>LPNX010471190.1:0-140299 GCA_001517045.1 Pseudotsuga menziesii
CTCAAAAAATCCAAGTAAGTTGAGGGATGCCTGATTTTTCAGGTTTCTATTGCATCTAACGTGCCAAAAAGGTCCATCATCTTCTTGCACTGACCCTTCATTGAAGTCGATGCCAGGTTGCTGTGTGAACCCTCTTGCTACCATTCTTGCTTTGTGATTTTGCACAATCCCATCAGCATCTTGCTTTGTCTTATAAATCCATTTGACACTGATTACATCTTTGTCTTTTGGTACATCGACCAGTTCCTATGTCTGGTTTTTCTCAATGCATTCTATTTCTTCATCCATGGCTTGTGCCCATACTTCTTCTTCAACGGCTTCTTCAAGTGTTAGTGGATCATATATAGGTGCAAATAATGCAAAGAGAGAGAATGAATTAGGTGTACCAGCTTCATATATCTCTCACAGACTTCTTGTCTTCACCGGTTCTGTCAATGTCGACCTCGATGAAATGCTTGATGGACTATGCTGTCCTCTTGGTGTACTTGTCGGTGTAGCTTGAGCTGCTACTTGTGTCAATGGTCCTTGTGCTGAACCATGTCTTGGTGTCATGGGACTCGACGGTGCTGTGACTAGTTGACTTACATGTGGTATTTGAACCACTTCATCTTCCATATCATCATTGTCGATGTCCGACACAATCTGGACATTTATGTTGACAGTTCCATCCCATGATTCATTCTCGACGAATTGAACATCTCGACTGATAATCACTTTCCTTGTGACAGGGTCATACAACTTGTATGATTTTGTGTCTTCTGAATAGCCGACAAAAATACATTTCTGTCCCTTCTTGTCTAGCTTTCTTCTCAGCTCATTTAGAACATGAGCATATCCAACACAACCAAAAATTTTTAAATGGGAAACACTATGATTCATACTTGTCCATGCTTCTTGGGGAATTTTGTTCTTCACACTCTTTGTTGGACACTGGTTCATAATGTATACGGAAGTTGCGACTGCTTCACCCCAATACTCATTTGACAAATGCTTGGCTGCCAACATGCTGCATGCCATCTCCATGATGGTTCTGTTCTTTCTTTCGGCTATACCGTTCTGCTGAGGTGTATATCCTGTTGTGAATTGTTTTTGTATGCCATGGGTCTTGCATAAATTCAAAAATTCATTTGAAACATATTCACCTCCTCTGTTGATCCTTAAGATCTTGATGCGGTGACCACTTTGGTTCTCCACGAGTGCCTTGAACTGCTGAAAATAACCAAATGCATCAAATTTATGTTTCAAAAAATATATCCATTTTTTTCTTGAGTAATCATCTATAAAAGTTAGAAAATAGTTACAGCCACCAATGGATGATGTCTGCATTGGACCACAAATGTCAAAGTGCACAATTTCAAGTGGTGTGCGTGCTCTATAGGACTTTCTGATTGGAAAAGTCTCTCTATGTTGCTTCCCAAAAATGCAGCCTTCACAAACCCTCTCTGGTCTGTCGATCAATGGTAATCCTTTCACCATATTCTTTGTGTGTAGTAGTTTCAGCCCACCAAAATTCAGATGTCCAAATCTGAAACGCCATAACCAGGATTAATCCTGAACTTTTGTCTGAAATGCAGCTTGCAGATTAGTGCTGCAATTTTCTCTCTTGTCGAGGAGCTCAACGGTTTCTTCACTTTTTGCCTTGAATGCAGCTCTTGTATTTGTCTTTCCTTTTATGTCGGGAACTATTCTCAATGGAAACAAGCGATTGCTTGTCATTTTCACTTTTGCTTTCAGCTGGTCGCTTGGATAGTGTTAATCTTCTATGTAGACTCTAAAGCCTTTTTGTAACAACTTTCCAATGCTTAACAAATTATGTTTCAGACCTTCGACATGATAGATATCAGGGATATACTTACTCTCCCCCTGTTTGGTTAGAATATCGACAGTGCGTTTTCCTAAGACAGTAACTTGGACATTGTTTCCAAGTGTAACATCATTTTTAATTGCAGTGTCTAGACTGGAAAACAGATTCAAATTACTAGTCATGTGGTTGTTGCATCTTGAATCTAAGTACCATATGTCATGTGGACTTTCTTGAATAGCATTGCATTCAAGTGGAGATGTCGATGCCATTAACATTGCACCTATTGAAGTGTTGGTGCTGGTTGACTGACTTGAGCTTTACCTTCCTTGGTCATATTGCTTCTTCCTGCATTCATATGCATAATGACTAGACTTCTTACAGTAATGACATTGAATTTTTTATTTATCAAACCTCTGGCCACTTGGCTCACTTGGGTTCAGATTATTCCCTCTGCCACCGACATTTGCAGGACTTCTGCCTCGTCCTCCTCTTGAAGAACTTCTTCCTCTTCCTCTGAAGTTGTTTCTCCCCCTGCCTCTACCACGACTTATGGATGACTGTGCTGCAAATGCACCTTCCAATGATGTCTGTGTTCTGCTAGGTCTGTGCTCATGATTGATGAGTGAAGATTGCAACTCATCAATGGTAAATGTCATCATGTCTGTGTGTTCCTCTAAAGTCACAACCAAATTTTCAAATCTTGGGGGAAGACTTCTAAGAATTTTTTCAACAACCCTTTGGTCTGCTATGGGTTCTCCATAAGATTTCAGTTGGTTTATCAACCCAACAACTCTGGTGTAGAATGTGTCTACATTCTCTGAATCTTTCATGGACAGAGATTCAAAATTTCTTCTCAGAATCTGCAGCTTGGATGTCTTTACCTTATCCAAACCTTGATAGGCAATCTCCAATGTATCCCATGCTTCCTTAGCATTAGTTTTTGCTTCTATTCTTGGGAGTACTCTCTCATGCATAGCTTGATGTATGAAAAACAAAGCTTTTCCATCTTTCTTCCTTTGTTCTCTCAAGACATCTTTCTCAGCCTATGTGAGATTGTTATATGCTGTTATGTTTGCTGGTTCTGCATAACCTTGCTGGACTATCTCGCAAACATCTTGACCTCTGAATAAAGCCTTCATTGTTAAAGACCAATATTCATAATTCTTTCCTATAAAAATTGGAGTTTGCAATGAACCAGAAGTGGAAGCCATTTTAATTTTTTAATTAACTTTCCTTAGAAAATTAATTTCCACCGTTTAAGACAAGATTTCTTTCCTAAATATTCGGCAAATATAAACCTTGCTATGATACGAGATAGCCAAAACCAAGCCGACTAAACTTGAGTTTAGGCCTGAGTACATATTAAAATTTAATTTTCACTTTTTACGCCGACCACTTTTTCTTTTTCACTTGTCGGGTGAAACTTGTCTGTCTCGTGACTAGACAATTTTATAAATTTTAGTTGTCCTTTCACTCGACTAAAATTACTTCGACTTACTTGTCGGTTCTACCGACCGGTTTTTCCCTCGACCACTTGTCACTTTGACCAAGTCGATTGACTTCTTCTCTTCGACCAAGTCGGTTGCTTCGACCAAGTCTGCCTTCAACCAAGTCGGTTGCTTTGACCAAGTCGGTTCACTTCTTGTCTTCGACCAAGTCAGCTCACTTCTTGTCTTCGACCAAGTCGGCTAACTCAACCGACCACTCAAGTCGGTTCACTTTGGTTGAAATCTATAGAGTATGTTTCTTAGTCTAAAGAATTAAGAAATTACAAATGCTTTTCACCTGTGAATAAGATGAAGTAAAATAGACACATTTACAAATCCAAATAACTTATAAAAACATATATGCCCAAATGTGCAGGAAGGCTTGAGTCGACCAATGTGTCGTAAAACCTGGAAATTTCACGCGGTGAGAAATTTATGGGTTCTTTGATCTTTCACTTAACAGTAATTGTAAAAGATATTTACAGAAGTAAATCTGGAAATATGTGCGGCCAAATAATCATGCATCCAACCATAAACTATTTCATATATTTAACTATGCGGAAATAACAAAGTAATACAAACTTGTCGATTACAAATTGGTTGGTCCAGACTTGTCGGTTTACAGAGCTTCGGCTCTTCGACTAAATCACATACACAAAAACTTGAGCTTCGACTTCTCTTTCTCAGCCTGAGTTCCTTCAGTGTATATTGTCTCTCTATTGTGTCTGTGTCTGTAACCTAATTTACAATTTGTTTCTTCTATTTATAGGCTACCTAAAAATTGCTTCAACATGGGTCGACTGACTCACCATTAAAGACTATAATAACTCTACCTAACAACTTAGCTTCAGAAATAAATTCGATTGGTTTACATTGCCGAATCGTGGACTCTTCCTTCTTGTGAGACTGACAGACAAGATCTTGACTGGTACAGACTCTGACAGAGTCGACTGAGAGACAATTACAGATTTGTGAGTAATTACATTTTTCCAACACGCATCCCCACATCTCGGGTAAAGGTTGACAACTTTCGAGATGTACATTGTGGAACTAGGTACTCCACCCACAAAATAGAGACATCTTCCATGAAGCCAGGGGATGTTGATTGTAGAAGAAATGAGGTACCTTGTTTTTGGGAACATTTGGGATGTAGAGGGACTAATTTCATATGAACAAATTTGTTCGTGTACAGGTGACATTAATGTCAGTAATATAAAAAAAAACAATGTGAGAATTTATTTTTACTTAATTTTTTAACATTATTAGTTATTCAAGATGTTTGAGAATAGATTCAACCTCTTCATATGAAAAAAGTAGAATTTTAGATCTCATTCAAAATTCAATAGACTTAATACTTCTCAAGATTCTAGGATTACAACATTTTTATTAGATTTTATCATATATATGAGTATGAGATTGGCATTTAATCAAGCATATCAATCTCTCTGTGTAAATATTGTTGGTGGTTCTCATTGATGAACTCCTCTATCATGACCTTTACAAGTTCACTTAACAAAAATAACTTATTAAGCATGTGAAGTTTTTTCTACCTTGGATTATGAAGGTAGTCCATTGAGGATCAACATCTTGAATATGTACAACTTGAGTAGGCCTAATGGTTAAGAACATGTGTTTTCTCCTAAAAGATTACACGTTCAAATCCAAAAGGTCCTAGTACCCAATTTAAGGTTCTAGTAACTTAAAATTAGTCACTTCAAAAAATATGAGCAAGATTACATACAAATATTGAGCAGCTCAGTGAATAACAATAACCTATCAGTTCTATTTCGAGCAAGATTACATCCAAATATTGAGCAGCTCAGTGAATAACAATAACCTATCATTTCTATTTCGAGCAAGATTACATACAAATATTGAGCAGCTCAGTGAATAACAATAACCTATCAGTTCCATTTCGAAAAAAATTACTAGGTTGTTACCATTCCTCTTACATCGCTGCCCTGCTGCACCTTCTTCTTAGTTCTCTCTGGACGTTGCAATTTATTCATTGCTCTAATTTCGTAGCACTCTTTGAAGCTTGCGATTTCTTAAGGGCTGTCAGTCTGCATCATGCTGGAAGCTCTGCCATACCTTCGAGGCTAGCAACCTAAATGTTTCAATACTTCAGATATTAAATGACTAAGCATTAAACATAAAATGTGGAAAAGTAGTAATTTTTTTAATAGTTTTTAATTAATTTAAAAATTAAATGAATTTAAATTATCTCCATTGTGAAAATATTAAAAATATCAAAAAAAAATTACACAGAATGATTCTTTTACTATATAAACAACAATATGGATTATCTTAATACCTAGTATACCCAACTTTCACATCTAAAGGACATCGGTCCTACTTTTGAGTTTATTTCATAGATGCGGCCATTAAAACTAGGATATCTATCTTACATAGTTTCATATCACATAGTTTGTGGTTGGATTAACTAAATAGCCATTAAATAGTTGAGAGATAATTATGGAAAAGACTCAAATAAAAAAGTCTATAAACATAATTAACACTCTCTAAAACTTGAACATATAAAAACATGAAACTTATCTGTTTTCTTCCAACATCCAAAAAAGGTATGGGCTTTTTAAAAAAACAGAAAAACATAAGTAAATTTGTAAACATCATTGCAGATGAATGCCCATCAACCATTATATGTAAAAGAACAACAATAACCTATCAATGTTATTTTAAAAAAAAGCGATACTCGACAACTATAATTTCCCTTGTGAACTCTCCTCTGAACAAATTTATTTGAAAATATTATAATAAATTACTTACAGAACTGAATATGTATAAGTTATAACTGAGAGAGGATGTTGGATTTGTGACTCCAATATTCCATAACATGATAGTGCCTTTACAAAACATCATAGGTCCAGATTCAAATCGAGTAGCTTCTTTAGTTTCTTAACAAAACATCATAGGTCCCAGACACTCAAATTGACAAGCTTGATTGCTCATTTTACTGACATTAGAACATACTGATCCCTTCTGATTCTCAAACTGACGAGCTTCATTGTCCCTTTTACTAACATTATCCCTTTTAGTAACATTAGAATAAAATACTACATTCTGATTCTCATTATAATGTAGTCTACAAACAGTGGCCTCTGTCGTTGGATTTGATTGGCAGTTGATCGAATGGCACTTCTGTTCGTATTCATCACCAGCAGAAACAACCAGTTTTCCCTTCTCAATGCGATCACGCTGGTTCGTTGTTCCATCGACTTGTGAGAAGCCGCCTTTATATATATCCGACATACCACCATATCCATCTTCTTGATCTGCACATGCCAACTTACATTCCTTCATAGTCTTTATAACAAAAAAGAGTGATATTCATACCTTGGGTGCCTGGGAATTTTATGTGTATTTTGACCGTTTATAAAGAACATATAATTAAAAAATAGAATTATTCACCTTGGGCGAGGACGATCTCAAATCGGGCATCCTATACTCGTTCATGATCCAGTCAGTCCTTTGGCCAAGGGGAGCTTTTCCTTTATAAAACACAAGAGTTTTCTTGAGACCGATGCACTGAAGCAAATCGTTCCGAATTGCTCTATCAGAACCCGTGGTCTTCCAGTAACCTGACACCGTCAATCTGGTAGGTCGAGCGCATTTCTTATACTCCCTTGGAACGAAGAAGAACCATTGTCTCTCTCCAACATCATTAGCCAAACCTGCAACAACAGGAATACGTCTATAATTGTGTGAAAAATCCTTTTCAAATTAAAACCAGGGAATAAGTAGATAGTGAAGTACCTGGCAAGTCCCAGGGATCATACCGATACAAGTCCAAGGTTGGCATAATTAAATCGAAGTTCAGTTGGTGACCGCCTTGGACTCGCTTCTTTAGATAGAATCCCACAAGTTCCTCTTCTGTGGGATAGAATCTGAATCCTGGAATTACTGGTAACTCTGCTTGTACTGCCCCTTCGCTGTACATTTCTTCCACTGTGTCCATCTGATCTATTTTCAAGAACTGCTTATTCAAATTGCCTCCAAATGTTCTTTATATCTAAAATAAGGGCTTGTATAAATTGCCTCTACAGGTTCTCTCTCTATATATAGAAGAGTTCACTTATAAAAGAGCACTAAAGAATTGACGAAGACGACTTCATACAAATGCTGTCCACATGTTCTCTATTTATAGAGACCAAAATATTGACGACGACGACTTCATGCAAATGGCATCCACATGTTCTTTATACAGAGATTTTAACTATCGAAATGCACTGAAGTATTGACGACGACGGGTTGAAATTTCAGTGGAAATGAAAAATAAGGACAAAAAGTTCCACGCGGACAAGGATGCGGTCAATAAAAGAAATGATTTATCGCTTCGAATGTTTATTTTTCTAATTTTCTTCCTCCGCGTAGTGAGAGTGCTGGACACTCTAGACTCTTAATTTCTCTTCCTCCGCGTCGTGATAGTGCTAGACAGTGTAAAGTTTTAATTATTGAAGGTTGTGGTGGAATCTAGGAAACTTCGATGAAGTTGCGCTCGATGACCATCTTTGTGTGGGATGGGAAGTATATTATAATAATTATGATCTTTAGAATTTATTTATGTATATTTTTTTTAGAATTTTTGGTGTATTATTATTTATGTTTTTTCATTTATAGATGATAATGGGATAAATGTATTATCCACATGAGATTGAAACTTCATAATTAATAATTTTAAAAAAAAGACACTTTAGTTAACATTTCATAATTTCAGTTCCTAATAGTTGGAAAAATTAAACTTCAACATCAACTATTCAATTATTGTATAAACCTATTTGATTAATAGATACAACTATGAAATTAACTCTATTAATGATACAACTATTAGTTTAACATTAACTTTAACTATTAGATACAACTATTAGCTTAACTTCAATGATTTCACAACTATTAATTTAACTTTAACTCTAATCACAGTTATATTGGATAATTATTAGTTTAACTCCAATGATTCTACAACTATTAGATTAACTTCAATTCTAACAACCTAAGGGTTAGGTGAAGTACATTTGGAATCTATGAGTCCAGTTAATATGCACTAGTGTAATACTCGAACTCCTAATAAATTAGTTTCAACTCCTAGTAAACTCCTCGAAACTCCGAATGAATCCTAGATCTCTCACTTGGGCATCTAGCTAATTACATAATTTTATGGCTGCCTGGATAAAAACGCTGCTTCTGGAAGGCGACATTTAAAGCCAACCATGCTGGATTTTGAGCACTTACCTAACAAATAAAAATAAATAAAAATTAACTATTAATAATTAAAATATATATCTATGGGCTTCTTAGGCAACAAAGATATAGGCAGGTGCAAATACAAAACCACTACATCAACATTGAGTAGCCTGGGTTTAATCAATAGTTGAACCAACAGCATAATCCCGACGAGTCTCGCTCATTTGGTATAGATGCTGGATTAAGGTCAACAACTCGAAGGGATGCCAAGGGAGGTGCTGGTTCAACTGGTCTTCTTTCAAACATATTGATCTTATTAATATAACTCTTATTAATAAATTGTTATATAAAAAAACATGCCAACTAAATTACTATTATTAAAAATAAGCCTTATAAATGACTCAACAAGTTGGCTATTTTGGATTGGAATCACCGTAGATCCAAATCCTAGACTCTATCAAGTGCCGAGATGGATCAAATCTCTAAGGGTGCAAACCTCTTCTTAGGTATCCATTGATTTGATTCAAACCAAAAGACACATCTTTTTATTTAAGATCCACATATAATATTTTTATTATTAATATTTAATATTATTTATGGCCGACATATAATATATTTTATTATTTTTTATTTTGTTAAGAAAGAACATTGCATTATTTCCCTACATATGGTTTTAAAACCATATGCAAGACCCTCCTAGAACCATGGGTTGTTTAGGAGGCCTTGCACATGGTCTTAAAACCATTTGCAAGGCCCTCATAAACCATGTACAATAAAACCATGGGTTGTTTGGGAGGCCTTGCACATGGTTTACATGTGCAAAGCCTCCTAAACAAGTTACAATAAAACCATGGGTTGTTTAGAATGAAACCATGTGCAAGGCCAACATTTTTTTGCGGAAAATTCAATTTTGTGTTTTTTTCTTGACCCACATTTTTTTTACGGATAATTAAATTTTTACTTTTTTATTGTTTTATTAGGTAGGAAGTTTATAACATCTTCCCCATATTAGATTGTTTTATTTTGGCGTATTAGAAAATTTATTTCCCGTAATATTCACTATCACTATTATTTTTTGCCTACATGTTATAAAAGTTACACCATGTTACAAGATCTCTTCCATAATATTCACTATCACTATTTTTTTTGCCGACATCTTACAAGATCTCCCCATACTGACTGTAGAGCGCCTCTTGACGCAATTACGTAGATATGAGTGATGAATACTATTTTTAATTGCCAAACATTGTTTTTCATGGTTTTAATTAATATTTTCGCATTTCTTGTTTATGTAAATATAAGTTATGAAGTTAGGAGATATATAAGTTTTATACAATTAATAGTTCTATACTTAGTGGTTTATGTTTACTTGGTTGGATGTATGAGATGGTTAGTAAAAATATTTCATATCTATTGTTGTAATGTATTGTTGTAATGTATGGATGAATATACTGAAATTCATAAAATTATATTTAAATTAGGTGGAATAGTTGAAAATCTAATTGATTATGGTATTAAAATTATTATTTTTATAGGTGTTTTTATTTTGAGATTTGAGATAGATTACGACCTATATTTTTTTATCTATGGATGAGGATGAGGATAAGCCAAGTGTATTATGGAGATTGATTATATGGTAGTTGTTCAAAAATCGAAATAAACAATTATAAAAATAATATAAAAAATAATTGGTAGCTTATGAATGAATAACTAGTAGCAATGCATGGATAACTCAAAGCTAATGAATGGATAACCACAATTCATAGCAACTAGTTAGATGAACTTAAGATAAAAATAAATAAATAAATATATATATATATAACTCATAAATGATAAATAGATAACAGGAAGAATGCTAATGATAACATGAACCCGTTTATATATAAGAATGCGAGGAATAAGAAAAATCTTTTCTATTTCATTGCTATCTCTCGACCATTTGATCCCTATAGACGTGATCCAACCATGAATATATTTAAAAATTAAAATATTCATATTTGATAGTTAAAATATACTCATAAGATTATATTCTAAATCTTGACATTTTAAAGTATATTCTAACCATAATTGGTTTCTCTTGATATTTATTAAAATATACTATAGAGTTGGGTTTTTTCCAAAAATTGAGGGGAAAGATCCCATAAAACATTAAGGTTCAATGAAATTCAATCCACTTTGTAGTTTTTCCAATGCATGTGATGGTATAAGGGCGTTTCTCGGCATAAACCTTGTATCGTTATCTACTCCAATCTGTTCCTCGTTTTTCCATTCCTTCAACATTCAAATCGTAATTTATTCTTGACGCGGTATTGTCAACTTGACCATCCCGTTCCCCTAACCTAACTTCGGTTGTTAAAAAGAAAATGAATATAACTCAAAATTACAAAAATTACACAACATGCACATTTAATGGATGTATTTCTATATTCATATAAATGTATTTGTTACAATGATAACCAATGACATTCTAACTACTCGCAACTGAAGAAGTTAATATCTAATAATAATAATAACTAAAGGATGGAATTATGTTACTTCTAACACTCCCCTTAAAACACATCCAATTACTTCTAACACTCCTTTTAAAAGACATCGATTTGATGCTTTACTCTTAAATTATGACTAAGAGATTCAAAAACATATATGGTCAATGGCTTTGTGAATATGCCAGTGATTTACATGCTTTTAAATAAATATCACCTTTATTTAGAAGCTCTTTAATAAAATTATATCTAGTATCTACATGTTTTATTTCTCTATTGAAAAAACTGACTTTTTCATAGTCCCATGGTTGAGTTCCTCTTACAGTAGATTGGGGTTGCTTCTTCTTATCATTGTTAAAGATCGTTAAGAACTCTACATAACCACACTACTTGATAGGATATTGTTGTTCATGCTACATACTCTGCCCTTGTTGATGATATCGTCACAATGAGATGCTTCTTGAATGCACATGAAACTACCCTTGAACTGTAGTGAAAACCATATCCTAAAGTGCTATTCATATAATTCCTATCATTGTAGACTAGCTGCAAAATCACTATATGTATAGCAAATCAAAAAGTGCTTTTCTGTCTTTAAATATAAAATCCCATATCATCTTATTCCTATAATGTATCTCAAGATTATTTCGTTAACTATGCAACGTCGTTGAAAGAATCCCTTGTGCTTGCGGTGAAAGGAAATGTAACATGTGTTAGATTTCCTTCATGGTGCAATGCATTTGATGCAAATGTGGTTGTACCAGTATGAAAGTTAACATACATTAGCTTTCATTTTCCAAAGCTAACACGTGTTAGCTTTCCTCCACTCTACAATGTTGTTGTAAGAAATGTTGTTATCCTTGTGCTAGAAGGAAGGATAACATCTGTTAGATTTCCTTCATGGTCAATGTATCTGATGGTCATGTGGTTGTAAAGATAGGAAAGATAAAAAGGGTTATATTTCAATCACATAAAATGTTTCTGATTCACATGCAATGTCGCTGCTATAAATTTCATTGTTGTTTTCATAGAAGGAAATATAACACACATTAGCTTTCCTTCATGGTGCAATGCATCTGATCGTAATGTGGTTGTAATAATAGGAAAGATAACATGGGTTAGCTTTCAATCACATACAATGTTTTTGTAATAAATTCCTTTGTGATTGTGCTAAAATAAAAGCTAACACACGTTAGATTTACTTCATCGTTCAACGTTGTTGTAAGAAATTTCATTGCCTAACATGTGTTAAATTACTCTCATGGAGGAATGCATTTGATGGTAATGTGGTTGTACCAGTAGGAAATATAACATGTGTTAGCTTTCATTTTCCATGATATGTTGTTCCTAGAAATGTCTTTTTGCTTGTGCTAGAAACAAAACTAAGAGTCGTTATCTTTCATTAAGTGTGCAATATTGTTGTAAGAAATGTTATTATGCTTATGCTAGAAGGAAGACTAACATGTATTAGGTTTACTTCATGGTGCAACTTATTTGATGGTAATGTAACTGTAATGATAGGAAAGGTAAGACGTGTTAGCTTTGGACTATTGTGCAACGTGGTTGTAAGAAATGCACTCGTGCTTGTGCTAGAAGGAAATCTAACGTGCATTAGATTTTGTTCATATTGCAACATTGTGGTGCAGTGTATTTTATGGGAATGTGGTTGTACGGGTGGGAAATCTAACCTGCGTTAGCTTTTTTTCAACATGCAATGTTGTTGTTAGAAACGTCGTTTTTCTTTTGCTAGAAATAAATCTAACACGTGTTACCTTTCCTTCACTATGCAACGTGGTTGTAGGAATTACCCTCAACGTGCTTGTGCTGGAATGAAATCTAATGCATGTTAGACTTCCTTCATCATACAATTTATTTGATGTTAATGTAGTTGTACCCATATGGAAGCTAACCGAGTTTAATATTTATTCACATTCAATGTTGTCCTTAGAAATTCCCTTATGACTGTGCTAAAAGGAAAGCTAACACGCGTTAGATTTTCTTTACTGTGCCACATTATTATAAGATATTCCCTTGTGCTTGTGATATAAGGAAATATAACATGCATTGGATTTCCTTCACGGTGCAATGTATTTGATGACAATGTGGTTGTACAAAAATGAAAGCTAAGATGCATTAGATTTCCTTTATGGTGTGATGTATTTGATGGAAATGTAGTTGTACCGATAGGAAATAAAACATGCATTAGCTTTCATTCACATGCATTAGCTTACAAATTCCCTTGTAGTTGTGCCAGAAAGAAAGATAACATGTGTTAGCTTTGCACTACTGTGCAATGTGGTTGTAGGAAATGCACTTGTGCTTGTGCTAGAAGGAAAGCTAATGCACATTAGATTTCCTTCATAGTGCAATGCATTTGATGGTAATGTAGTTGTACCCTTAGGGAAGCTAACACAATTTAGCTTTTGTACACATTTAATGTTGTTAGAAATTATCTTGTGATTGTGTTAGAAGGAAAGCTAACACATGTTAGATTTCCTTTACTATGCAACTTTGCTATAAGAAATTCCCTTGTTCTTCTGCTAGAAGAAAGCTAACATGCGTTAGATTTCCTTCACGATGCAATGCATTTAAAGGAAATATAACATGCATTAGAAGGAAATCTAACATGCATTATTTTTCATTCGCCATGATATGTTGTTCCTATAAATGTCTTTGGGGTAGTGCTTGAAAGAAAGCTAAAACATACTAGCTTTGCTTCAGTATGAAATGTTGTTATGGTAACATAACAAAGCTAAAAACATGATATGTTGTTCCTATAAATGTCTTTGGGCTAGTACTTGAAAGAAAGCTAAAACATACTAGCTTTGCTTCAGTATGAAATGTTGTTATGGTAACATGCAATGTTGTTGTTAGAAATTCCCTTGTGGTGGTTCTAAAAATAAAGCTAACACATGTTAGCTTTGCAATACTAGGCAATGTGGTTGTAAGAAATGCATTTGTGCTTGTACTAGAAGGAAAGGTAACACACATTAGATTTTCTTCATATTGCAATGCATTTTATGGTAATGTAGTTGTACCAACAAGGACTCTAACATGACTCAACATTCATTCACATGCATTGTTGTTGTTATAAATTCCCTTTTGATTATGTTAGAAGGAAAACTAACACATTTTAGATTTCCTTTATTGTGCAACGCTATTGTAAAAATTTTCTTGTGCTTGTGCTAGAAGATATCTAACATACACTATATTTCCTTCATGATGCAATGCATTTGATGACAATGTGGTTTTTACTAGTAAAAAAAAAAACATGCATTATTTTTCATTCTCCATGATATGTTATTCCTATAAATGCCTTTAGGCTAGTGCTAGAAAGAAAGCTAATACGTCTTAGCTTTGCTTCATTGTGCAATGTTGTTGTAAGAAATGTTGTTATGCTTGTAATACTCCAAAATTTCATAAAAATTTAAAACCTTTCTTGCGACAATTAATGTTTAAAAACATCGATGACGTGGGTAATTTAACCGCTAACAGTTAACATTTTAAAGAGTCTAATCTAGAAACTAAAACCAATTCTTTTATTAATTTCTGTAACTGCATACTTCCCTATCTCCTTCCATAATTAAGTATTAAAAGATTGATTTACTAGGTGATGATCTGAAGTAAATTGAGCTGAAACAACTATTTGTTTACTATGTACTAAAGTTTATTTTTTGTTTAAAAAATGAATCAACTTCAGTTCATGGACAAGGATTACTTAGCTTTTGGAGCTAATGCATTGAAATGATACTTCTTGTACAAGTATTTTTATAGGTAATACATTTTGTATTCCAGTTTCAGGATCGAGATTAATCATCTCAACTAGCATAAGTAAAATGGTAGAATATTTGTTTAGATTACATCTTTGAGCAAACGAAGGTATCGTCAAATCTGTATCTTTTCCAAATATTGAAATTGTTAAGTCGTTACTCAACGTTGAGGTCTAAGTTGTTAGCCTTCTTATTCTTGGTTTAAGGACATAATTTTTTCCTGTATATTTTCTTCTTATTTATTTATTTGTAAGCGTATGTACTTGGAAATCCAAGCAAAACATAGAACTAGATGTTCTCTCCCTGGCTTGACTATAACTTGTAAATCATATTTTTATCCATTTGTTGTTATATTAAGTCCTACATACAACTCTAGAGAAGGATAAATTTTGCAAACCGAGTCTTGAGATACATTATTACTCGTTAGTAAGGTAATTTATATGTATTGGTATCATCATACATTCGAATGTTATATAAACAAGTAAAACCTAATTCTAGGTGTTGTCATAAGGTACAATAGAAATGACATTTTTATGTATATGGAACTAACCATTTGATGCATAATACAATTTTATTTACTTCCTAGTAATTACCAAAAGAAGATGCCAATGAATTATATTAAATGACTATAGGTGTAGTAGTAATGCTTTGTTTTATGGGTTGAACAGTTCATTACCTAGAGAACACCTTTTAAACCAAAAACCTTTACATCCCTACTACTCACTATAAGGCGTTATATAAAAAAATATCAGCCTACTTATTCAAAAACTATACTATAATATCCTTCCCATAATTATGCTAACATTTTTATACGTAAAAGCTTATATTTAAAAGCTTTTAACCATTATTATCAAGGGTTAAAATTAATCTTTTTGTGGGGTTCTCTCCAGCTCTCGAACTATAGAGTATCATCCACTAAATCAAAATAATAATGGAAAAAATTGGCCATCGGTTAAAGCATAGGGTTTTTATGTTGGTAAACCCTATTACAAAAAATGTTTAACCCTAAAATTTCGCATTGTTTACCCTCCCTTCACTGTAGTGAAATACGCTGCAGGCTCGTGGCCTCATGGCCTTGATGCCATCGTTTCAATCATGAGAGTGATGGCCTTCGATTCCAATGGCTAGTTCTGTGAGTGGCCTTAACCCTCTTAACGACCAAGCTGAATCCTTTGGTTGTTAGTAGTGGTCTCTGGTTTTGTACTCCTAGCTTTCTGGGTGGAATTCGTTGACCGTGAGGATATTGGGTTTCATCGTGGCTTACTATTTGTTTTTCCCCATTCTCGTTGAGGTCCTTAGGGATTCTTTTCTTCGGTACAGCTCTTGTAATGGTGTTTATCTCCGTGGGTTATTTTCTCATCTTTCGGCGTGGTTGTATACTTAGAGTTTTGCAAAAGAAATTATTCAAGGATGTAAGCACCGATACTAGAACAGGTAACTCTTTTTCTTTTCTTTTTATCTATTTAACTTGGTTGTCAACAAGTTTCCTTTTTAAACAATGAAAATGAATTTTCTTCATTTTAAATGTGCAGCATTTTCTACAGGTGGAGTCTCACGACTGTGAGCTAGAAGACTTCAGGCAGAGGGGTTCCATGTTTCTTCAACAACCGGGTAAGCCTTGTTTTCACGTCTGAGGTCCTTTCTATGGTGATGTGTGGGGGGTTTTGGAAGAGTACTGTCTCGCCGAAACTTAAGTTCTCCTTCCATAGCTGTATTTGAACCAAGCTCTGGTTGTAAAGGCCTTGTGGTCGTAGGCTATTTTGAAGAAATCCTTGTAAATTCCATTGTCTGTAACTCTATTTTTGTTTGATTTTAGTTATGCTTAGATTAGGGTTTGAAATCTTATATGTTTTGATTAAGCTATAAAATATTTACTGTGTTGGAAGCCAAGGGTTTGGCACCGAGCTGTTTCTGAAAGGATTTGATGGCAAACTTGGACTGTAAGGGTTTTCTGTGTTGGATACTTCAGTTTGTTTAAGTTTTTAATAAATCAAATTTTGAATAAACCTTGGTGCTAAAATTACCTGTGTCTGATGAAAGAATTGAGATAGAAAAATGGAAAGTTTCGCTGATGTAAGTCCATAATTCTGATTTTTTTATTAGAATGAGGGTATTCTATGGAGATTTAATTATAAGAACTAGTTTGAGTTTTTCTGTTAGTGTAAAGATTGGTTTATGAAAATAGTAGAAGGTAAAAGGGATTGTTACTACAGTCCGATCTTGACTGTGTAAAAATTGATTATGAATATTTAATTTATCTTTTCTTGTTTTATTTTATTATAAAAATTGATAAACAATCCAATATTGTTTATGTGTAAAATTTGACTGAATTTAGGGCATTTATAATATAGATATTTTAATTGTATCTTGAAGAGTTTGATAAATAAGGATATGGGAAAAAAAGCTGTAAAGGCCCTATTCTGGAAAGAGGATGAAAAAGAAAGTCTTAGTTGACAGTTTCCCTATTTTAGGGTTTATATTTTTAGTTTAATTTAAATCCTTGCATTATTGTTGTTTTTACTATTAGTTATTTTTCAGTTGTTATTTTATATTACACAACTATGCATTCGTTAATTATAAAACTTAGATTATTTCTACAATTTCATTATACTATTATAATAATCTATGTTGTTCCTATTTATGTTTATTTTCTCTTAGTTAATAATTATACGTATCTATATTAGGTTTAAGCTTTAAATACAATGTGTTTGCTGTGCTAACAAGAAACAAAGTCACACATACTGTGTAGTGTCTTTTAATCAACATTGTTTTGTAGAAGTTTATATTTATAATTTTTATAGATTATTTTAGTTAAAGAAACTTCTGAAAAACATTGAGGGATTTATTGCTAAACATTCTTATAAAGATTTTAATAGTTGAAAGTAAATAATTAGATTCCTACACTTCTTGAATTGATTTACTCATCATACTTATTTCACCTACTGTACTAGATTACTACCTTCTTGAAGGTGTGGAAAAATAGAGTCAAGTATTTTTATCCATCAATAAATTTTCACTAACCCTAAACCATCTATCTAATACATAACAGAAACAAAACTTATAAATTTTAAATCAATAGAAGATTTGACCAACTAACAAATTAGTCATATAGATGCATCAAATCCAAAATTTATACATTCCATATTTCTATACTTGCATGGAAAAAAATTAGAAATAACATGTAGAACCTGGTTGTACAGTGGAGGACACAACAACCTAAGGAGATTCTTCCTCCCAACCAACTCCTGAAGACTGCTGAACTGCAAATGTTAGGACCCTCGAGCTTGTCTACTGGTCCACCTAGTTGAAAGCACTGGGTGAGAGAATAGGTTTATAAACCTCTGCAACTCCACAGAGTAATCAACAGTAATATTTCTTCCTATATGAGTAAGAGCTCAGCTCAAAACAACTACACTAGTCCCTTAATTCAACACTTTCCACTCAAACACTTATGCCTATCCCCTCCATCGAATTTCTTGTGTACCATTTTCACTCAGAAATTTCACAAGTAAAGAATGTGCAGCCTCAACTGAATTCAATGGGGAGTTTTATTAGCATGCCTAGGTCTTTTGGGCAAGTTTCCACTTAACGAGACACGTGTTCTTGTTCCACTTTCTTAGGGAACATGACCACAAAAATAGGGAAGTTTCCTCATGCAACAACTGGAAGTAGTTTGAGGATGCTGCCAAGTATCAATCTACTCTCAACGCAGCCTATTCCATCAAGTGACTAGTAAAACACTTATTTAACAGCCTCCTTAAGTTTTTGTGTCATCTTTCATTTATTAATTAATAAAATATTCAGCAATTAAATGCAATTATCCTTGACCCCACTTGGTCATTAATTTCAAACTTTATAATAAAATTAAAACATAATGTCTCCTAAAACATAAAATGTTTTTGCAAATTTGGGGTATGTGACATACACACCCCCTTAAATATAACATCGTCCTCGATGTTATTTTATTCATTGTCCTTAGAGTTTCCCTTGAACAATATTGGATATGCTTCCCGCATATGACTTTTCAATTCTTAAGTGGCTTCTTCTGGACTAAGGTGCTTCCATTGCACCTTCACCTGCCCAATGGTGCAATTCCGAAGCAAGATCTCACTCCTTTCGATGATACAATATGGTTCCACTAGAAAATCTCCTTCGGGTTCCACCTGGACATCATTCAAATTTATAATATGAGTAGCATCATGTACATATTTTTTTAATACAAAGATATGAAAAACATTATGAACCTTTAAATTTGGTGGTAAAGCTAGTTGATATGCCACTTGTCCCATTCTGGACAGTATTTCAAAAGGACCACAATATCGGGGTGCCAACTTACCACAACTTGCTAACTTCAAATAAATATTTTTAGTCCTTACCTTTATAAAAACATGTTCACCCACCTGGAAGTCTTTCTGAGTTTCTTTAAGATCTTCTCGACTTTTCTGTCTATCTTGCGCAACTTTTAAGTTACTTTACACCTATTTTAAAATTAACTCCATCTCGTTTAGTAGTTCAGGTCCTAGAACTAATCTGTCAACTGGGTTACTCCATGAGATGGGGGTATTGCACTTTCTTCCATACAGAATTTCAAATGGGATGTATTTTGCTGAAGCTTGGTAGTGATTGTTATAAGCAAACTCTACCAAGTGTAAATAATCCTCCCATTTACCTTACTGTTCTTTAACATACATTCTTATCATATCTTCTAATACTTGATTCACCCTTTCAGTCTGTCCATCCGTCTGGGGATGAAAAGATGTACTGAAATTTAAAGTAGTATTTAGGCCTTTAAATAAAGACTTCCATAAATTGCCTGTAAACTTAGGGTCTTTGTCTACAATTATAACTTTCGATATCCCACGTAAACAAAATATTTGTTTCATGAATATATCAGCAATATTAGCAGCCTTATAGGTGGTCTTTATAGGTATAAAATGAGCTTATTTACTAAGTTTATCAACGACTACCGTTATCGAATCATTTAGATTCTGACTTTTAGGTAGACCTATAATAAAATCAAGACTGATTATTTCCCATTTCCAGCTAGGGATGGGTAATGGATATAGTAAACCGACTAGATGTTGGTGTTCAGTGTTACCCTATTGACATGAAAAACACCTAGAAATGTATTCTGCCAGTTCATTCTTCATGTTTGGCCAAAAATACTCCTTTTGTAACATGGTTATGGTCTTTTGATAACCAGGATGTCCTGAGTAAGGAGTCTTATGAGTTTCATTTAAAATCAACAGCTTAATTTTAGGTACATTAGGTATATACAGTCTGTTTTTATAGAGCATTAATCCTTTTTCATTTAGAATATACCCTGTACTTAAAATTTTAGTTAAATTTTCTGTCACTTTAGCTTGTAATTTCTGATAATTTTCATCCAATTTTACTCCTTCCTCTAGCTGTTCTTCTAAATCTGTTTTATAAGTGTTGATTGCTGCTACAAAGTTCAGCCTTGCATTTCTACTTAGAGCATCACCGACCTTATTTTCTTTTCCCTTAATATGTTGTATCTCGAAATCGTACTCGCTAAGGAAATATAGCCACCTAGCTTGCCTTGCGTTTAAATTAGGTTGATCCAACAAATATTTTAATCCCTTATTATCTGTCATTAACATAAATTTTATTTAGATTAAGTGATGACGCCACATCTTAAAAGCATGTATGACAGCAGCCAACTCTAAATCATAAGTAGCGTATTTTTTCTCATGAATTTTAAGCTTCCTAGACTCGTATGCAATTACGTGTCCTTTTTGAGTTAAGAACCCACCTAGACCATCATTGCATGCGTCAGTGCATACGACAAAGTCCTTATTAGGATAAACAATTCTTAAGATTCGTGCAGTAGTTAATAATGTTTTTAACTTCTTAAAAAAAATTTCACACTTTTGATTCCACTTGAATTTCTTCCCTTTATTCTGTAAAGAAGTTATGCGGGATTTGCAATTCTTGAGAACCTCTCAATGAATCTTCAATATTAATCTGTAATCCCCATCAATGATCACACATAAGTTACATCCTTTTGGACTAGCCAATCTTCAATTCCTTTTATCTTTCCTGGATCAATTAAGATCGCCTCTTCAGTTACTACATGGCCCAAGTACTGTATTTTATCCTTAAAGAAATCACACTTACTAAATTTAGCATAAAGCTAATGTTCTCTCAACTCTTGTAAAACAGTTTTTAAGTGCTCCTCGTCTTCTTCTTTAGACCTAGAATAAATTAGAATGTCATCAATGAATACCACTACAAATTTATCGAGGTACTTATGCAATACATTATTCATTAAACACATGAAGACAATCGGGGCATTAGTAAGCCCAAATGGCATGCCAACAAACTCACAGTGACCAGATATGGTCCTAAAAGTTATCTTAAAAATGTCTTCATCTTTGATTCGGACTTGGTGATAACCTGATCGTAAATCAATCTTTGAAAATACTATTGCTCCATGGAGCTGATCAAACAGATCATCTATGGGGGGCCACAGGTATCTATTTTTAATGGTCATTTTATTAAGTTGACGGTAGTCAATGCATAAGCATAGAGTACTGTCCTTTTTTTTAACGAAAATGAAGGGTGCTCCCCAAGGAGACACACTTGGTCTTATATAATTTTTATCAATAAGTTCATTTAACTATGATTTTAATTCATTTAGTTCCAATATATTCATCTGATAAGGGGCTTTTGAGCTGGGCACTATACCAGGTACCAACTCAATAGTGAAGTATAACTCTCTTTTCGGAGGCAGTCCTGGAATTTCTTCTGGAAATACATCTGAATACCCCCTCAGGATTGGAATATCTTCTAGATTTATCTTATGTTAATTATTAATATTTTCTTCGCTAATTACAGTTACAACGAACGATTTACAACCCTTCGGAACAACTCTCTTTAAATGCAAGGTAGATATTTGTCTAATAGTTGTTTTCCTAGGAATTTTGATTACGGTTATCGTTTCTCCTTCATTATTTACACATGTAAAAGTTTTATCAAAACAGTTCAAAACTACTTTATTCTATTTTAATCAGTCAATACTAATTAACATGTCATAATAACCTAAAGGAAGTACATTTAGTTTCATAGAAATTTCAAACTGATTCATAATTACAGTACAATCTTTTACAAAACTAATCAATTTTCTTTTCTTCTCCTGTAGCTAGTTGAACTAACCATGACTTTGGAAATTTTTATACCGATAAATTGAATTTTTCTACTAAATCGAGAGAAACATAAGTCAGGCTAGCCCATAGGTCAATTAAGATAGAAATGGGTGTTTGATTCAATTTACCTTCTACTTCCACTATGGAAGTTTGATATTCCGCCTGCCTGTTTTCCAGTGCCGCGTTGATCTTGGGCATCCCCATTGCTAAGTCACCAACAATCATCTCCTCCTGCACTGTATGAATGTTGCTAACAGTCTTCTTTACATTAGGGAATACTGATGCATAATGAGGCCCATTACAATCCCAACACTTTACTGGTTCTTTATGTTCATTATTCTTAATGTAGTTGTGATTATTAGCAGGTTCTTTATTTCTAGGGCCATTAGGGTTTGACTGTGAGTTACCTTTATTTCCTTGGAAATTATTATTAGGAAAGTTTCGTGTGATATTATTCCTAAAATTGTGGTTAGATATGAAACCCTTCTTCTTCTGTTCAAAATTATTAGACCTCTTAGCTTCCAATTTGGCATGCTTTCCCTTTTTCGGTTCGGCTCATAGAAAAAATTGCCTTTCGCATAGCTTCCTCAAGGGTCTTTGGATTATCGTATTCAATTCTTTCTTTAATATGAAAAGGTAAACAACTTATAAACTGGTGCACCTTAGGTTTCTCATCCACAATGTAAGTCACGTAACATAATAAACTTAAAAATTTACTATTTAATTCCTTCATGTTCATTGTTCCCAACTTCAGTTCATAGAATTATTTAGCTCGCTCTTCATAATACTATTCCAACAGAAACCTATTTTTAAAGTATTTCTTAAAGGTACTCCAGTTAATGTCCTTTTCCTTAATACCTTTTACTCGTTTTAAATCCTACCACCAGATATCTTCCTTTCCAGTTAAGTTGTAAATTATCATTCTTGCTTTTAGCTGGTTGGAATAATTATAGATTTGGAAATACTTCTTCATTCTAGAGAGACAGGATTCGGCTTCCTGTCCTTTCTCAGTTTCACCATTAAAATTTGGTGGTTTTATCTTCTTAAATTCTCTCAAAATTTCCTCATAAGGCTTAAATTTTCTTTTCCTAGAATGGTAATTATCCTTACTGCTATCACTAGAGTACTGACGATTTTTTCTATATGAATCACCATAAATTTAAGAGGACCAACTACTTTCAATTTTAGATTGTTTGGAATTTTTACTTTTACTTTTAATTTTTACTTTTAGATTGTTTTTAATTTTTACTTTTCCTTCACTCTGAAATTTTCCCATCAGTATCTGCTACAAGTCCTCCTGAGCTCTTATAATTCTTTCATTGTCTTTTTTTAACTCTTTCCATTTCAGCTCTTAATTCTTTAATAGTTTGTAATAATTATGAAGAATTGTTAGTTATCTCTTCCTTAACCAGTTCTCTTCTAGAATTACTTTGTTCATTTAACAGGGACTCTTCATCTACATATTCCTCGAGTCTTTCCATACCTGCAATTCTAGCTCATAAAAATTTTCTGGTAAATAACATTTCAAAAAAAAAAATAATAAACATTATGCATGCATTTTATTTACTGTTTATCTATGCAGGTTGAGCCGCATTCAGGCCTAGTGTCTGAACATGTGCTCTGATACCACATGTAATACTCCAGAATTTCATAAAAATTTGAAACTTTTTTTGCGACAATTAATGTTTAAAAACATCGATGACATGGGTAATTTAGCCACAAACAGTTAACATTTTAAAGAGTCTAATATAGAAACTAAAACCATTTCCTTTATTAATTTCTGTAACTACATACTTCCCTATCTTATTAAATAATTAAGTATTAAAAGCTTGATTTAGTAGGTGATGATCTGAAGTAAATTGAGCTGAAAAAACTATTTGTTTACTATGTACTAAATTTTACTTTTCTGTTTAAAAAATGAAGGATCTTCAGTTCATGCTCGAGGCTTACTTAGCTTTTGAAGCTAATGCAATGAAATGATACTTCTTGTACATGTCTTTTTATAGGTAAGATGTTTTGTATTCTAGTTTAAGGATCGAGATTAATTATCTCAACTAGCATAAGTAAAATGTTAGAATATTTGTTTAGATTACAACCTTGAGCAAAAGAAGGTATCGTCAAATCTGTATCTTTTCCAAATATTGAAATTGTTAAGTCGTTACTCAACATTGAGGTCTAAGTTCTTAGCCTTCTTATTCTTGGTTTAATGACATAAATTTTGCCTGTATATTTTGTTCTTATTTAGTTATTTATAAGCATAGGTACTTGAAAATCCAAGAACATCATAGAACTATATGTTCTCTACCTAGCTTGACTATAACTTGTACATCATATTTTTATCCATCTGTTTTTATATTAAGTCCTACATGCAACTCTAGAGAAGGATAAATTTTTCAAACTAAGTCTTGTGATACATTATTACTCGTTACTAAGGTAATTTATATGTATCAGTATCATCATACATGCGAATGTTATATAAACAAGTAAAACCTAAGTCTAGGCGTTGTCATTAGGTATACTAGAAATGACATTTATATATATATATGGAACTAACGAATTCATGCATAATATAGTTTTATTAACTTCCTAGTAATTACCAAAAGAAGATGCCAATGAGTATATATTAAATGACTATAGGTGTAGTAGTAAAGCTTTGTTTTATGGGGTGACCAAGTCATTACCTAGAGAAGAGATTTTAAACCAAAAACCTTTACATACCTACTACTCACTATAAGGTGTTATATACAAAAATGATCACCCTACTTATTAAAAAACTATACTATACTATCCCTCCCATAATTATGATAACATTTTTATACGTAAAAGATTATATTTAAAAGCTTCTAGCCATTATTAACAAGGGTTAAAATTAATCTTTTTGTGGGGTTCTCTACAGCTCTCGAACTATAGAGTATCATTCACTAAATGAAAATCATAGTGGAAAACACGTGGCCATTAGTTAAAGGATAGGGTTTTTACATTGGTAAACCCTACTACAAAAAACGTTTAACCCTAAAATTTCACATTGTTTACCCCCCCTTCGGTGTAATGAAATACATCGCCGTCTCATGGCCTCATGGCCTTGATGCCATCATTTCAATCCTGAGAGTGATGGCCTTCGATTCCAATGGCTAGCTCTATGAGTGGACTTAAACCTCGTAACAACCAAGCTGAATCCTTTGGTTGCTAGTAGTGGTCTCTGGTTTTGTACTCACAACTTTCCTGGTGGAATTTGTTGACCATGAGGAGATTGGGTTTCATCGTGGCTTATTGTTTGTTTTCCCCCATTCTTGTTGAGGTCCTTAGGGAGTGTTTTCTTCTGCACATCTCTTGTAATGGTGTTTGTCTCCGTGGGTTCTTTTCTCATCTTTCGGCGTGGTTGTATACTTGGAGGTTTGCAAAAGAAATTATTCAAGGCTATAAGCACCAATACTGGAATAGGTAACTCTTTTTCTTTTCTTTTTATCTATTTAACTTGATTGTCAACAAGTTTCCTTTTTAAACAATGAAAATAACTTTTCTTCATTTTAAATGTGGAGGCTTTTCTGCAGGTGGAGTCTCACAACCGTGAGTTGGAAGACATCGAGCAGAGGGGTTCCACGTTTCTTAAACAACCAGGTAAGCCTCGGTTTCATGCATGAGGTCCTTTCTATGGTGATGTGTGGGAAGTTTTGGAAGAGTACTGTCTCTCCGAGACTTAATTTCTCCTGCCATAGTTGCGTTTGAACCATGCTGTGGTTGTGAAGGACGTGTAACCATAGGCTGTTTTGAAGAAATCCTTGTAAAGGCCATTGGTCGTAACTCGATTTTTGTTGGATTTTAATTATGCTTAGATTAGGGTTTGAAATATTATATGTTTTGATTAATCTCTAAAATATTTACTGTGTTGGAAGGCAAGATTTTGGCACTGAGCCATTTCTGAAAGAAGTCGACGACATACTTGGACTGTAAGGGTTTTCTGTGTTGGATACTTCAGTTTGTTTAAGATTTTAATAAATCAAATTTTGAATAAACCTTGATACTAAAATTACCTATGTCTAATGAAAGAATTGATAAAAGAAAAAATGGAAATTTTTGCTGCTGTAAGTCCATAATTTTGATTTTTTTATTAGAATGAGGGTATTCTATGGAAGTTTAATTATAAGAACTAGTTTGAGTTTTTCTGTTATTGTAAAGATTGGTGTAGTGCTTTGTTTACCGGGTAGAGAACTAAGTCCGTTTCTCCATGTTGTTCTCTATGTTAAGCTCATTCTATGCTGGGTTTTAATAAAATCAAGATCTTTTAATCATAATCCATGTATTTTCTATTAGTTTTATAAACATATCAATGTAGAATTATGAACTGTAAACATATCAATGTAGAAATATGAGCTGTACATGTGTAATAAACTTCATGATTTTTTGTAAATTAGTCAATAATACCATGCATGAATTTAGTATGTGAAATACCTGGCACCAATGGTTGTAGTAGGTACAACAGGTTGGTGGAGACCTTGCAGGTTGCCTTTGTTTACAAAAATGATGAGCCACCATGCTGACCAGCTCTCATCATGTGCTGGCCCTAGGAAACCCATGGGTTTCCTATCCCCCAAGCCCACATACCAATAATACCGATAGCAGCTTCCTTCCTCCTTTTCCTTTTGGTTCCTCCTTCATTTCCAACCATTTCTCAGTACTTGAGTTTCCCCCCTCCTCAAGTTTTCATTCTTTTCCACTCATACCGAGTCTAATTTCTAACTTCCAAAATAAAACCAACTCCCAAATTCCTCACAGTGCAGTCCCTCAAAAAAAAAAAAAATTCTCCCCTTCTTCCCCCATAAGTTCTCCCCCAAAGACCATTTTCCACCTTCTCCATTTTCCTCATGTTTACTCCACCGCCTCCCATCAAATCCCACGAAACCCCAAATGTTTATTTTATTTCTTATTTAACATTTCAAATATAATAAAATAATATATATTTTGCATCCATTGCCTCGAGGAGTTCAATGCCATCATGATTAATTAAAACTATTTATTGTACACTATTTACTACTTCTCTTGAAGAATTCAATTTGGTATCTTTACGAGGCGGTGGGTTAAATTACAAGACCCACTCATAGTTCAAACATTAAATTGATTGAATAAAATAATAATTTATTAGTGATGAGGTTGACTCATCAAGTTTTGTAGTGGTGAATACCTTTATTATTTTATTCAATTCAAGATGTGTCTAATGAAATCCTACCCTATCTTGTGGGTTCAATTAACTGATTTAATATACCATTTTAACTTATGATGAAATTATTTGGTTAAATCAAGAATTTATTTAATTAATTCATATATATATATATATATATATATATATATATATTCAACAATGTTTATGATAAGGGAACTCATTATCATTATTAATATAAAATACTAATACTAATGCTAATACTAATAATAAAATAATAATAGATGGTGAACTAATAATCATGTATGGAATTATTTGTTTGATATTTAAGTATCCTACTACCAACATAGTGCCCTTGTATTTATAAACAATGCACCCTATAGGGTTTAAGCAATCATGCTAGATAATTAAACAATATAATTATATTATTTATGATGTTTTGAGAGTGAAAATTCTATCTAACAACACTTAGTGAGTTTCCTATCATAGTGTTTATGCGTAATTAATGAATACTTAAATGACTTGTTTAACTTGTATATTAATAACCTAATGCTTAATATCTATTTAGGATCAATGTACGTTCAACTCACGTATTTGCAACAGTTACACAATTGTTTAACATGAAGGTATTGGTATAGCGATACTAGCCTACATATGCAAAGTGTTCATGCATGGCCAGTGCACGCACAATCCAGACATGTACTATAAATATACATAATATTTCCTATGCATAAGTGCTAACTAATACTAATAATCCTTCATGCAATTGGAGAAAGTATGCATAATCATAGCATTACTAAAACATCATCGATTATTTTATGAGTTAACCTTATAAGATTTTGTATCATTATTTTTATGTTTACATTGGTTTAATCAATAAAGTACAAGGAAGGGAACCTACTACCACTAAATCAGAACCAAGGAACCCCCAACCCTGAATAGTACTAGCTAACAATATCCTCCCATCCTAACCTATGTCTGCACCCTCCCTATCCTTCCTCTGCTAGTATAGAAGTGGTGTCGACTTCAATGACTTGACCACATATGAACCTGAGAGAGATAGCTTCGGCTGAACAACGGACGTAGCCTCTCCTAGCAAGAAATCGGCCGTCGTCATCACAACAACTTGGGGAGTGTGACTCAGCATGGCTCTCCCACGACCTTGGGTATCATAGAAACATAGGGTGGAACACATCCATCCCTCTGAATATCCTAGGTCTATACCCTATCAAAACCATACTGTATTGTTATTGAGATTATTGGTATCTATCATTGTATCATCAATTTTGGTAAACAAGGCTCTTCTGCAAACTAGGTACCGTTCCACACTTCATATAAAGTATCAATTTATTACATAGTCCATGTGTCCTATGGATTAATCCTTTGAAAACATACATTCATAACAATATCTCCATTCAATCGTCAGTTGGTGCATATTATCAACATCATATCCTTTCATCACATAAAATAGTAAATTGATCACATTATGGGTTGGTATCCACGTACTACATCATATATATCATATTTATCGAGGATGACAATTAAACATACACTATCGTTATGAAAAAAGGAATCTCATGATAACTATAACATAATGACATTACAAAAATAATCATAACATCATAATCAATGTATCAACATCAGCATAGTAATATCCTAAACATAGTAACAACATCTGATCATGTCTATCATGTCATAAATATGGTTTACTCAGTTGAACTGAGTCCAACATATACTAAGCAAAATAAAATGCAGCATGTCTATATGAACATATGTCTAGTCAAATTATGGGGCATTACAACTGGTTTATGAAAATAGTAAAAGGTAAAAAAGATTATTACTACAATCCGAGCTTGACTGTGTAAAAATTGATTATGAATATTTAATTTATCTTTTCTTCTTTTATTTTATTATAAAAATTGATAAACAATCTAATAATGTTTTTGTGTAATATTTTACTTAATTTAGGGCATTTATAATATAGATATTTTAATTGTATATTGAAGAATTTGATAAATAAGGATATGGGGAAAAAAATGAAAAAGCCCTATTCTCGAAAGAGGAAGAAAAATAAAGTCTTAGTTGACAGTTTCCTATTTTAGGGTTTATATTTTTATTTTAATTTAAATCCCCGCATTATTGTTGTTTTTACTATTAGTTATTTTGCAGTTGCTATTTTATATTACAGTTTTACTGCAACTATGCATTTGTTAATTATAGAACTTAGATTATTTCTACAATTTCATTATATTGTTATAATTATCTATGTTGTTCCTATTTATGTTAATTTTCTCTTTCTGTAAATAGTTAATAATTATAGGTATCTATATGAGGTTTAAGCTTTAAAGACAATGTGTTTATTGTTCTAACAAGAAACACAGTTACACATACTATGTAGTGTCTTTTAATCAACATTATTTTGTAGAAGTTTCCATTTATAATTTTTACAGATATATTCTAGTTAAAGAAACTTCTAAAAATAGAGGGATTTCCTGCTAAACATTCTTATAAAGATTTTAACAGTTGAAAGTAAATAATTATATTCCTATACTTCTTGAATTGATTTACTCATCATACTTATTTTCACCTACTGTACTAGAGTACTACCTTCTTGAAGGTGTGGAAAAATATAGTCAGGTATTTTTATCCATCAGTAAATTTTCACTAACCCTAAATCATTTATCTAATACATAACATTAACATAACTGATAAATTTTAAGTCAATAGAATATTTAACTAACTAACAAATTAGTCATATTGATGCATCAAATCCTAAATTTGTACATTCCATATTTCTATACTTGCATGGAAAAATATTAGAAATAACATGTAGAACCTAGTTGTATAGCAGAGGAGACAACAACCTAAGGAGCTCGTTCTTCCCAACCAACTCCTGAGGACTGCTGAACTACAAATCTTAGGACCCCCGAGTCTATCTAGAGGACTGCTGAACTACAAATCTTAGGACCCCCGAGTCTATCTAGTGACCCACCTAGTTGAAAGCACTAGGTGAGAGAATAGGTTTAGAAACCTTTGCATCTCGATAGAGTAATCAGCAGTAATATTTATTCCTGTAGCAGTAAGAACTCAGCTCAAAACAACTGCACTAGTCCAGTAATTCAACACTTTCCACTCAAACACTTCTGCTTGTTCCCTCTGTCGAATTTCTTGTGTACCAATTTCACTTAGAAATTTCACAAGTAAAGAATGATCAGCCTCAGTTGAATTCAATAGGAAGTTTTATCAACATGCCTAGGTATTTTGGGTCAATTTTCACTTAATGAGCCACCTGCTCTTGTTCCACTTTCCTGGGGAACATGACAACAAAAATAGGGAAGTTGCCTCCTGCAACATCTAGAAGTAATTTGAGGATGCTTCCAAGTGTCAATATGCTCTCAACCCAGCCTATTCCACCAAGTGACCAGTAAAACAGTCATTTAATAGCCTCCTTAAGATGTTGTCTCATCTTTCATTTATTAATGAATAAAATATTCAACAATTAAATGCAATTATCCTTGACCCCACTTGGTCATTAATTACAAACTTTATAATAAAATTAAAACATAATGTCTCGTAAAACATAAAATGTTTTTGCAAATTTGGGGTATGTGACAATGCTTGTGCTAGAAGGAAGCCTAACATGGGTTAGATTTCCTTCATGGTGCCATGTATTTTATGGGAATTTGGTTGTACCAGTGGAAAATATAACACGCATTAGCTTTCATTGAACTGCAATATTGTTGTTAGAAATTTCCTTGTTCTTTTTCTAAAAGGAAAGATAAAATATGTTAGCTTTCCTTCACTGTGCAATGTGGTTGTAGGAATTTCCCTTATGCTTGTGGTAGAAGGAAAGATAACACATGTTAGATTTCCTTCATCATGCAATTTATTTGACGGTAATGTAGTTGTACCCATAGGGAAGCTAACACAGTTTAATTTTTATTCACATGTAATGTTGTTCTTAGAAATTCCCTTATGATTCTGGTAAAAGGAAAGCTAACATGCATTAGATTTGATTCAACATGCAATGTTGTTGTTAGAAACGCACTTGATCTTTTGCTAGAAGGAGAACTAACATGCGTTAGATTTCCTTCACTATGCAACATGGTTGTAGGAATTTCCCTTATGCTTATGCTAGAAGGAAAGCTAATGCGTGTTATATTTCTCTCATCATGCAATATATTTGATAGTAATATAGTTGTACCCATAGAGAATCTAACACTATTTAATTTTTATTCGCAGGCAATGTTGTTCTTAGAAATCCCCTTATTATTGTGCTAAAAGGAAAGATAGCATGTATTAGATTCCTTTCAATGTGCAACATAATTGTATGATATTCCCTTGTTCTTGTGCTAGAAGGAAATGTGACATGCATTGGATTTCCTTCACAGTGCAATGTATTTGATGACAATGTGGTCATACCAAAATGAATTCTAACATGAGTTAGATTTCCTTCATGGTGCGATGTATTTGATGGAAATGTAGTTATACCAATAGGAAAACAAACATGCATTAGTTTTCAATCTCAACCAATGTTTTTGTTATAAATTCCCTTGTGTTTGGGCTAGAAAGGAAGATAACACAAGGTAGCTTTGCACTATTGTGCAATGTGGTTGTAAGAAATGTCCTTGTGCTTGTGCTAGAAGGAAAGCTAACATGCATCAGATTTTCTTCATAGTGAAATGCATTTTATGGCAATGTAGTTGTACTCGTAGAGAAGCTAACATGGTTTATCTTTCATTCACATTCAATTTTGTTGTTAGAAATGCCCTTGTGATTGCGCTAGAATGAAAGCTAACATGTGTTAGATAGTATTTCACTGTACAACATCGTTGTAAGAAATGCCCTTGTGCTTGTGCTAGAAGAAAGCTAACATGCTTTTTATTTCCTTCATGATGCAATGCATTTGATGACACTGTGGGTTTTATTAGTAGCAAATCCAACATGCATTATTTTTAATTTTCCATGATATTTTGTTCCTATAAATGTCTTTAGGCTAGTGCTAGAAATAAATCTAATAGGTGTTAGCTTTGCTTCCATGTGCAATGTTGTTGTAAGAAATGTTGTTATGCTTGTGTTAGAAGGAAGCCTAACATGGGTTATATTTCCTTCGTGTTGTAGGGTATTTTATGTGAATGTGGTTGTACCGATAGGAAATCTAACATGCATTAGCTTTGATTTAACATGTAATGTTGTTGTTAGAAACTTCATTAATGTTTTGATAGAAGGAAATATAACACACGTTATATTTTCTTCACTGGGCAACGTCGTTGTAGGAATTTCCCTTGTGCCTATGCTAGAAGAAAAACTAACTCAAGTTAGATTTCCTTGATGCAATGTATTTGATGTTAATGTAGTTGTACCGATAGAGAAGCTAACATGGTTTAATTTTTATTCACATGAAGTATTGTTCTTAGAAATTCCCTTATGATTATTCTAAAATGAAAGCTAACACATGTTAGATTTCCTTCGTTGTGCAACATCGTTGTAAGATTTTCCCTTGTGCTTGTGCTAGAAGCAAATCTAACAAGCATCGGATTTCCTTCATGGTGAAATGTATTTGATGACAATGTGGTTATACTAGTAGGAAAGGAAAGCTAACATGTGTTAGATTTCATTCGCTAAAGCTAACAAGTGTTAGCTTTCCTTCACTGTGAAATGGTGTTATGCTTGTGTTAGAAGTAAGTATAACATGGGTCAGATTTTCTTTGTAGTACATTGCATTTTATGGAAATGTGGTTGTAACAGTGAGAAATATAACACATGTTAGCTTTGATTCAACATGCAATGTTGTTGTTAGAAACATATGTGTTCTTTTCCTAGAAGGAAAGCTAACACAGGTGAGCTTTCATTCATTATGCAACATGGTTGTAAGAATTTATCTTATGCTTATGCTAAAATCAAAGCTAATATATTTCTTTCATCATGCAATGTATTTGATGGTAATCAGTTGTACCCATAGGGAAGCTACAACGGTTTAATTTTTATTCATATTGAATTTTTTTCTTAGAAATTCCCTTGTGATTATGCTAAAATAAAATCTAACACACATTATATTTCCTTCACTCTACAACATCATTGTAAGATATTCTCTTGTACTTGTGCTAGAAGGAAATCTAACATGCGTTGGATTTTCTTGATGGTGCAATGTATTTGATGACAATTTGATTCTACCAAAAGGAAAGCTAACATGCTTTAGATTTCCTTCCTGGTGTGATGTATTCAATGGAAATGTAGTTGTACCGATAAAAAACAAAACAGACATTAGCTATCATTAACATGCAATATTGTTGTTAGAAATTCCCTTGTGTTTTTGCTAAAAATAAATCTAACACACATTAGATTTCCTTCATAGTGCAATGCATTTGATAGTAATGTAGTTGTACCAATAAGGACGATAATATGATTTAGATTTCATTCACATGCAATGTTGTTATTAGAAAGTCCCTTGTGATTGTGCTAAAAGGAAAGCTAGAACGCGTTAAATTTAATTTATTGTGCAACACTGTTGTAAGAAATTCCCTTGTGCTTGTGCTAGAAGAAATCTAACATCCGTGATATTTTCTTCATGATGTAATGAATTTGATGACAATGTGGTTTTTACTAGTATAAAACCCAACATGCATTATTTTTCATTTTCCATGATATTTTGTTTCTATAAATGTATTTGGGATAGTGCTAGAAAGAAATCTAACACGTGTTAGCTTTGCTTCAGTGTGCAAAATGTTGTTGTAAGAAATGTTGTTATGATTGTGTTAGAAGGAAGCCTAACATGTTTTAGATTTCATTAGCGTTGTACTGTATGTTATGGGAATATGGTTGCACTGGTGGGAAATCTAACACATGTTAGCTTTTATTCAACATGCAATGTTCTTGTTAGAAACATCCTTGTTCTTTCTCTAGAAGGAAAACTAACACACAATAGCTCTCCTTCACTGTGCAACATGGTTTTAGGAATTTCCCTTATGCTTGTGTTAGAAGGAAATCTAATTCGTGTTATATTTATTTCATCATGCAATGTTTTTTATTGTAATGTAGTTGTACCCATATGGAAGCTAACACAGTTTAATTTTTATTCACATGCAATGTAGTTCTTAGAAATGCCCTTATGATTGTGCTAGAAGGAAGATAACACTCATTAGATTTACTTCACTGTGCAACATCGTTCTAACACATTCCCATGTGCTTGTGCTAGAAGGAAATCTAACATGTGTTGGATTTTCTTCATGGTGCAATGTATTTGATGACAATGTGATTGTACCAGTAACAAAGGAAAGCTAACATGCATTATATTTCAGTCGCCAAAGCTAACGCGTGTTATCTTTCCTTCATTGTGAAATGTTGTTATGCCTGTGTTAGAAGGAAGCCTAACATGGGTTATATTTCATTCATAGTCCAGTGTATTTTATGGGAATGTGGTTGCATTGGTGGGAAATCTAACACGCGTTCACTTTGATTCAACACGCAGTGTTGTTGTTAGAAATGAACTTGATATTTTGATAAAAGGAAAGCTAACACATGTTGTATTTTCTTCAATGTGCAACATGGTTGTGGGAATTTCCCTTCTACTTGTGCTAGAAGGAAAGCTATCGCATGTTAGATTTCATCCATCATGCAATGTATTTTATGGTAATGTAGTTGTACCCATAGAGAAGCTAACACGATTTAATTTTTTTTCACATTCAATGTTGTTCTTATAAATGCCATTATGATTATGCTAAAATAAAAGCTAACGCATGTTATATTTCCTTCACTGTGCAATATTTTTGTAATATATTCCCTTGTGATTGTAATAGAAGAGAATCTAACATGTATTGGATTTCCTTCACGGTGCAATGTATTTGATGGCAATGTGGTTGTAACAAAATTAAAGCTAACATGTGTTAGATATCTTTCATAGTGTGATGTATTTGATGGAAATGTAGTTGTACCGATATGAAAGCAAACATGCATTAGGTTTCATTAAAATGCAATGTTGTTGTTAGAAATGCCCTTGTGGTGGTGCTAAAAAGAAAGATAAAATGCGTTAGCTTTGCAATACTGTGAAACATTGTTGTAAGAAATGCATTTCTACTTGTGCTAGAAGGAAAGCCAACACATGTCAGATTTCCTTCATAGTGCAATGCATTTGATGGTAATGTAGTTGTACAAATAAGGAAAATAACATGGTTTAACATTCATTCACATGCAATGTTGTTGTTACAAATGCCCTTATGATTTTACTAGAGGGAAAGCTAACATGTGTTATATTTCCTTCACTATGCAATGCCATTGTAAGAAATACCCTTGTGCTTATGTTAGAAGAAATCTAACATGCGTTAGATTTTCTTCATGGTGTAATGCATTTGATGAAAATGTGGTTCTACTAGTAGGAAAGCCAACATGCATTATTTTTCATTCACCGTGATATGTTAATGCTATAAATGTATTTGGGATAGCGCTAGAAAGAAACAACCATGTGTTAGCTTTGCTTCAGTGTGTAATGTTGTTATGCGTGTGTTGGAAGGAAGCCTAAAATGGGTTAGATTTCCTTCAGGGTGCAATGTTTTTTATGGGAATGTGGTTGTACTAGTAGGTAAATAAAGCTAACATTTGTTAGCTTTCATTCTCCAAATCTAACATGTGTTATCTTTTCTTCACTATGAAATTTTATTATGTTTGTGTTAGTAGGAAGCCTAACATGGGTCAGATTTCCTTCATGGTACAGTGTATTTTATGGGAATATGGTTGTACCGGTGGGAAATCTAACACACGTTAGCCTTCCTTCACTATGCAACGTGGTTGTAGGAATTGTCCTTGTGCTTGTGCTAGAAGGAAAGCTAACACGTGTTATATTTCCTTCATCATGCATTGTATTTGGTGGTAATGTAGTTGTACCCATAGGGAAGATAACATGGCTTAATATTTATTCACATGCAATGTTGCTCTTAGACCTTCCCTTGTGATTGTGCTAAAAGGAAAACTAACACTTTTTAGATCTCCTTCACTGTGCAACATCATTGTAGAATATTCCCTTGTGCTTGTGGTAGAATCAAATCGAACATGCGTTAAATTTTCTTCACGGTGAAATGTATTTGATGACAATGTGGTTGTATGCCAAGGAAAGGTAACATGCATTAGATTTCCTTCATGGTGTGATGTATTTGATGGAAATGTAGTTGTACCAATAGGAAAATGAAAATGCATTATCTCTCATTAACATGCAATGTTGTTGTTAGAAATGACCTTGTGGTGGTGTTAAAAGCAAAGCTAACCTGCGTTAGCTTTGCAATACTGTGCAACATAGTTGCAAGAAATGCACTTGTTCTTGTGCTATAAGGAAGGCTAACACGAGTTATATTTCCTTCACAGTGCAATGAATTTGATGATATTGTAGTTGTACCAATACGGAAACAAACACAGTTTAGATTTCATTCACATGCAATGTTAATGTTATAAATTCCCTTGTGATTGTGCTAAAAGCAAAGCTAACATGTGTTAGATTTCCTTTACTGTGCAACCCCGTTGTAATAAATTCCCCTGTGCTTGTGCTAGAAGAAATCTAAGATGCATTAGATTTCTTTCATGGTGCAATGCATTTGATGACAATATGGTTTTTACCAATAGAAAATCCAACATCCATTATTTTTCATTCGACATGATATGTTGTTCCTGTAAATGTCTTTGGGCTAGTATTTTTTATTTTTCATTCGACGTGTTAGGTCTGCTTCAGTGTGCAAAATGTTTTTGTAAGAAATTTTGTCATGCTTGTGTTAAAAGGAATCCAAACATGGGTTCGATTTCCTTCGTGTTGCAGTTTATTTTATGGGAACGTGGTTTTACCAGTGGGAAATATAACACATGTTATCTTTGATTAAACATGCAATGTTGTTGTTATAAACATCCTTTTTCTTTTGCTAGAAGGAAATCTAACATGCGTTAGCTTTCCTTCATTGTGCAATGTGGTTGCAGGAATTATCATTGTGTTTATGCTAGAAGGAAATCTAACGTGTGTTATATTTCCTTCATCATGCAATGTATTTGATGGCAATGTCGTTGTATTCATAGGAGAGCTAATAGGGTTTGATTTTTATTCACATGCAATGTTGTTCTTAGAAATTCCCTTATGATTGTGCTAAAATGAATGCCAACATGCATTAGATTTCATTCACTCTGTAACATCGTCGTAAGATATTCCATTGTGCTTGTGCTAGAAGGAAATCTAACATGTGTTGGATTTCTGTCATGGTGCAATGTATTTGATGAAAATGTGGTTGTACCAGTAGGAAATGAAAGCTAACATGCGTTAGCTTGCATTCACCAAATCTAACACCTGTTAGCTTTCCTTCACTGTGAAATGTTGTTATGCTTGTGTTAGATGGAAGCCTAACATGGGTTATATTTCCTTTGTGGTATAGTGTATTTTATGGGAATGTGGTTGTACCAATGGGAAATCTAACATGCGTTAGCTTTGATTCAACATGCAATGTTGTTGTTAGAAACACCCTTGTTCTTTTGCTATAAAAAATGTAACACACGTTAGGTTTCCTTCATTGTGCAATGTGGTTGTAGGAATTTCCCTTGTGGTTCTGCTAGAAGGAAATCTAACACATGGTAGATTTCCTTCATCATGAAATTTATTTGATGGTAATGTAGTGGTACCCATATGGAAGATAACCTCGTTTAATTTTTATTCATATGCAATGTTGTTCTTAGAAATTCCCTTTTGATTTTGCTAAGAGGAAAGGTAACACGCTTTAGATTTCCTTCACTATGGAACATCGTTGTAAGTTATTCTCTTGTGCTTGTTCTAGAAAAAAGTATAACATGCGTTGTAATTTATTCATGGTGCAATGTATTTGATGACAATGCGGTTGTACCAAAAGGAAATCTAACATGCATTATATTTCCTTCATGGTTCCATGTATTTGATGGAAATGTAGTTGTATCGATAGGAAAGCAAACATGCATTAGCTTTCATTCACATGCAATATTATTGTTCAAAATTCCCTTATGGTTGCACTAGAAAGAAAGCTAACATGCGTTAGCTTTGCACTGTTGTCCAACGTGGTTGTAAGAGATGCACTTATGCTTATGCTAGAAGCAAATCTAATGTAGGTTATATTTCCTTCATAGTGCAATACATTTGATGGTAATGAAGTTGTACCCTTAGGAAATCTAACATGGTTTATCTTTCATACACATTCAATGTTGTTAGAAATTCCCTTGTGATTGTGCTAGAAGGAAAGCTAACACATGTTAGATTTCCTTCACTGTGCAACACCATTGTAAGAAATCCCTTCTGCTTGTGCTCAAATAAAATTAACACGCGTTAGATTTCCTTCATGGTGCAAAGCATTTGATGACAATCAGGTTTTTACTAGTAGGAAATTCAACATGTGTTATTTTTCATTCGCCATGATATGTTGTTCCTATAAATTTCTTTGGGATAGTGATACAAAGAAATCTAACATGTGTTAGCTTTGCTTTAGTGTGCAATGTTGTTGTAAGAAATGTTGTTATGCTTATGTAAGAAGGAAGCCTAACATGGGTTAGATTTTCTTCATGGTGTAATATATTTTATGGGAATGTGGTTGTACCGATGCGAAATCTAACATGTGTTAGCTTTGATTCAACATGCAATGTTGTTGTTAGAAACGTCCTTGTTCTTTTGTTAGAAGAAAATCTAACACGCATTAGCTTTCATTCATTGTGCAACGTGGTTGTAGGAATTTCCCATGTGCTTGTTCTAGAAGGAAAGATAACACATGTTATATTTCCTTCATCGTACAATTTATTTGATGGCAATGTAGTTATACTGATAGAAAAGAAAACACACATTAGCTATCATTCACATGCAATGCTGTTGTTACAAATTCTCTTGTGCGTTTGCTAGAAAGAAAGCTAACATGCGTTATCTTTAGACTACTGTGCAATGTGGTTGTAAGAAATTCAGTTGTACTTGTGCTATAAGGAAAGCTAGCGTGAGTTAGGTTTCCTTCATAGTGAAATGCATTTGATGGTAATGCAATTATACCCTTAAGAAATCTATCACGGTTAGATTTCATACAGATTCAATGTTGTTAGAAATGACATTAGGTTGTGCTAGAAGGAAAGCTAACACATGTTAGATTTCCTTCACTATGCAATGCCATTGTAAGAATTCCCTTCTGCTTGTGCTCTAAAAAAGATAACAAGCATTATATTTTCTTCACAGTGAAATGCATTTGATGACAATGTGGTTTTTACTAGTAGGAAAGCCAACATGCATTATTTTTCATTCACCATGATATGTTGTTCATATAAATGTCTTTGGGCCAGTGCTAGAAACAAAGCTAACACATGTTAGCTTTGTTTGAGTGTGCAATGTTGTTGTAAGAAATGTTGTTATGCTTATATCAGAAGGAATCATAACATGGGTTAAATTTACTTCATGGTGTAGTGTATTTTATGGGAATTTGGTTGTATCAGTGGGAAATCTAACATGTGTTATCTTTGATTTAACATGCAATATTGTTGTTAGAAACTTCCTTGTTCTTTTTCTATAAGGAAATCTAACACGCATTAGCTTTCATTAACCATGCACCGTGGTTGTAGGAATTGCGCTTGTTCTTGTACCAAAAGGGAAGCTAGCACGTGTTATATTTCCTTCATCATGTTATGTATTTGATGGTAATGTAGTTGTACCCATAGGGAATCTAACACTGTTTAATTTTTATTCACATGCAATGTTGTTCTTATAAATTCCCTTATGATTGTGCTAAAAGGAAAGCTAACACGTGTTACATTTCCTTCATTTGGGAACATCATTGTAAGATATTCCCTTGTGTTTGTGCTAGAAGAAAATCTAACATGCATTGGATTTCCTTCATGATGCAATGAATTTGATGACAATGTGGTTGTACCAAAAGGAAATCTAACATGTGTTTGATTTCCTTCATGGTGTCATGTATTTGATGGAAATGTGGTTGTATCAACTGGAAAGAAAACATGTGTTAGCTTTCATTAACATGCAATGTTGTTGTTAGAAATTACCTCATGGTGGTGCTAAAAAGAAAGGTGACACGCATTACATCTGCAATACTCTTCAATGTGGTTGTAAGAAATGCACTTGTGCTTGTGGTAGAATGAAAGCTAACACGCATTATATTTCCTTCACAGTGCAATGCATTTTATGGTAATGTAGTTGTACCAATAAGGAAGCTAACGCTACTTATCTTTCATTCACATGCAATGTTGTTGTTAGAAATTCCCTTGTGATTGTGATAGAAGAAAATATGACATGTGTTAGATTTCCTTCACTGTGCAATGTCATTGTAAATAATGTCCTTGACTTGTGCTAGAAGAAAGTTAACATGCATTATATTTCGTTCATGGTGCAATTCATTTGATGACCATGTGTTTTTTACTAGTAGGAAAGCCAGCATGCATTATTTTTCATTCGCTATGATATTTTGTTCCTATAAATGTCTTTGGGTTAGTTCTAGAAAGAAAGCTAACACGTGTTAGTTTTGCTTCACTATGCAATTTTGTTGTACAAAATGTTGCTATGCTTGTGTTAGAAGGAAGCCTGCATATGTTAGAAGGAAGCCCAACACAGGTTAGACTTCCTTTGTGGTGTAGTGTATTTTATGGGAATGTGTTTGTAACAGTGAGAAATCTAACACTCGATAGCTTTGATTCACATACAAAGTTGTTGTTATAAATGTCTGTGTTCTATTTCTAGAAAGAAAGCTAACCCATTTTAGTTTTCGTTCACCGTGAAACATGGTTGTAGGAATTTCCTATGATTGTGCTAGAAAAAAAGCTAACGCATGTTAGATTTTCCTCATCAAGCAATTTATTTGATGGTAATGTAGTTTTAGACAGGAGGAAGCTAACAAAGTTTAATTTTTATTCACATGCAATGTTGTTCTTTGAAATTCCCTTATGATTGTGTTAAAATGAAAGCTAACACACGTTACATTTCCTTCATTGTGCAACATTGTTGTAAGACATAACATTCTATCTAACTCTAGCATGTATCCTATTTGAGTAAGAATAATGGCCAAAGATGCTTTTATTTATCAAAGATGATTTTAAGAAGCAGTTTTTGATTGGTTAGAATTCTGCGCATGGCCCAACAAATATGATTTTTTATTGGAAATACGGTGGATGATTCAACTAAATAAAAATAACATTGCTAGAAAAGTAGAAATCAGAAAAAAATATTTAGCCTGAAAATTAGATATCTAGATAGTTTCCGAACAAGAAGATGGGTTGCAAGTAGGTTGAACATGAGTTAGGAACCAAAATTTCTAAACGAAGGTGGGTTAATAGCAGGTTACAAATCTTGAGATTCTACATCACATTAAATAAGCATCGTTTGGAACATTATTAAACTTGCAATTATAATTATTTTTCATCTCTACGCAGTTTTTTTATTTCTACGTAGTTAAGGTGCAGGTGGTGCATTTAATATGAAAGGGTTTTGAATTTGTGAATCAAGTTGTTGAATATGATCTCTAATTTGGAAGATAACTTGAAAAAATTCCATGGATGCAATTGAGACAGTTACTTAAGAAACTCATTATCCTAGATTTGTGAAAAAAAATATACTGTAGACTACCATTGAATATACACCATGTACTTTCTCTATATTTGGTATTATTGAAGTTACCTCATTCTAAACAATCAAGTCTTCTAGATTTTGTTCCAATTGGAAAATTACTTCTCAATCTTCTTGGTGATGAACAAATTGACTATGTGCTTAAGGTAGGGAATGTAAGCCATGGCATAAAGTCCCATCATAGATTGTAGTAATTTATGGATATCATTTTCTAATAGTCTATAAGGGGCCAGTATAACTATGAAAATAATTTATAGTTTTGTTGCTCATCTAATTTTCTAAAATTTGAAATGGTGTTTTTTCGTTTTCCCATAGCTCAACATGTCATACATGTCCTGAAATAATTGAGTGTCAAATACGTCATTTAATCTTCTAAACCTATAAATGTCGTTTTTGGATTTTCATAACTATCATATATGTCTTGAATTTTCAACTAAGTGTCAAATATGTCACTTAAAAAGGAAAACAATGTTCTTCATACCATCAAATTCTATGATTGGATGAACCTGAATATAGTCATATTTTGATTGAATTGAGATTGCATCACCCACATGTGAAATCAACATTTCCTTGTGATTAACCATTTTTTCCCACCTTTCAATTATTCGAATGGCCAACATAGTATACATATCTAGATTTGGATTGACCCCATGAATTCCTTCCTAGCAGTTGCAATCAATTACCAATCATGTTGTTTCTTATGGAAGATTGTTAAATATGGGTCAATTTTATTAGTATGCTATGTATTGACTCCATTCTCTATGTTCGTTAATTTTTGTCCAGTATGGTTGCAGATGTGTACAAATTTGAGTTCACTCATAGTATGAGTGAAATGGTTAGAACTAAAAAGAGTTGAAGACAGTCTCATCTAGGTTTGATGGATTTCACTGGCAGTTCCTTTCCATAGTATCATTTTTATGTTCGTTGGTTGTCCTTTCCCATCGCTTCAGTGAAGTCTTTCCTCCACTGAGTCAACACCCTGTCACTCTTCAACACCCCAAGCATTCCCTCTCGGTGGCATAGCAGGATTGATTTCATCAATTCCAACTTTTATGTTGTCCATGTGAGCTAAATATTGCATATTTTTTTCTATTGATCCATGTTTGTCTCATAATTTCTCTCTTCCTTAATATTTTATTCTTTCTTTGGAATTTCCCTTTTCTTCTTGTGAGACCTCTCATGTAATGTGTATCACTATTATAATTCTTCTTTGCTCACATCTCCTATCCAGATAACTAGAATGCAACCTTCTCTTCCACTCCCTTTATACCCTTGGTGTTGAAACATATCCACTTTGACCCTGTTTTCCCCCCCGTGTTGCATTTCCATATTAGTCTTGTTGAAACTATGGCGATCGAAGCAAAAATAAGAAGCCATACTAGATGAAAGGAGCTCGACGACACTGAGAAGGAACAAGTCATGTTCCTGGTAAAATGCAGAAACCTAGCACAATCTGTGATACCAGGACCAATGGAGGTCGACACTGAATAGCCACTTGAAAAGGCATATCAGCTGTTTCAAAGCATGGTGTCAGCCCTACATGTAGAGATGCAAAACACAAGAGAATAACAAAAAGAAGAAATGGCTAGACTACTGATGCAGCAACACACAACTTTCTCAGAAGCTTACAAAGTGCTTCAAGATCACATGGAGGAGTTTGTTATAACGGAAGGGGTACTACGAGACTGGCCTGCTTATTACAGGAAATTTTTCCAACTGACCTGACATAATCAACAAGAAATTCAAGCATTGAAGAATAGAAAGAGAAAAAAATAAGCATTGAGAAGCACTATCGAAGATCAAATTGTGCTCAAAACAATCAAACTGCAGAGGCTAGAGAGACAATCACACCAGTGGGTACAGCAGGAACTCCCGAGCTTGGACAAATTAGACACCATTTGTTTGCATATGAAAAGGATTCTAGAGATGGCAGAAGAGAAAGACCATTTTATGGGTCCCGACATGGAAAGGATAGCAGACCTTTCCATTCAAGAGAAGATTTCGATGCTATCAAGTATTACAACATTAACCATCGACATCCAGAAAGTACTGCAAAATTTGACAGAATTCCAACGTCAACTAGCCGTTATAGCAGAAGCAATTGTCGAAGTATGTATATAGAAACGACCAACTATCCGGATTCATAGCCCATAAAAGACAAACAAAGAAATAACTACTTTATATAGGCAAAGAACTTTTGAGTACCTCCCCTGTTTATTTAGGACGAAGAACAGTTTTGTTTGTCGGGGAGATGTTGGAGGAGCTAGTCGGTAAGCCGACTAAGTCAATCAGCCGACTAATTAGAGATTAGGTCGGCCAAATAAGGTCGTTTTGGTTGAATGAACTGACAGGTAGTTATTTGTAACTGTTTGTAAATCATATATATTAGACTGTTGAGCCAAATGAGAACTTGGTTCAGTTCTGTGTTTGTATGGACACTTTCACTATAATATAATATGTTATTCCACATCTGTGTCTTGTCTCTTGTCTCTAATATGTCTGTATACTTTTAATATGTATTATTGGTAACCCTTGGTGATCCGTGAGATTACAACAATGCCAATGAATAAGAAACCAACATTTATAGTTGTTCTCTTCTCATCTCAAATGTTGGATGCATTCTTATTTCACGAAAAAAAAGTTTTTATGTCTGAAATTAAAACTATACTAGTCCAATTATATTTTTATATGCCTAAACATACACTATGTAGTTTGAATTAGTGAATTTGGCTTTGTAATGCATGATGGGTGTGCATTTGGGTGAAGCTATCCAAAATTGACTTGCTCTGGTAAAATGCACGCACACTCCTGTTTTATTTGTCAAGTTCAATGAATAAAATAAGAGAGTGTTTATTTTATTATTCGTCACATTTTAGAATTTTATATTTCCAATTTTTTACGTGAAACTTTCCCCTTTGGAACGTTTCTCCAAGCAGGCATAGTTTTCCTTTGGTGTGCATTTAGTCAAAAAGTTTACACATGTGAATAATAGATTTGTAACAATATTAGAAGAACTTATTCATTGATAATTAGGCTCAGAAGTGTGTATATATGCCAAATTCCAAATTCCATTCCTAGAGTGTACTTCTATTGGCATAGGTGTGAATTTTTAGTTCTGGCCATGAAAAATGGGAAAATACTATCAATTGTTATTTCGGATGACTTGGATTTTAATGTAGATCATACAATTTACAGAAATGAGTACAAGAGTTTGTATAAAAGGTTTATATTTCTATTTTATACTGCCATTTATTCAATATAACATGAAATGTAGACCAATGTGTGCAATTCCTCGACGGACTCAACCCTATATTTTACCATGTGGAAAACACATAAATTTGGAGTTTTCTTGTAGAGAATAAGTTTTTATGTCTAAAATTTAAAATTTGAAAGATTATTTAGGTTTTTTATTCCTGAACAGACACTCTGTAGTTTGAATCAGTGAATTTTTCTTTGTAATGCAGGATGGGCGTGCATTTGAGTGAAGTTATGCAAAATTGGCTTGCTTCAGTAAAATGCACGCACATGCCTGATTGCTTCAGTAAAATGCACGCACATGCACGCACATGCTTGATTTCCCCTTTATAACGTTTCTCCAAGCAGGCATAGTTTTCCTTTGGTGTGCATTTAGTCAAAAAGTTTACAAGTGGGAATAATAGTTTTGCAACAATATTAGAAGAATTTATTCATGAATAATTAGGGTTAGAAATTTGTATATATTTCAAATTCCAAAATTCATACCTAGAGTGTACTTCTATTTCCATTGGTGTGTATTTTTAGTTTTGCCCATGAAAAATTCGCAAATACTATCAATTGTTATTTTCGATGACTTGGATTTTACTATAGATCATACAATTCACAAAAATGAGTACAAGAGTTTCTATAAAAGGTGATATGTCTATTTTATAGTGCTATTTATTCAATATAACATGAAATGCAAACCAATGTGTGCATTTCCTCAAGGGACTCATCCCTGATTTTTGCCATGTGGAAAACACATATATTTGGAGTTTCCTTGCAGAGCATAAGTTTTTATGTCTAAAATTTAAACTTCTAAAGCTTATTTATTTTTTTAATGCGTGAATAGACACTCTGTAGTTTGAATCAGTGAATTTGGGTTTGTAATGCAAGTTGGGCGTGCATTTGAGTGAAGCTATCCAAAATTGCCTTGGTTCAGAAAAATGCACACACATGCCTATTTTTTTTGTCAAATTCAATGAATAAAATAGGAGAGTGTTTTTTTATTATTCCTCACCTTTTAGAAGTTTAATATTTCATATTTTTTACCTGAAAATTTCACCTTTAGAATGTTTCTCCAAGCAAACATAGTTTTCCTTTGGTGTGCATTTAGTCAAAAAGTTTACAAGTGTGAATAATAGCTTTGCAACAATATTAGAAGAAATTATGCATGGATAATTAGGCTCATAAATGTGTATATATGCCAAATTCCAAATTTCATGCCTAAAGTGTACTTCAATTGGCATTAGTGTGCATTTGTTATTCTCACCATGAAAAAATAGCAAACACTATCAATTGTTGTTTTGGATGACTTGGATTTTACTGTATATCATACAATTTACAGAAATGAGTACAAGAGTTTGTAGAAAACGTTGGTATGTGTATATTATAGTGCTATTTATTCAATATAACATGAAATGCATGCCAATGTGTGCATTTCCACGAGGGGCTCAACCCTTATTTTTACCATGTGAAAAACACATAAATTTGGAGTTTCCTTGCAGAGCACAAGTTTTTATGTCTAAAATTTAAACTTTGAAAGATTATTTAGGTTTTTTTATGCCTGGATAGACACTTTGTAGTTTGAATCTCATAATTTGGCTTTTATAATGTAGGTTGGGCATGCATTTGAGTGAAACTATTCAAAATTGCCTTGCTTCAATAAAATGCTCGCACATGGCTGATTTCTTTCTCAAACTCAATGAATAAAACATGAGAGCATTTTTTATTATTATGCCTCATCTTTTAGAAGTTTAATATTTTTAAACATTTACCTGGAACTTTCCCCTTTAGAATGTTTCTCCAAGAAGGCATAGTTTTCCTTTAGTGTGCATTTAGTCAAAAAGTTTACAAGTGTGAAGAATAGCTTTGCAACAATATTAGAAGAACTTATTCATGGATAATTAGGCTCAAAAATTTGTATATATGCCAAATTCTAAATTTCATACCTAGAGTGTACTTTGATTGGTATTGGTGTGCGTTTTACTTCTGGCCATGAAAACTTGGCAAATACTATCAATTGTTGTTTTGGATTGCCAAATAATTCGATTGGTATTGGTGTGCATTTCCCTCAATCATCAAGCAATCATGAAGCCAATTTACAACCTTATTTCACTCAAATATCGGTCATTAATGCTTCTTTTGTTATAAATATATTTGATGAAAGTGTTGAAGGTTTTGTTCCTCAACAACAAATGCATGATTTTACTCCAATTACAGTTGCATGGAATGACAATGTATAACATAGAAATTTTACCATAGAATTAATCCTCTTTCACTGCATGTGAATGCCCCATACTTCCCTCAAATAACAAATGTTATTCCTTCTTCCATTACAATGAACTCTTGTTTGGATTATGAAACTATGTACCACAACGGAATGAACTCCGTTTTGCACAATAAGGCCACACTTTTCCCTCAAATATTTTTTTATTGATGATGTTGTTGTTACAAATTAGTCTAATCAGTATGGAAAAGGTTGTGTTTCTGAAAAACAAAGGCATTCTTTGACTCCAAATATAGTTATGGGGAACGATAATGTTCAAGATAGAATTGTTTACCATAGAATTAATTCTATTTCATAGAATGTGACTATCCAAAACCTCCCTCAAAGAACATATCTTATTCCTACTGCCACTACAATGAACTTTGATTTGGATAATGCAAATATGTACCACAATGGAATGAACTCCGTTTTGAAAAATAAGGTCACACTTTTCCCTAAAGGATATGTGACTCATGATGATGCTGTTAGAAATCAATCTAATCAAAGTGCCGAAGGTTGTGTTGCTCAACAACTAAGGAATCCTTTGAATCCAAATATACTTGCACGGAATGACAATGTTCAAGATATAATTGTTTATCATAGAATTAATCCTATTTCACAGAATGTGACTATTCCAAACCTCCCTCAAAGAACATATCCTATTTCTGTTGCCACTACAATGAAATTTATTTTGGATAATGCAAGTATGTACCACAATGGAATGAACTCCGTTTTTTAGAATGAGACCATACTTTTCCCTCAAAGATCTATGATTAGTGATGCTGCTGTTACAAATCAATCTAATCAAAAAGTTGAAGGTTGTGCTCCTCAACAAGCTAGGGAACATTTGAATTCAGTTACTATTGAAAGGAATGAAAGTGTAGAGCCCAATGGGAAACAATTGGAGCATGGATCCCTTGAGAACTTGGATGAAATTGGAAGACATGAAACAACTGAAATAACTCCATTTCATGAACATGTGGATAGAGATGCAACTACAGGAAACCAAAATTGTACAGTTGGAGGAGCTGCAATCGAAATTCCTAGAGGGTGTTCAACAAATGGAACTACACATTCTCAGAGAAGGTCACAAGGAAACTGCTTAAGGACATCCTTATTGAGTCTTAAGAAGTGGTCATGATAGTTTAACCGCAGACAAAAAGAGAGGAAGTCAATATTTAAATAAATTGCGATATGGTTTTCTATAAAATCACTCCAAGATGTGGATGAGAATGACATTATTGTTGGAATTGGGTATTTCATCAGCAAAACCTATAATGAAGAGTCTAAGATTGAAGATGTTATTTAACACCTAGATGAAATTCTTAATAAAATTTGATCAATTGTTGTGGTGGATATTCGTAAGGATGTTATGGATAGGAAAATGGATTCAATATTTATTGAATCAAGTAACTCTCATAATATTTTGCAATTTCTGAAGCCGATTGATTCTCATGGTGTACTAAAGGGGGTTAATCCAACATCATTTTGTAGAGAAATGAAAAATTGGAGCAAAAAAGCTAAGGATATTGATATGGGTTGGGAGAGAACTGATGGTTTCACATATGGAGTTCGAGTCAAGGAAGTAAATTGATATCCTTCCTTCATGGTTGAATCATATGAAAAGAGGTCTAGAATTTGTTGACGTAATTGTAACTTCAGAATGTATTCACTTGTATTTCTTATCTATTGTAACCCAATGTTTATTCTGGGATGTTATCATGTTATGTCATGCCCCGATGTTCTAATCAGGAGAATCAATAATGTAAACAAGTCATGTCAATTCATTGTGGGTAACCCTCCTATTGTCTAAGGGTTAAAGTCCCCACAGTTCTAGGGCTCTAGGGTTATTAGACTCTCCTAGGAGAGGTCGACTCTAGTAGGGTTTTAGTCATGCCGAGATTAGTATAAATAGAGAGATGGACTCTCTATTTAGCACACATCACAAACACACTCAAGTGTAGCACATAGTTGAGGAACGAGAAGACACTGGGGCTAGACAAGAAGAAGGTTGCTACTGTCGGGAGAGCATCTTATTGTTTCGTGGTTTTACCTTTTGTGTTGATTCTATAACTAAGGAAGTTGCGGGGGTTTTATCCATTTATGGTTTTCTTGAGGAAAAACATTGTGTTCATTGTCTCTTTTGTTTGATTGTTGTACTTGTTGTTCTCTCAGTTAAAGATCCTAACATAATGCTAGCTTGAATGTTGAAAAACTAAAATGGTATCAGAGCTAACCTTAGAAAAAATAGTGTGCAGCTACGGGAACTAGGGATTCCTACTTTGTGGATATCTCTCAATATGTTTTCAGCAAAAGTAAGGTGGAATAAATCTCCTCCTTAGGGCGCATCTTTCTATCGAAGCAAAATTCAATTCTGAGGTTTTTCAGTTTTGGACCCGACACTGCTACCGAAAGTTAGGGCTTTTCATAGAAGAGGAATTTTTCAGTGAGCCTAGGACTGGATTGATATCCTACCCAAAATCAAAGTTAGGGATCGATTTCAAAGAATTTGGTTGGATAGAAATCCAAAGAAGCAAAACCCTAATTTGCTCCTAAATTAGCTCTGCAGGATTTCAGCTCAAAATTATGATTCAACATCTTGACCTGGTAAGATCTAAAATCTTTTTTATTTCCATTTGAGGTTCTCTGTTAAGATGTCTCATCATACCAAGCTTGATGAAAATCTTGAGGGAGCTGATAACTTTCGAGCTTGGAAGTCTAGGATCTCTCTGGCCCTGGAAGAGAATGAGTTAGACTCCTACATCCACGAGGAGGTTCCAGTTCTAGAGGGAGATGAGGCTAAGGCCTTGCATAAGAAGAAGTTGGTTATGGAAAAGAGAATCATTGTTGATTCTATCAAGGATCATCTCATACCACATGTGTCCTCCCTAAAGACACCTAAATCTATGTTTGATGCCCTAACCAAATTGTTTGAAGGGAATAACATAAACCAGAAGATGACTCTGAGAAACCAATCGAAGAATGTGAAGATTCAAAATGCAGAAACAATCCAGTCTTACTTCACAAGAGTTTCTTAGATCAAGGAACAACTAGAAGCAGTAGATGAAGAAGTGGAAAATGCAGATATTGTGATAGCTACCTTGAATGGCCTCCCTAGGTCATGGGATTCTTTCATCCAAGGAATTTATGATAGAAATAAGTTAGTCAAGTTCAGCAAACTATGGGAAGAGTGTTCTCAAGAAGAAGATTAGATAGCAGCTCGAGAAGAAAATATGGGAAGTGAAGACCAAGCTCTCACGGTACACTCCAAGTCAACCAAAAGAAGATCTTATCACCCTAGAGGTAAGCACTATCACAAATATAACACTAGAAAAGATTTGTCTAGAGTCATATGTTATACATGTGATGAAGCAGGAAATTATGCAAAGAATTGTCTTAAGAAACAAAAACTAACAAAAAGGAGCAACAAAAGAAGACATCATGCTCATATTGCAGAGGATAAAGAACCATCCAAGAAAAGAACTAGATATGAAAGTGAATATTCTTCAAGTGAGGATGAATATGTTTTGATTTCCGCTTTCACAGGAAACATTACGCATGGAAGCAATGATTGGCTCATAGATAGTAGGGCTTCCAAACATATGACAAGATTCAAGGAATCCTTTGTGAGACTTTCAAAACATGAATCACCTCATAAGGTGACGCTAGGAGATGACTACCAATATCCAATAAAAGGTAGTGGGGAATCTTCCTATAAACTAGACTCTAGAAAGTCTCTAACAATGAAGGAAGTAATGTTTGTGCCATGACTCAAGAAGAACCTCCTCTCCATATCGGTATTAGATGTAAAAGGAATGTGGGTTGCATTCATAGATGGTCAAGTCATCATGTGGCCAAAAGGAAAGACTATCGATGATGTGGTGGTGATTGGAGAACAAGAAGGAGGATTGTACAAATTAAAGGGTCATCTAGAACAAGCCTTGGTCCATGACACAGTAGAGCCAAGTGAACTTTGGCATAGATGGCTTGCACATGTGCATTACATAGCACTACCTATTACAATCAAAGCTGTTGAAGGTCTTCCAGATATCCAAGCAAAACATGATGGGGTCTACAAGGGATGTGTGAAAGGAAAGAATACAAAGAAGACATTTCCAAGAAGCGAAAGAAAAGCAAAAGGAATCTTGGAAATCATCAACTTCGATGTATGTGGACCTATGTCATCAAACTCACTAAGCAGGTATGCATATTATGTTTCCTTTATTGATGATTTTTCTAGGAAGACATGTGTTTACTTCATTAAGAACAAAGACGAAGTATTCAGCAAGTTCAAGGAATTCAAAGCCTTGATCGAGAATCACACTGAAAAGAAGATCAAGACTTTTCAAGCAGATAATGGCAAAGAATTCACTTCAAATGAATTCAAAGAGCTATGCAAAGAATTAGGGATTAAGAGGGAGTTTTCCACCCCTTATAATCCACAACAGAATGGGATTGTGGAAAGGAAGAATAGGACTATCATGGAAGCTACAAGAGCAATGTTTCATGATCAAGACCTTCCTATGCATCTTTGGGTGGAAGCTTCCTGAATAGAGGTGTATGTACAGAACTATACTCCACATAGAGTACTCGAGAACAAGACTCCTGAAGAAGTCTTCTCTGGAAAGAAACCAGAAGTCATCCATCTCAGAATATTTGGCTGTCCAATGTACATACACATTCCAAAGGAGAAGAGGACTAAATTAGATCCTTCAGGAATGAAGGGTATATTTGTGGGATACTCTGAAAGCTCGAAGGCTTATAAAATATACTTCCCATGATTCAAAAAGATTGACATCAGCAGGGATGTGACATTTGATGAAGACATAGCTTACAACAAATCCAGAAAGAAACCTATTGAAGAATCCGAAGAAGCAAAAGCATACAGAGTTCATGATACCACCATGAACGAAGAAGCTCAAGAAGAAGATCGAGAATTTTAAGAACCACAAAGACCTATAGATCCACCTCTGGAGAAGAATCCTCATAAAAGGAAACCTGCTTAGGTACGAGAACTTATCCAAGGTGCATAAAGATATGGGGCTCCAGAAGAGAATCACAGAGAAAGAAAGAGGACCATATCCTCCTCTGGGTATGTAGCATTACTATGTGATTTCATTGATAAAAAAACCTTCCAGTTATTAAGAAGCGACAGAACGGAAAGAATGGAAGGATGCTATGATAGAATAATATCAATAGATCATGAATAATGATGTTTGTGATGTTGTCCTGAGACTAGAAGGGAAGTCAATTGTAACTTCCAAATGGATCTACAAGATCAAGCATGCTGCAGATGATAGCACTGAAAAATATAAAGGCAAGATTTGTGGCTCGGGGTTTCTCTCAGAAAGAAGGAATAGATTATGAAGAAAACTTTGCACTTGTATCCAGGTACACTTCCATCAGATCGGTGCTTGCTCTGGCTGCAGTGATGAAATAGAAGACACACTAGATGGATGTCAAGACTACTTTCTTGAATGGTGTAGTAGAAGAGGAAGTGTATGTAGAATAGCCACTCGGTTTTGAGACACATGACAGGGAGTCTCATGTGTGCACATTGAAGAAAGCCCTGTACAATTTGAAACAGGCACCCAGGACATGGTACGACAGAATTGACAACTTTCTATCCTATTTGGGCTGTACCAAGAGTAAATCAGATTCCAACCTTTACTACAAGGTTGAAGATGGCAACCCAGTGATGCTTCTACTATATGTAGATGATCCATTTGTAACAGGTATGGATGGGTTGATTGCTGATACGAAGAGAAAGCTTGCTGCTGAGTTCGAGATGAAGGACTTGGGTATGATGAATTATTTTTTAGGTATGGAGGTGTGGCAGAGTGTAGATGGAATCTTCCTTCGACAAGGGAAGTATGTAGTAGAGATCCTGAAGAGGTTTGGGATGGTGGAATGCAAGGCTATGGCCACACCTATGGCATCGAACCTAAAGCTATTGAGCGATGCTTCATCAGAGTCGGTTGATGCTATGATGTATCGTCAGATGATTGGGTCCTTGATGTACCTGATGAACATGAGACCACACATTTGCTTTGCTATGAACACCTTGAGCCAGTTATTGATAGATCCGAGAAATGTTCACTTGATTGTTGCAAAGCATATTCTAAGGTACCTGAGGGGTATAGTTGATTATGGGCTCAAGTATGACGCGAATCGGAAGATTAACCTGGAGGGTTATGTTTATTCAAATTGGGCAGGTAGGGCCATCGATAGGAAGAGCACTTCAGGGTGTTGCTTCAGTATGGGATTAGGTGTGATCTCATGTTTTAGTAGGAATCAATCCTATGTGGCACTAAGTATAGCTGAAGCAGAGTATGCCACAGCTTGTTCAGCTAGTTGTGAGGCGGTATGGCTATGGAAGCTACTGTTTGATTTATTTGATCTCCAGATGGATGCTACTTGTATACATTATGACAACTAGAGTTGCATGAAGTTATCAAAGAATCTAGTGTTCCATGACAAGTCAAAGCATATCGAGATCGAGTATCACAATATCAGGGATATGGTGCAAAGGGGAGCAGTGAAGCTCCAGTATGTTGCGACGGAGGAACACATAGCTGATGTGTTGATGAAGCCATTGGCTAGGGTGAAGTTCGACTACTTCAGGGAGAAGCTTGGTGTTCTCCAGATAGAGGTTTCCTCCAATGGAAAGTGATGAGTCCCATAGCCATTTTGACGAGTAAGTCAAATGTAAGGGCTTAGCCATTCTGTCATGGTGAGAGGATTTGGTTCCTTCAATGTTAGATATGAGTGCTGACTGCCATTCTGGGAATGGAGGTACCTGGTCAGTTACCAGGAATGCTCAGTCTGAGACTGAAAGAGCCATTCTAATGAGTAGGTTAGATATAAGGGTGAACCATTCTGTCATGGCTAAAGGATTAGGTTCCTCCCATGTCAGATGCGAGTGTTGGCCATTTTGACAAGTAGGTTATATTTAAGGGCTATTGCCACTCTCCGAGAGAGTGGAGGCACCTGGTCCGTTACTAGGTAGCTCAGTCTAGGACTGGGGGCCATTCTGACGAGGGTGTAGGATTTGGTTCCTACCAGGTCAGATGTGAGTGCATGCCTTTCTGACGAGTAGTTCATATGTGAGTGCTATCTATTCTGATGTAGGATGAGCTCCTACATAGATGTAAGGGATATTTCCTTTCTGACGAGTAGGTCAGATGTGAGTGCTGGCCATTCTGATGTGATTATAGGATTAGGTCCTACATGACTAGATATAAGGGCTACTGCCTTTCTGACGAGAAGGTCAGATGTGAGTGTTGGCCATTCTAATGAGTAGGTCAGATGTAAGGGCTACCAAATACCTGCGAGGAGGTAGGAATACACCCAAAATGAAAGAAGGCTAGCTCTGTAGAACTTCCTATGACGAGAAGAATCATGAGATAGCACATATGATGATGACCAGAGGAGATCTAGATCAAGCTATGATCCAAATCCAGTTATGATGACTCCAAGATATCCAGATTGAGTGATGATCTATATCTAGCAGTGATGATCCATATTGAGTGATGATCCAGATCCAGCAGTGATGATCCATATCAAGCAACGATGATCCAGATCGAGTGATGATCCAGATCTAGTGATGATGTCCAGTTATGATGATCTAGATCAAGTGATGATCTAGATCCAGTGATGATTTCCAGTTATTATGATCCAAATTGAGTGATGGTCCATATCCAGTGATGATGATCCATATCGAGTGATGATCCAGATCCAGAAAAGAAGATGGCATGAACATAAAGATGACTTGAAGACAAGATGACTTGGATATGCAGATGATGAGAAGATATAGAGAAAATGACCAGTGATGAAAATTGTGTCGAGAGAATACCTTCGTAGTTAAGAGGGAGTGTTGATGTAATTGTAACTTCGGAATGTATTCACTTGTATTTCTTATCTATTGTAACCCGATGTTTATTCTGGGATGTTATCATGTTATGTAATGCCCCGATGTTTCGATTGGGAGAATCAATAATGTAAACAAGTCATGTCAAGTCATTGTGGGTAACCCTGCTATTGTCTAAGGATTAAAGTCCCCGCAGTTCCGGGGCACTAGGGTTATTAGACTCTCCTAGGAGAGGTCGGCCCTAGTAGGGTTTTAGTCATGCTAGGATTAGTATAAATAGAGAGCTGGACTCTCTATTTAGCACACATGACAAACACACTCAAGTGTAGCGCATAGTTGAGGAAGGAGAAGACACTGGGGATAGACAAGAAGAAGGTTACTGTTGTCGGGACAACATCTTACTGTTTTGTGGTTTTACCTTTTATGCTGATTCTATCTCTAAGGAATTTGCGGTGTTTTCTCCATTTATGGTTTCCCTGAGGAAAAACACTGTGTTCATTGTCTCTTGTGTTTGATTGTTGTACTTGTTGTTCTCTCAATTAAAGATTCTAACATAATGCTAGCTTGAATGTTTAAAAACTAACAGAATTATAGTCAATGAAGTTTCTTTAAAACTTGGTATTGATTGTCCTGTACATTATGATCGAGGGGGGTAGGTATGTGAGATATTATTTGAGCTACTATAATACAATGGATTTATGTCTTGTGTAATCCTTCGAAAATTGGATGGAAAAGAAGAATATAAACAAGTTTTAGCACATGTTACTGATCCTGAAAATGAGGAGAACTTAATGGAATAGTTAAACAAGATTTCACAACATGGCATCAAGATGATAGATGGAAGAGAAGTGAAAATTAATTTATTTGAGTGTCATGATCTAGTGGAAATATGCAGTTTAGTACACAACAATAGTGTTTCTCCAATGGGAAATAATTTTTTTCCTTGGTGCACATGCCATAAAAAAGTAAACGCATTGTTACGGAGAGAAATTCCTATAGCTTGGGGTACCACAACAGACAGCTTGACTCCAGAAATCAATCCTTTCCAATATGCAATAGAAATTAAATATCTAACACTAAAGGATTAGACCTCGTACCTTATTCTGGACGGTTGAAGTAGATCCCTGTTGAGCTTTCCAACTTCAGCTTGAATTGATAAATCACTTCCTCAACAACAAGTGAACAAGACAAGCATACTATATATATTGGTGTTAGATCTATTCTAGCATATATAATCAACAATGTATAAGCATTTGAAAACATCCATGGATAAAATATTCATTCAAACATACATTATTGGATAGGAAAAGATATTTCTATTAATATAAAATCAAAGATTACAATGGATACAACCTCTGTCGGCACGTCTACGAATCGGAGACACTGAATCCCCCACTTGGGCCTCCACCACCTCAATCCTCTATCTCTCGATAGCAAGCTCACAAGCAAAAGGAAAGCTTGGGAAGAACACAAAAGTGCTCCAAGGGACAAAGGGATGCAAACTCAAGCATAAGTTCAGGCAACAATGGACTATAGTTTCTTTGCTCTCAATTCTCTCTTATGCCTTCAATGTACCAAATAGTTCCTTATATAGCTTTTCAAAGGGGTAATGAAAGATTGAATCTGAGAAATCTCAAGGAATAGGGAAGGCTAGGAGTCAAGTGAGTTAGATCCATGTTAAGGAAATTTCCAAAATGATTTGGATTATGCACACATCTCGATGTACACGGTTTTAGGGGTCAAACCCGCGTATATACGTGATTATAGCTTTAATTTTCACATGTTTTTAGGGATGGTCAAGGAAACATCAAAGGAAAAAAAATGGTCCAAGGGGTCTAAGGAGTCTTCAGAGGGATAGGGGAAGTCCATACAAGTGTGATTCACCTGGAGAGTTAAAATCAGCTATAACAGATGCCCCCTAATGTGTGAGGTCAGAGGGGTCATACGATGGCCGAAATACATTATAAGTCAATCCTAGAAGTGGAGTGATGATAGATCCCAAATGGAAGACCAGCCACCCAATCACCATAGTACAATGATACAACTCTGCACATACTGCAAATACATATAGCAGTCCCGGATACATAAGAGTACAATGGCCATGAATAGGCATGATACAAGATATCACATAAGTGGTCATCGCCACATACGATATACATATATCAGAATCTCCATGATGAAGATATAAAAGGGACCATGATCTCCATAATGACTGAAGATATATAATGGATCAAGATCTCCATAATGGCTGAAAATGTCTGACATATACTGGAATCAAGTCAGGAGAGATGAAATCTCATGAACACTGGCACGATCAAGGAGGTAGCATATAAGAGATGCCACCAATATGGAAGGTCTTCTACACAAACCGCTACGAGTACATGTCCTACTATGCGAATAGAGGTGTCAAGGTCAAACATAGTAGTCCATTGTCTGATTACTAGTCATTGATGTATACCATTAATAGATGCGAGATCACCCACCGATAATGAAAATGGGAATCAAGGTACTAGAGTGCAAACTAACAAGTGTGAATAAATGTGTTAAGGTCAAACACTTGAGAGGATCCATTGATCAGGGGACATTGATGTATTCCCAATTACTGTCGATGGCGAGAGAACCTACCACTGATGACTGCAAGTCTCAAGGCACTCAACAATGACTCTAGATTCCAATCCTAGAATAAATGATCTGAATTCGATGGGATGAAATCCGATGGAAGGAGGGAATTAAGGTATCCCCCATCATCCAACACAAGGTACTCAGCAAAGTTGTAAGATGTGGAAGGACTTGATCATAAGGTGCACGAACCAGTAACTGTACCAGGAATGACCGACATGCAAAGTCAAGATAACTGAGGAATGGCTGACTCAGGTTTCAAATTCCTTCAAACAAGAGCATAACAGGGAATGATGACTGAATAAAGGTAGCATAGAATCGATATACAAAATTGGGACATCTCTGCGACATAGGAGGCATCGACAAAGGCTCCATGGGGACTAGAAGCTTAACCAGTCGGTGGAGATAAACTCAGATAAACGAGTACAACTCCTAAATTCAAACTATAAACCCAACCAACAGATGTGATATACAGTGCTCTGTTCAAAGGTGACATGACTCGACAGCTGCCAAAGATAACATCTTTCCTTGTCCGGCTTTTTGGTTTTTTTATTTTTTTGGACTTTTTCAAATATTTAAAAAGCTTGAAAAAGAATAAAACTGCTTTATAGTTACAGACTAGGAGGAGATGAGTGTCATAGGGGAAAACAAACTAGTTCCAAGCAGTGGAACATACCTATGCTCAATACAATGATACATGTGTAGGATATCGACACTCGGGGGAAAATCCCCTCCCAGTAGAAATAGGGAATCAAGATGCAAAGGATATATAAAATGGCTCTACATGGCTAGACATGAGACAAGCTCGGGCTATATGGCTGAAACACAATGTCAGGGAAGCCAACATAAAGCTCAATAAGGTAGGAAAAGCTCATGATAATGCAATTACAACTTGACATAAGGGATTCCTGAGGGAAATAGGCCAGCAAAAGATCAAGAGGAGTATGAGGCTCTTGCGAAATGTCATGGCAATACTATACAATGGACTCCCACACCCTAAGGGACACAATGTCAGCATGGGAACCAAATGCAAATAAGGCCCTAACTAGGGTACCCATGTAAGGTCAAGATCTACCACTCATACCATGCCACTTCTAAAATAGAAAGAAGGTTCCGTGACATAATATAGTGGGTTCGTGCCTAAGGCTATAATGAAATGGTCACAAGGTCATGCAAAATGCAAATGGTGATGAAACCTAACCTATATGCCAGTTTAGACATGATACCTAAGATCGGCATGAACGGGTCAATCCAATGACTGAAACGACACTCAAAAGGGTCTCGTACATCACAAATTAGGTCAAAAACAGTCCAAAATGATTAGAAATGGTCCAAACTATAGGAAAGGGGGTAAAAGTTTTCAAAATTTCTATAAATAGTAAAAAATTCAAAACATTATAAAAAAATTGAAATTTTTACCCAATTGAGGTCAGATTTTCAATAGCGAATTATAGGATATCCAGCTGGCGAAATCCACTACCGTTTCTTCCAGGTACTTACCCATGCTCTTCTATTCCATTTTGATGCAATTTTTATCAAATTCCATGGTTATTTGGGGTTTCTAGGCCAATCCAAAATAGGCACTGCGGCCCATGTGGAAGTCGATGGTTTTTCTGTGTATAGGGCTGGATATATGTGGAAAATGCCCTCACAGTCACGTACATATGTGGCTATTTGGAAAACAGTCGCGTATGCAGCCACACATGAGGTTTTTTAAGTATTCTAATGGGAAAAATTGCAATTTTTTGTGTAGGATGGTCCTAGAATGGAGAGAACATGAACATGGTGATGTAGAGGAGGCAGCAAGGGCTGATCTAATGGCTCAACAAGTGCTACGTGCATGTGGGATCTACAAATTTTGGTGTCTTGGTGGGTTAAGGGCCAAACCAGGACTATTGCAGATGCTGGTGGATTACTGGGATCCAGACTCTTAATCATTCCAGATAGATGGGATGTCCCTCACCATAGAGGTGGAGGACATATACTTCATTACTGGAATTTCCTGACGGGGGGAAGTAGTGAACCTACGTTCTCACGGGCCTGGAGGTGGCCTAACTATAGATGAGTACATTGTAGTGTACTACTATCCGGACACAGAGAAGGTGGGGAGTCAGATCCCAACCATCCTACTGACACTGGGCAAGATAGTAGGCTTGGATTCACTCCACTAGGCCTCGCGGCGTCTGATGTTCTATGTAGTGGAGTGCATGAGACCCATGGTATATGACTGGAGCACTACACTACTGAGCAACATGAAACACCAGCTCAATGACTGTAAGATAGGTAGAGTGTGAAACTTCGGTTTTAGCAGTATACTGAGCATGTTTTTCTTTGAGAGTGTTCCGGGATTAAGCCCCAAAGTTGACGCTCCTCTACATGGGGTTCTAGATCCAGCCCAACGACGTTGGGCGGATGTGATGCGCAGACTGGGTGGAGGTAGGGTGTCCAACCCCTATCCAACTGAGTTCTTTCTGTGGTGGCGACGACAGATAGTTGCCATCGATGACTACCCCTATGTGGGGATAGATTTCCATGGGGACTCAGACATGTCGCTACCACCATGATCAACATACAGTGACATAGGTAACGAATCTCGACCCTCTCTTTAAATTTTTGAGTTATTTAATTTTTTTGTGTTTTCTGATTATATGGAATCAAAAGACATATTTTTGGGTAAATATACATAGTGACATCTACCAAATGCATGCAGATGTGGGACCACATTGGCCTAAAGGCTTCCCTCGTCATAGATGGAGGGGAAGAGGAGATGATATCACGGTTGTGGATGCGGAGCAGACGCTCCAAAGCATTTATACCAACTTTGTGAGGCTGACACATAGAGTTCCCATGGTGCAAGTTGAGGACTTGCCTGAGGCCATGCAATGCCAGGTGGTGGGTGTACCACGAGCATGGGTGCAATTATTCCGATGGCTAGCTAGAACTGTAGTGACATTCCATGGTCACAAACCCCCTCCTCCTCCACAGGCTTAGATACTTGGGATTTATACATTTTGTATTACTGTGTATTATATTTTGGTGGCTCGAGAGACCCATTTTTGTATCATGACAGTATGTATTACCACATTTTGGATGTTTAAATTTTTTTTTTATGATGATTGGTTTATTTATTTACATGTGTAAAAATTTGTGTTTGTGATGAATTTATTGTGTATGAAACAAATGCCAATCTAACACGTAGTTAGCATATGAGTCAGCAACTTGATTATTAATTCTTGGAATATGTATGTGTGTTATATTGTCAAATTTTCGTTCTAATAATCTCACACATAAGAATCTTCTTAATAACATCAGATCTCTAACATGGTACAAACCATTAAGCTGTGACACTACTAACTCTGAATCAAGATGCACCTCAAGAGAGAGAACGCCATGTGAAATGGCATCCCGTAGAAGCTCAATAACAACACTATATTCAGCAACATTGTTTGAAGATGGCCGTAAACATATGCCTCCTGAAGATAGTACCTGACCCATAGGAGTATAAATCACCCAAGCAGCAGAGGCTGAGTGTTGAGTGTGATGGCTCTCACCATATGTGAATCCTATGTAGGTGGAAGATTCCATTGACATCTGCCAAAAGAAATAGAAACTAATCACAAACTCGATCACTATAATAAAAAGACCTAACTATGCAAAACCGTACAATAGTATAGAATAACCAGCCTTGGATGAAAATCATGCACATTACTTTCTGAGATAGAGCCCATTCCTAGTCTCTGGCAAGGTCATTCCCTCGTAATCAACTAACTCATACGCACCCTTCTCTAACACACGTTTGACGACGTAAGGACCACGCCACATGGGGTTAAACTTTCCTGCCCCCAAGGGTTCTTTTGGTTGATCCCACAAAAGGACCAAGTCTCCCTCACTAAACCTCCTTGGATGGACAGACTTATCGTACTGGACCTTTATGCAACGTTTATTTACTTCTAGAGCCACCAAGGCATCTCTACGCTGCTCATCAAGTTGCTCAAGGTGGACCAAACACTCCTCCAATGGTGAAGTGTCTGGTAAGAGTTCTATTACTAGCTTCAAAGAAGGAATCTCACATTCAACTGACAATACCGAATCCACTCCATGTACAAGTTGATATGGAGAAAAACCCGTGGCAGTCTTAACAGCGGTTCTATACACCCACAAAGTAGGATATAACATGATGTGCCAATTATTCTTGCTTTGTGCTATGGTTCGTTGGAGAATGGATTTGAGTGACTTGTTCATAGCTTCTACCTGTCCATTTTCTTGAGGGTAGTAAGAGGAGGAATGCTCTTGATTGTACCCTAACTTTGATGCCAACTCTTCCATCAGACGATTCTGAAAGTGCAAGCCATGGTCAGTGACAAGCTCTTTCGGAATCTCGAACCGAGTAATAATCTGGTTGAGTACAAAGTGCGTGGCTGTCTCATCGTTGGATTGAACTGTAGGCATAGCCTCAGCCCATTTCATGAAGTAATCAATAGCCACTATGATATGATGATGCCCCCCAGTTGAAGCTAGGTTGCAATCCATAAAATAAAGCCCCCACTTAGTGAAGGGACTGGTGGTGATGATGGGATGTAACAGGGCAGGTTTTGAGTGCATATTACATGCAAGTACCTGGCAAGGGTGGCACTTCTTGATCGCATCTACACAATCCTTAAAGATCGACGGCCAGAAATAGCCCACTCTTAATATTTTTTTGGCTGTAGAGAGCCCAGATAAATGACCACCACATGCCCCTCCATGGAAATCATTCAACACTACCTCAGCCTCCTCATGAGTTAAACAACATTGTAAAATCGAATCTACCCCATGGCATTACAAATTTTTATCCACTATGAGGTAATTCTCTGACACGTGACGTAATCATCGTCGTTCATCCCGTGAGAGGTGAGTGGGGGCCTTCAATGTTTGTAAATATATAATGATATCCCCATACCATGGGTCTAAATGTTAGATTAAGAAGATGTGTTCATCGACAAACGTATCTTCACAAACCAACTCCTTGGCCTCGCTTGGGAAATCCAATATAAGCTCTGCAAAAATTAACGATTTCTTCGATTTTACGGAAACAAACTCGAGATCGAACTCTTGTAGGATGACAATCCATTTATTATATTTTCCCCCAATCATCCTTCAAGTGAGGATGAATTGAAATAGATTGACATGGGATACAACCAAGGTTTGGTGAAGGAGAATATAATGTCTCAACCGTTGAACCGCATGTATGGTAGATAAAGCAAGCTTCTCAACATGGGAATAACGAATCTCCATGTCAATAAGGTTTCGGCTTAGATAGTATATGACATGCTCTTGGAGCTCCTCATCCTCTTGAACCAAAACCATACCAATCATCTCCATGGACACGACCACATAAAGTATAAAATCACGGCTATAGTCTGGGGGACTAATCACCGAGGACGATGCTAGGGATCGCTTGAGCGCATCAAAGGACTCCTGGGATTGCTCATCCCAACAAAAGGTGGTGTCCTTCTTCAAAAGACACATGAAGCCTCTTGTCAAATTGGCAAAATTGACAATGAATACCCATAATAAGTTTTCCATGCCTTGCAAACATTGAAGATGACGAATATTTTTTGGGGGAGACAACTGAAGTATTGCCTCAACCTTCAAAGGGTCAACTCTTATACCCTCTTTAGAAACGATGAATCCTAACAAGCGACCTCACTTCACACAAAAGATGCACTTATGAGGGTTTAACCTGACCAAATAATGGCGACATCTTTCGAATACCAATCTCAAATGATAGGAATGATGCATTCTCATATGAGAATGAGCAGCAAGGTCATCCAAAAATACTTCGATAATCTATCTGAGATCGTGGAAGATCAAGGTCACGGCCTGCTGAAAAGTAGCTTCGGCGTTCTTAAGGCCAAAAGGCATTTTTCGATATGCAAAAATTCCCCAAGGACAAATAAATGCAGTTTTATGTTGGTCCTCAAGTTTAATTTGTATCTGATTATATCCTGAAAAGCTGTCCATGAAGGAAAAAACCTCGCTACCCCCACACTCATCCAAAATACGATCAATAAATGGTGTGGGGAAATTGTCCTTAGGACAGACACGATTCAAATCACGAAAATTAGTACATATGCGGATTGCTCTGTTAATACCCAAAAAGTGTTCACTACCTCATCTACCCCACTACATGGCTCATTTGTCCATTTTCCTACCATATTTCCCTTAAAAACCCTTTTTTTCCTCCAAAAATAGCAAAAATCCCCTAAAAAGGGAAGAAAAAATATAAAATAATGAGGAAAAGGAGGAAAAAACCCTATACAGCTGCCCTAAACCATATGGTTTCCAAAACCTTGGGCCAACACTCCACCACTGAAAAACTATAAATAGGTGATGGAGACCCCTTATTTCATATCCACAATCATAAGCACCCTTACTCTACCAAAGTAGCTCTTGAAACCCTAGCTCACCCTTGAGCTGCTTTCACCTTGAGAGCCCCTTTTGGCCCATTTCCACCATTGGAGAAAGAGAAGGAGCAAGTTGGAGCTTGGAGCAACCTTCTTGGATCACTGCAAAGGGCTTCACCAACCTTCACATTGGAAGTAACATTAATACAAAAGCCATTCTTTATATCTTGTTTTTCTGTTTCATGCACATGTTTAGAGTAATTTATATTTATATTTTAGCATTTTAATTTACATTTATTGAACTGCTACTAAGGAGTCCCTTCTCCTTAGTAGGTGCTCATTCGCACAAGCTAGGGGTAAAACCCTAGCTACAGTTTTGGCGACTCCCCTAGGTTTGAATTTCTGGTTTCAGTTTAAAAGATTGTTTAGTTTTCTGCAATAATTTCCCATTTTTTTCTTTTGGCTGTCCCTTTCGGCCGCCGTAAACTGCATCTTTTCCCTCTGCAGTCGCGTCCCGACCGCATTTTTCAGGCCTTTACTTGCGACCCGACCACGGCTCTCAGACTGTTTCCGGTGCCGTGCCTACGGATTCAAGTCTGTCACCTGCGATCCGACCGCGGCTAATCAGCCTGTTTGCTGCGATCTTAGCCACTTGGCTTTCCTATTCATATTGTTTGACTTGGATTTCATCACCTTGCAGACGATATGTCTAGTTGAGTCAGAATACTTTTAGTTAGGTGTTTGGATGCTCCCTTACCTCCTTTTGGTCTAGTGAGGCCACCATTTTTTTTTATTTTTAGGAAACCTGCTGCTTGTTGGTATTCTGACCATTTTTGTTGACACTCCACCTATTGTAGCACAGCTATTAGAGTGGGTGTTTTGAGTTGGTTGTTGGCTTGAGTGCCCTATTTTTTGAGCTCTCCTTCTGCACACTCAGTTGCATTAGGGTTTTTGAGCTGTTTTTTACCCACCTCAACCCACAAAGATTTGACACCATCTATCACCATTGAGTCCCCGAGACATTCTCGGTGCCTCAGGGGTGAGCCCCCATAGCACGGTTCACTTGAAACCACCTATCATCGACACAGATCATCCTCATTTGATACCACTTATCATAGATCTCGAGCCTTGTCACTTGACTCCACTCGTCAGTGGCATAGAACTCCGTCACCAGATATTGACGCCCCTTATTTTACCTCCGATTCTGAGCCAGAGTCTGAGAACCCCATTTACACTGCCCCTACTAGCCCCATGACTGGCGTGACTTCCACTCCCTTCTTGGTAGGGACCATTGGTGGCACATCCACCACTACACCAGTTACCACACCTACTTTGGGTATGCCCTCCATGGGGCCCCCATCTACTGTTCCCCTCACGGCACCTATTCCTGCAGCGGGAATACCTATTCCCACTCCATCAGTGGATCACACTACCCATGGTGGTGCAGGACCGTCCTATACCACCTTAGTTCCCCCACTTGAGGGCAACCTCCCTAACACTACCCCTCCACTTGGGGGAATTGGCCCCAACTTGGTCCAACCCACTACTGTGTCACATCCTTCTTCTAGTTTGCCATTCATGGCTAGCCTCAACCTGCCTGACCTAGCCAGATTGACCAACGACCCTATTTGACACGACCCTGCGTGCCCTCACATGCCCACCAAGCTCCCCTCTGACATCCCTAAGTTTGAGGGCAAGGCAGGTGAGGACCCGCAAAACCACATTATGTCCTTCCATCTATGGTGTTCCTCCAACTCCATAGTGGACGACTCTATTCACCTCCGTCTCTTACAGCGCACCTTCACTAGCTCTGCAGCCAAGTGGTATATCGAGCAACCCCATGGAACCCATGCCACCTTTGCTTCCCTTGCCTCAACCTTCCTGCAGTTATTCCAGTTACCTGTCCGCTATGACGCGGGCGTTGAGATCCTCCTATCATGCATACAAAACATGGCTACCCACATCACAGACCACATTCATGAGTGGCGTCGACACCGTAGCTTATGCAAGATCAAATTAGACGACCGTATCTTCCTATATTGGTTCCTCAAATCCCTTCTTCTTGTCCTTGCTAAGGATGTGGCATCCGAAAGACCCCAGTCTGAAGAAGAGGCCATCCTTAAGGCCCAACAATTCGACCTCATTTATGCCCAGTCAGGTTATCTCTATACCATTATACCTGATGCCCCTCGTGGAGATTCCTCCTAGCACGATGCACCGGGGGCATCCCACACTGCCCACGGCATCATTGGCCATGTCTCTTCGCATCCTCAACCATTTTCCATAGCATGTCCTACCCCTGGCCCTGACCTTTCGTGGGCTACCTCACAGTCTGGAGCAACCAAATCGTATGCTCCCATGACACATCACCACCATTCCCATGGACCCTCATGTCCACCTCAGTGTTTCGGTCATGCGACTCCCGCTTACACCCACCCGGTCGCACCTCAGCCCTACTACCACCAGCAGGCTGCACCAGCTCCTGCGCCTTCACAAGCCCAACCCGCTTATTACCCGCCACAGGCAGCCCTTGCGGAAAACCCACAACCCGCTCCACAGCCCTATCAGTAACCCCCTCAAGTTACTGCACCTGCGCAGCCTCCACCTACATATCATCCACCGCAGCCTGCTCTAGCACCTGCGCAACCTCAGAATCCACCTGCTGCCCAAGGGCAAGTTTACGCCCAACAAAACCCACAGCAAAACCAGAACAACCAACACAACCAGGGCCAACAAAACCGTGGCAGGGGACGAAATTGTGGAAACAACCAACCTACAGACCAAGTTGGTCAACCCCCTAATCCCCCCGACAATAATAATGCGGCCCCTGTTAACCAAAACCCTGATCGCCCGCCCAAGCAGGCTAAAAACCCCAATTTGTGAACAAACCATCCTTGTTCTATTTGCGGGGTCTATGGCCATTACACACATGCTTTCCCACACTTGGAGCGAGCTCGGCAACTTTGGGTCGATGATGCCCACCGCCAAGGGCATGCGGCTCCTCAAGCACCACCCAACCCCCCACAACCTTAGCAGCCACCTTTGGTGCTGCAAAACCCCTTACCAAACCAAGGCGTAGTGAACACTCAACCGTTGGCTCCCCCTCAAGCCAACGCGCCAACCCAACAACAAATCACTTACGCTGCTCCTGATCAACCCATGTTTGACTCAGGTACCCACCACTTGTTGATGATGTCCTCCGCTGATGTCAACCTCCAGACCCGACGGAACCAATATGGCTCCACCTTTGAAGCCCATCCCACCGATAAACCCACTAACACTCATCCCACTGATCAAGCATTACATATACCTCCACCTCCACTAGATGGCACTCCCAAAGCACCTCATTTCCCACTTCGCCGTATCAACAATAACCCCAATGCGTGGGCTGCATCAAACTACAACATTGTCGATGACTTAGCCCAATCTCCCGCAGCCATGTCTGCGTTAGAAGTCTTAAAAAACTGCCCTTCGCAGTGCAAGACTTTACTCTCAGCCATTGGGGCTATCGATCCAAATGATTCGAATTTAATGGCATTTTATTTGGACCAATTTGGACCAATCCGAACCCCGCATGCCTTCCACTTTAGCATTCCAAGTTTCGGTTTCCATTCGGAATTTTGTCATCCATCGATGCATTATTGATGAAGGTGCCTCTACATGTGTCATGTCCACCTTCATCTAGCAGAAATTGGGATCCCCCACTCTCCAGCAGTCCACTACTGTGTTGCGAGCCTACGACGGCCGCTCGGCTCAACCACAAGGCCTATTAACTAACGTCCCCGTCCAGCTTGCTGGCAAAACCGTCCTCATCGACATCGAGGTTATTAACGCACAACTTGATTATAACCTTTTACTTGGCCACAGCTACATGTATGCCATGCGAGCGGTTGCTTCTTCCTTTTTTCGTACCATGATGTTCCCCCATGACGGACGCGTGGTCAAGGTTGACCAACTCACCTACTATGATCCCAATGCCCCGCGGCACCTGAAAATGTTCTCCCCATGGTTGAACAACCTGTTTCGGGTGCCACCACCTCACTTGTTTCCTCTATGGGACCCAGAGTTTACTCAGATGCGTCAATGACCTCGACCTTCCAATCTATTCCACCCCCGTCACCCGTCACTGACGTGTCTGACCTATGTACCCTGTCCCATAACACGCAAACTCCTACTAATTAACCTCCCTTGTTGCCTAAACCCCCTTTGGTACCTAGTCACATTGGTGTTACACCGATCCATACCATTCCTTTCCTCATCCCTCCCTCAAGAGTAGTTAGCGCCCCGGTCATGGCTACCCTTAGCCTCCCTGGGTTAACCTTAGGATTACCTGTTTGGTATCTTTCGCCTCCCGTTCCCCCGTCGACACCAGATGTTGTCCTGCAACCAGTGCAACCCATTGTCACCACTAGTCAACCACTTCCCGGTGTCGCTACCCCATCGTCCTCCACGAACCCCCCCCTCCTCTTACCAAACCAAATGGGGGCAGAGGCCCCCAACCTTACACTGCTCTCCCACCTCCCAAGATAGTCAAAAACCCCCCTGTGGTTTGTGCTCCTCCCAAATGCTCGCTGTGCGATGAGTTGGGCCATGCGACTCACCAATGTCCTCAGTTACCGGCCGTACAGGAACACATGCAAATGCTTGACGACGACCCCACTATGCTGGTTGTCCAACTTGATCCAACCCCTAAGCCTCGCGACAAATCCCTGCGCACTAACCACCCCTGTGCCATATGCGGTGTTTACAGGCATTACTCACATCACTGTCCCGATCTTCCCGATTACAGAGCAGCTCTCTATGATATGAACAATTTGGATCTTGAGACGGCACCACCCACCATTGAGGAGATCCACCCCTCGATCTCTTCCCCTTCTGGAGAGGTTAATACCATTTATATGATCTCTTCCGCCACTACTCCCTCATCAACCAATTTGACGACACAAACTTTTTGTACTGATGAGGAGATCCTCGAGGCTCTCACTGCCCCAGATTATCCCTGGGATGACATGCACCATTGTTCCTACTTCCTCCCAGATGAATCCTCCTCTAACACTGCTACCCAATTTGCGAATCCAAAGACTTCCTTCTCCCCAAGGTCGATTGGTTCAAGGACCCTATTCCTGCTCCCGACGCCTTCGAGGAGGGTAACATGGCCAACATCTCACCTGTCATCCAAATTGATATCGGTACCCTAGGAAGCACCGCCTAACTCATCACTTTAGGAGCCTCCTGCAGTGAGCAAGAGATTGAGGAATACAAAAAACTCTTTAGAGAATTCCGTGATGTCTTCGCCTAGTCCTATACCGAAATGCCCATTCTTGACCTTGCCATTATAGAGCACCACATTGACACATGGCCTGATGTACCCCCCGTTCGTCAGAAACAGTGTCCCATTCATCCCTCAAAACTCCCAGCTGTCAAAGCAAAGATTAATAAACTTTGCAAGGCAAGATTCATTTATCCTATTGCCTATACCACCTGGGTTTCAAACCCTGTTCCCGTTAACAAAAAACAAGGCACCATTAGAGTATGCACTGACTTCCAAGATTTAAACCCTGCCTGTCCCAAAGACAATTTCCCCACGCCATTTATTGACCAGCTCATCGATGCGTGTGCGGGGCATGAAGTCCTCTCGTTCATGGACGGTTTTTCCGGATACAATCAGATCCAAATCCGAAAGGAAGACCAGTACAAAACTGCCTTTACTACCCCATGGGGCACCTTTTCCTATCGCGTCATGCCTTTTGGCCTAAAAAATGTTGGTGCCACATTCCAGTGAGCCATGACCTATTGCTTTCATGATTTGGTCCACATCCTGCTCATCTACCTTGATGACCTTACAGCTCATTCCCTGAAACGATCAGACCACCTTAACGACCTTTGGCAAGTTTTTCTGCGTTGTCGCAAATATCAGATCCGCTCGAACCCACACAAGTGTGTCTTTTGTGTTCTGGTAGGCCGATTGTTGGGTTTCATTGTTTCCCAGAAAGGAATTACTGTTGATTCCCTGAAAGTCCAAGCCATCGTAGACCTTCCCTCTCCTCGCACGCTTCAGCAACTCCAAAGTCTGCAAGGGTGATCCAATTTCCTTCGACGCTTCATTCCTGATTACGCCACAACCGTTCACGGGTTCTTGCGCCTGCTCCATACCCACTTCAGCTCTGGTCCACTCTGATCACTAGTCAAATTCAAATAGTACAAATGACACTTGTCATGTTGGGCCCACTTACTATTTTTAGTCCGTTGACTTTTTTCTTGTTTTGGCCATTCTAAACCCATACGGAGTCCATTTTCCGAACCATTTCCACCATTGGAATCAGCATGATGAGACCATCACGATGGTCACCTCGTTGCATTATTTTTTCTATGTCATTTTTTGCCCATTTTTTAGACACTGCTAGTCGCCTCGGTTTGCGCGCCACTTCGGTCGTTCTCTGTTTTTCACACTTTTTATATCACCGGATTCATTTTTCCGAGCTCGTGATGATGCTTGAGATCATTTATCTCTCTCACTTGGTACAATTTCAACATTGTGTCCCGACACCTTGCTGCCTCGATTTGCGTGCCACATCGGCCGCCATCAGATTGTTCCACACTTTTAACATGAGCCATCCACTCCTGTCATACTGCAAATGTTTCGTTATTTTTCCACCATTCATTCAACCCGCAAGGAGGCCCACCAGTGTTCCCCCTCACCCTCGTTCCTGGTCATCATAAATGTTCCTTGATTGAACACTTCCTCCTTGCCTGGCCATTCCTTTTGTTCGGTATAATTTTATCCCTTTTTCGGGCCGGACAAGTTCTATATGAAAAAGGCACTTAGGGAGTTTTTGTTAAGCTCTTTTCTGACTCCTAAAACAATGAAAATATCACCGAGCAATCTTGCTTCCTTTCATGCTCATTAAAGTACCTGAAAGGGCGTCTATCTGGTATAAGTTTAACCCTTTTCCGGACCTAGTAGACTAATTACAAAAAAGGAATACTCTAGTCACACTAGCTAGAAGAGTTCCTCATTGCATCGTTTTATGCTTCTTCAGGCCTTGGAGACTAACACACGAAAAAGCAACCCCCCTGGAGTCTTCTTATCGCTTTCAGAATCTCTAAAATTGAAAGCAACCACGAGCATGAACTGTCCTGGGCTCGTAAAATCCACACGACAGTACCATTCCATTACTTCAGAGTCTTCTTATTGCTTTCAGACTCCTTAAAATTGAAAGCAACCACGAGCATGAACTATCTTGGGCTCGTAAAATCCACACGACAGTACCATTCCATTACTTCCGAGTCTTCTTATTGCTTTCAAACTCCTTAAAATTGAAAGCAACCACGAGCATGAACTGTCCTAGGCTCGTATAAATCCACATGACAGTACCATTTTATATACACACTTCTTATCTTTCCCTAACCCATGAAGAAGTCCCCCCGTGCCTCTTGGCGCTATGATCGATCCTCTCGGTAGCACCCCCAATTAGGTCACCTTTGTTTAGAGTATTCTGCAGTCTCCTACCATTTTGCCACAGCTTGAGTCTCCCTCAGCCCAGTCACCCTCCCAGATCTAATACAACTATGATCCCCTTACCACCAGTCAGTTTCATATGCTTCCTGATCATCCCCGCCATCATACTCTGAACAAAGGAAGTTTGAGTCCACCCACTCTACTTGCCCAATTATTCCCCCCAGTTTATCAATCCTGCCATCAGTACTATCACATTTCGGTTTTCCACCTCGTGCTCCTGTCAAGGAAACATAATTGCCTTGATAGTTGCAGGTCTCCCTCTATCGACGACAGCCCCTCTATTCCAGAGGATAGACCCAGAGGCCCCTGCGCCTTGGACCCATCACCATATGTGGTGCGTGCCTCCGGACCATTTTTGGAGGAGTCATCATTGCCTCTCCGAATGGTTGTTTCTCACATGCTCGACTTCAGCACCTTGATCGCATCGTTGAGAATCGCGCAGGATTTATATCCCTTCCATTATTTGTCGAAGACCCCGGATTTCCCCCGACTCTAGCACATTGGTAAGTCACTTCAGAACGCCCAGTGATATGTTCCCGTGGATTTCCGGGCTACGTTGGCGATGGTATTCGGAAGCCATCCAGTTCCATGCTTCCTTGAGTACCCAGTTCAGTTCCAGTTCAGTGTACCATTGCGAGTATGACCCTTGTCACTCTGATCCAGCAGCTCATCAGTTCCTTTGGTACCACATTCAGTAGCACTGCTGTCATTCCAGTGCATCAGTTTTTCAGCTCATACATGGTCAGCCCAGCAGTATGTCCCAGATTTTTGTCCCTTCTGGACCCTTATGACATACACAGTGGTTTTTTAGGTATCCTACAGGTCCCTCTTTTCGGGCCTCACAGTTATTTTTATGTATCTCGATACGAGCATGGGTATGCCCACCTCGTCCATATATTGAGATTCTTCCTCATTCAGTATTTGAGGCCATGTATATGTCAGGTCCCCATACTTTGGACCCCATTGTTATTATTATGATACGAGCATGGGAATGCCCGCCTCGTCCATATATTGAGATTCTTCCTCATTCAGTATTTGAGGCCATGTATATGTCAGGTCCCCATATTTTGGACCCCATTGTTACTATTATGATATGAGCATGGGAATGCCCGCCTCGTCCATATGATCAGATGATTCCTCATCCATTATTGAGGTTATGTACTTTTAGTTCTTGCAGTTGGTTCGGGATCATTGTTCCGGGCTTCAGTTTGTTTCTTCTCTTCTCCACACCCCAGGAACACCATTTATGACTTATGATGTCCATCGGCCATATGATGAGCTCCTTCCCTCACACATCAGGGGGCAATCTGTTAACACCCAAAAAGTGTTCACTACCTCATCTACCCCACTACAAGGATCATTTGTCCATTTTCCTACCATATTTCCCTTAAAAACCCCTTTTTTCCTCCAAAAATAGCAAAAATCCCCTAAAAAGGGAAGAAAAAATATAAAATAATGAGGAAAAGGAGGAAAAAACCCTATACAGCTACCCTAAACCATATGGTTTCCAAAACCTTGGGCCAGTACTCCACCACTAAAAAACTATAAATAGGTGACGGAGACCCCTTATTTCATATCCACAATCATAAGCACCCTTACTCTGCCAAAGTAGCTCTTGAAACCCTAGCTCACCCTTGAGCTGCTTTCACCTTAAGAGCCCCTTTTGGCCCATTTCCACCATTGGAGAAAGAGAAGGAGCAAGTTGGAGCTTGGAGCAACCTTCTTGGATCACTACAAAGGGCTTCACCAACCTTCACATTGGAGGTAACATTAATACAAAAGCCATTCTTTATATCTTGTTTTTCTATTTCATGCACATGTTTAGAGTAATTTATATTTCTGTTTTAGCATTTTAATTTACATTTACTGAACTGCTACTAAGGAGTCCCTTCTCCTTAGTAGGTGCTCATTCGTACAAGCTAGGGGTAAAACCCTAGCCACGTGCTCCCTGCTTCTTATCTGCCAGAACAAGGTTTGAAACCCACTATGTCAAGGGACTGGGATAGATAAAACCAGCTTTCAACAGTTTCTATATCTCTGCCTTAATTGTGGGTGCTTTCCTAGGATTCACCACACGCAAGCATTGTTGAATAGGCTTAGTGTTGGGATAAGTTTTAATCTCATGTTCGACAATACGAGGATCGATACCTGGCATTTCATCGTAAGACCAAGCAAAGAAATCACATAATTCTTTAAATAGCTCTATGTATTCTTGAATATTAGCATGGGAACATTCTGCCCCAATATAGACATTCTCTATCCTGCTAGGATCGCGAGAGATATTGATAGGAATCGTTGGAGATATATTTGCCATGTTTCCATCAGCCATCAGACTAGGAGATCTTAATGGAACCATAGGAATACCAATTCTCTCACTAATAACCTCCCTAAAGTCCTCACACTCCAAGCGGTCAACCTTAGGAAGAAAGTAAGATCTATGATGGGGTTGTTCCCAGGGTGGCTCAACTCTCAACATGGCCTTGATAATCGCTTCATCTGAAGGGAAAACACTATCAAGGTAGTCATGCATGTGAGAAGACTACACTGCCCATGCTGGCAGCACATAAGGGTCCTCCTCCCCCATCCGTGAAGAGGAAGGACTAGGCTCTGCAACACTCTCAAGATTATCTTGATAAGCTACCATAGTTGCAGCAATGGCACGTCTGTCACGATGGGATCACTCGGAGTACTTGGTGTAGAAAGAATCCAAGGATATTCCATATGACTCATTCGAAAAGACACTGATCTCGTAGATGTCGAAGCCTCACCGGAGCTAGACCCTATCATATGGATCAGTGCAGGACAACTAAAAATTCCCATGAGGGATGGATACATGCCCACACCCACACTCCCAGTTGCCGCCTGAGAGTGCTCAACGATTGGGATCGAAGCTCCCGAAGATGCAGTAACTGACGGATTCTTGAATGATGTTTGATCAATCCTAACTATCTTCCAATTAAATGGAAAGCATACAACGCGAAATAGGGAAGAAGATATGGCTTGCATACTATACATCAAATTCCTACCCAGAAAGAGAGTAGTCAAGGGCGCATCAAACACCTTGACCTCTATCGCAACGGTCTTCCCTCCCAAATGGACCTTAAGGGAAGGAAGGATCTCGTGCGGCCTAAACAATCTCCCATCGAACATAGTTAACATGGTCGCTGATTTGGACAACTCAGAGGAACCTAAACCCTTTCAACACGATAAAAACATCACAGAAGCAGCATGGCCTTCGTCAATCACAGTGTGCTTAACGATCATGTTAAGACATTCTACGTGAATCAAAAGAGACACATAGTAAGGCAAGCAAGGCTGAAGTCCTACTGTTTCAAATTTAATTATGGAGGGAAAATTATCATCATTCACAACAAGGGTAGAAAGCAATGCCTTCCATTACTAAGGACAACTCTGAAGCACTTCCAGTGTAGACATCACACAAGGAGTGTGGCCCAAATCCTTGACAACTGAATAGTTCTACATGGTTCAGGCATTAGGATTGTGCCCCGAACGCTTAAGGACTCCCTTAGGAATGCAAGGTGCAGCTTCAAGTTTATCCACAGGTTTCCCAATACGCAAAGGAGTCCCCAGTGGATCAGGTTCCTTTCCTGGGCTGAGTTGTGACGAACCATAGTATTTCACATGGGTCACAACTTTCGCAGCACGTACCATGTTAATGCAACCACGACCACTACCCTCTGGTGGATCTTAGTCACCACTAGATTGATCATGGGTCCTCGAGTTCATATTTTGATTGTGAGGTAAAGGGTTAGTCAGCACAGCTGGGCCCTGTGCCATAAATATCGAGGCTTCATCGATACGAGGGCACAAGTAAGTGAGGTGATCGTCCTTACACAACTTGCAAGGAAATTTAACCTTACATTTAGCTTGCTTGTCCCCCCTAGCATTATGGGCGTTCTTGTCATTATTATTAGCATTTTAATTCCTATTCCCACCCTTATGATTATTCTTACCCTTCTTTTTATTCCGTCCGGGCTGTTGGTTACCCTTCTGGTCCATCGGTTGCATTGAAAGCACACTCGCTGTTTGGGCGGGTTGAGATGAAGCCGTGGCTTGTCCTAAAGAAGATTCATTGATTGACATTTGACTAACTTTTTTTGCAACCAAATCCACAGGATTAGCACTCTCACAACCAACAATTCCATCGGCATGTGGTCCAGGTTTAACTTTGGGGTCGAAACTAGAATGCAGAGCATTGGGAATGATCTCATATAACAAACTGGACTGAGCATAAAACAAATCCAATTCCTGCACCCTAAAAATGGCTTGTTCCTCGTTTTTCACTCCGGATGTAGAAACATCCTTCGCTATATACGGCAATAACCATTTAAGGAACCATTCGAGGAGGAATTCTGGCGGTATAAAGGCTTTAATTAACCTCTTCCATCTACACCACTCTTGGATATGATCCGAGATATGTGTGGCTTTATCCTGCTGAAATGTCGATAAGAGTTCAGTACCAACGTCATAACACACTGGTAGCTGGAAGTGGTTAAGAAAAGTCATTGGTAGGTCATCGAACAAAGTGAATGCCCCCCTAGGCAGCTCTATATACCATTTCACTGCAGGCCTTGTAAGGGTGCATTGAAACAGCCTTAAACGGATGGAGTCTTGGTGTAAGAAATTTGAAGAGCACCATAGGTGAAAGGTAGTAACATGTTTGCTCAGATCCTCTCTCAGTTTGCCCTCGAATTTGGGTATGTCCGAGGGAAGCTTAGTAGGGAAAGCCGACCAATCTGGGTCATGATCTACAGGATCATTTGTGAATCTCGACAAGTCAGGAAGATTCAGCATTGCAAGGAAAGGGAGCCTAGGATGATGAGGTCGATGGATCGCTCCATGATAGTTTTGATTCACATAGGTCTGATTACCACCATTGTTTTGGCGATAGTGCCCTCCTTTTGTTTGACCCTTATAGGGTGGCATGGAAGCACCATAGTGTGGTGTACCTTGACTATTCGAAGCTACAAAGCCGTAATTTGGAGAGTAAGCAGGTTTTTGATACCCGCCCCAATAAGGTGAAGAACCTTGTCCATACTGCGTCCCATAATAGGGTCCATAAGTCATCACATGAGATGTCCCATGAGACACTCCGTAAGTAGGAACATACGCTCTAAAAGTAGTAATATACATTCCGGAAGTAGGAATGTGACCTCTATAAGTATGACCATGACCTCCCGAAACAACGGGCGGTGCATGTACTTGAGACACAACTGATCTTGTAATCGCAGTATAGACATAACTCATAGCAACATTCTCGCTCGAAGGACCACGTGAATGAGGTGGAGGGTGAACATTCGAAGAAATAGGGATAGAGGATGAAGTGATTTGTGTAATTATGTAAGTGCTATTACCTATATTCACTCGTCTCGGATCTGGTATCCTAATAGGATCACTAACCCTAGACCTAGGAGGAATATGTGATGTAGCTTTCACCGCTGGGATGGAAGGTGTAATGTGACTTGTGCTCCCAAACATCTCCGCATGGTAAGGAATGAGAGTGCCCCCAGGTATAGTGTTAGGCTCAAACTCAGATTCGACATGGAATGCCAAATCATGTGTGGGAAAACCAGACATACCATAACTACCATAACTAGCACTCGTGCGTTCAAAATGAGTCTCATCATCCTTCGGCATTCCATACCAGAGATGCGTCAATGGGGAATCAACCCTAGAGTAAGTAGGTCTATCATGAAAGGTTTCTATCTCAGAAATCACATGACCTAAATCAGTCAAATTGGGTGAAGGATCATAGTTAGGAGTAAACTCCCCATCTTCCAAATGAATGGGTGAAGGTGGTTCAGGAATACCTTCTATATGGTATCCCATGGTGTGTGAATCAATGTGCGAAGTAGTCTGCCTGGACTGTCTATTTCTCTCTCCCAAAGGAGGAGGATATGTAGAAGGCATAATTCCTGCTAACGACGAGAATGGTGAGGATGCGCACTTGAATCCACAATTACTAAAAAAATATCAAAGACTCTATTTCTACGCAAACCCTAGGAAAGCTAACGTGCACAGAGTAATCACCAAGAAAATCTAAAGCCAACCATAAGCAATCAAGGGTAGGATAATTGAGCTCCCGAATGAAGCAGGTATGTCTCTCCTAGGAGAGGCTTGAGACTTCCATACACAACAGGCAGTGGTACGTAACCAATTATTGTTGCCCTCATCTTTAACGCGTAAAGCAACTGTGCTGTCTGAGCCCAACCTGGCCGAGACACCTGTAGAATAACCCCTGCAAAGTAGCCCCTCGATATCCTAGGTAAGGCCACTAAGGTCACACTAATATAATCAATGCTCAAGTAGACAGTCGCAGGTGGGATTGACCATATGGGCAGGGTAGCAAAGCCCAAAACTCTCGAAAGAGCCCCCAGATACGAATACAATCCTGGAAATATCTTCGGTGCTACTCAGTTATGACTAGGGGTCATGCCAATCAATAACCACTCACACTGCCTTGTGCTTAACTCCCTTTTGAGAGGAGGATCCCGAGAAAAACTGGTTATACCAAGGAATTTCACACACTCACCTGGACAGACACATACATGTTGTTGTTTAGTGGTCTTGGAGAATTAACTCACAATGAACTATTTCAAGACCCTAAAACCTAATCTTGTTGGTGAACCCTATCAAATAAAATAGTGTAGTTCATTTTAATTAAGCGTTGATTTTAATTGGCTTTATTACTCAAAAGAGGTATATGGTTGTGAAACTAATGGTGTTACGACACAACATGAAACAAAATGCACACCTGACAATCAATGCAAATGCATTGTGTCCATGAAAAATAGGGTATGCCACTACGTGAAATGCACAATTTTATTCAAATGATAAATGCAAGCTTTCCTATGTGAAATCCTGACTAATACTCCAAAGCAAATATAGTGCAAGTACTATGCAAAATGCAAAATGCAATGCATGATGATAAGCAAATATTTTTGGTTTTTTGAAATAAAAATGAGATATAAAAGCAAAAGAATGGCTCTACAACCCCCAGACTCTGCAAGCACACTCAAGAAGCACTCAAGCAAAGTACTAAGGTAAAAGAAGTCTAATGTAATAAACCCAAAACAAAAAATCGAAAATGCAATGACAAGAACATTCTTTAAAAAAAGAAATTTACCCTAAAAAAAACGTCTCTGGTCAGAAACAGAGGTGTATACAGACTCTGGAAGTAGCAAAGGAGACTCAACAATTATCAAAATTCACCGAGCAACCATTTATCTTCCTCTAAAAGGAAAAACTAAGGGCATACACGACTATTCACAGTAAACCCACGTGTGTACGCGAAAATAGCAGTGAAACCTGCATATATATGTGACTGTGAGTTCAAAACTCGCATACATGAAGAAAGGTGCATAAAGATAAAGGAAAACAGACAAGCTAAGACAAACTTCACACCAATCAGACACTACTAGGAAAACATGCCCCTAGACTTGACACAGAAACAAGAGAAAAAGATCAATTCAAAGTCATTGAATGTCGATAGAAAACCCCCAAAGGACAACTACTAGGAACTCCCCAGCGGAGTCGCCAATTCTATTATGGAGAGAAATTTCTATGGCTTGGGGTACCACAACAGATAGCTTGACTCCAGAAATCAATAATTTCCAATATGCAATAGAACTTAAATATCTAACACTAAAGGACCAGACCTCGTACCTTATTCCAGACGGTTGAAGTAGATCCCCATTGAGCTTTCCAACTTCAGCTTGAATTGATAAATCACTTCGTCAACAACAAGTGAAAAAGACAAGCATACTATATATATTGGTGTTAGATCTATTCTAGCATATATAATCAACAATGTATAAGCATTTGAAAACATCCATGGATAAAATATTCATTCAAACATACATTATTGGACAGGAAAAGATATTTCTATTAATATAAAATCAGAGATTACAATGGATACAACCTTTTTCAGCACATCTACAAATCAGAGACATTGAATCCCCCACTTGGGCCTCCACCACCTCAATCCTCCATCTCTCGATAGCAATCTCACAAGCAAAAGGAAAGCTTGGGAAGAACAGAAAAGTGCTCCAAGGGACAAAGGGATGCAGACTCAAGCACAAGTTCCGGCAATAATGGACTATAGTTTCTTTGCTCTCAATTCTCTCTTATGCCTTCAATGTACCAAAGAGTTCCTTATATAGCTTTTCAAAGGGGTAATGAAAGGTCGAATTCAAGCGATCTCTGTTAGAATAATCAACCCATAGTTAGCTACCTTAGACATTAATTAATCCAATTTTTGTCTTATTTGCTTAGTTTCCATATTCCGCCTTATGCAAGTTTTCCTCCACACATCCATAGTGGTCAAAATTGCTAAATTTGAGTCATGGAGTGCTTGGGAAACCTCTTGGAATCAAATCTGCTTTATTCCTGGCCTCCCTAGCGCATGTCTGCTTTTTCTGCTTTATTGCCTACTTTTTCTGAGTTTTAAGGCAATTGGGAAAGTTTGACTAGGTGAAGTTAACTTGTTTCTTGTCCTCATCATCCTCCACTATTTTCTCCTATGAAAAGCATGTATGAGTTGTCCTTCCACCATCTATTATCTTTCCTAATTGCTTTTTCCAATTCGCGAGCTCCTAGACAGATTTGGAATGTGCTTTATGCACCTATGGGGGATTTGCTTAGATTTAGTAAGCCTGCTTTTGACTAAATTGGAATGGCATATTCATGCATTCAAATCTCTCATGTAATTATTTATTGTGGAAGCCTATGACTTCATAGGGTTGGCTATTGTACACTTATTCAATACAGATTAGTGTTCAACTCCATATTCAGTCTCTTTTGTGAGTAATTTGCATGTGTAATTGGCAATTGTTGTGAGTGTAATTGTTCTAACACCTGGGTTCAATTTCTAGATGGTATCAGAGCTTTTGTAGATCTATTTCTCTCCCTTCAATTTGTTTTGTAGGTTCAACATCACTGAGTGGGAGCATTCTGCTGACTGATGGGACAATTTCTGAGCTATGGATCAATCTCAAAAGATCATCTTGACTCCATTTAACTTCTTTGAATGGAAAGCAGAGATGGAGATACTGTTGAGAGTGAAAGGCCTCTACAAAGTGACTATGGCAACAGAAGCAGATCCCAATGTAGCTGCAGAGAAGATTAAATGGCACAACATGAGGGATGAGGCCTATGGTCTGCCCTTTGGTTGTGGGTGACCTTCTTAAATGCTGCTATTATATATGGGATTAGTATGGACCTGCTAATTGATTGCTTGGAAAACTAACTAACTACTACCTTGGCTTCCTTGCCGTCGATGTTGGGGGGGGGGAGGTATAACTATCAAATCAATCCGGCTTATGGGGGAAGGTATGATGAGGAACCTAGTTCCGTCAAGTACAGCAGTCTCATGTGTCTGAGCATATCCAGAGACCTCCTTTTCCATCTTGATGAATTGACATCACCGAATGAAGTATGGGAGAAGCTTGTTGATCTTTTTGGAAAGACAGATGAGATGATGGGACATCAAATTGAAAATGAATTGATCTCCCTGAGTCCCAATAGCTTTGAATCCCTACAACTCTATTTTTCCAAGTTCAAAGCGCTTGTTTTACAGCTAAAACAATGTGGGATTGAAAAGAAGGATGATCAGCTGGTCTTGGCCATACTCTCAAAGCTTGTGTCTAAATATTCAGTGTTTGTTTTGACCTTCTATGCCACAAAGTTGAAAGCTCGAACCTGGAAAATGCCTAGCCTTGCAGATTTCGTGGAATCTCTCACATAAGAACAAGATAAACTGGTGATGATAGGCACAATTAAACCATCCAAATACCAGGATCTGGTTGCTGGAGATTTGAGGGTGGATTCAAAAAGCAAGAAGAAATCTAAAAAGCCACCTGAGCAAAAGAGAGACAAGAATAAGTCTCCGGAGGAGCCTCAAGGTTCCAAGAAGAAACCCTAAAAGAAGAAGAACAAAGGAGAAATGAGCAAGTGCGCATACTATAGTAAGGGAAATCATTTTGAAAGCTCCTGCATGAAGAAGCAAATAGATATGCTGACCCAACTCCTGGAAAATAATGGCATCTCCCTTCTAGACAGCTCAAAGAAGAGGGAAGGAGGATCAAGTTCAGAAGACAGAGAGAGAGTTCATGCATTGGTTGCTGGCACATCAAGCTCACCTAGTTTCATCATTGATTCTGGAGCTTCAAGACATATGGTTTCGACCAAGGAGGCATTCACCTCACTTGACATGTCAAAAGGTCCACCAATAGTACTAGGAGATGACTCTCTCACTGAAAGTTTGGGAAAAGGGAGGATTGATCTTGACCATGGTAAGTTCAGCAATGTGTTGTATGTTCCAGGTCTTGCCTCTAACCTCTTATCAGTGTATCAGATGACCCACACAAGGTCTCCAAAGAAGGCCATATTCTCCCCTGATGAAGTTGAGATCACAGATATCTCAAGTGGTAAATTCATTGCAAAAGGAGTTGCAAATCACACTTCAAAGGTATACATGTTCTCACACTTCCTACCCTACTCAAACCCCTCTGCTCTTCTGATTCATGCTAATGAGGCAAGCAAGCTTTGGCATGAAATATTTGGCCACCTAAATTACAAGTATCTTTCTGATATTAGTGAAAAATAAATGGCCATAGGGTTACCAAAGATTAAGTTTTCCAAAGGAGTCTATCAAGGTTGCATCCTAGGAAAACACCCAGAGCATAAATTGGAGAAAGCTAGTCATGAGAGAACCTCTGCACCTCTTGAGTTGATCCATAGTGATGTTGCTGGAACATTTCCTCATATGTCAATGAGTCAGGCCAAATATGCATTGACATTCATGGATGAATTTTCAAGGTATTGCTGGGTTTACTTCTTGAAACACAAGTTTGAAGTTTTTGGCCTTTTCAAAGTCTTTAAGGCTTTGGTTGAAAACTAGTTTGGGAGGAAACTCAAGGTCCTCAGATCTTACAATGGTGGTGAGTATTCCAAGTTTGAGTTTATTCAATATTGTGCATATGTAGGTATTCAGATGCAGCATTTTATCCCTTACACACCACAGCAGAATGGTGTTGCTGAGAGGAAGAACAGATCACTGAAAGAGATGGCAACATGCATGATGGAGGCTAAGAATTTGCCACCAAAGTACTGGGCTGAAGCTATAAACTATGCATCCTATATCTAGAATAGGGTGCCTCATAAACAACTTGATGGTATGACTCCTTTCGAAGCATGGAGTGGGCACAACCTAGATGTGACCCATTTCAGGATTTTTGGCTCAAGGGATTGGGCTAGAATTCCAACAGAAAAGAGAAAGGCTTTGCAGCCCCAAAGCCAAGAGCGTCTATTTGTTGGGTACTCTGAAGATTCAAAAGGGTACAAGCTGATCAATTTGAGCACAAAAAAATCCTTCATTGAAAGGTGTGTTTAGTTTCAAGAAGAACCCCTAGCAGCAGTGGAAGTTGGAGAATCCTCTTCACCACCAGAACCTCTAAATGTAAGTGAAGCGATAGTTGAACATGCTGATTCTGATATGTCTGATAATGATGATTTGATTTCATATCCTAACAGACCTACAAGGCCAAAATGGGCATCCAATATGATTCATGCAACTGGAGAACTAGCTGGAAATCCTAATGATCCTCGGAGGACTAGATCTTAGTTTGAGAGTGATCTGTGCATGAAAGATATTATGTTTGCAGAGAAGTGCTATCTGATGATTGAATCAGATCCACAGACATATGAATATGCAGAAAAATATCCAAGATGGCAAACAGCCATGGAAGAAGAGTTCATCTCACTCCAGAAGAGCAACACTTGGGAGCTGGTTGATCTTCCCCCAGGGAGGAAGCTAGTTCAGTGTAAGTGGGTGTACAAAACTAAATTTGCTGCTGATGGTTCAAATTTGAAGTACAAGGCTAGATTGGTAGCCAAGGGCTACTCATATGTTCATGGCATAGACTAAAATGAGACCTTTTCACCAGTGGCAAAGATGGACTCCATCAGGCTAGCCTTAGCCATTGCAGCTTCAAAGCAATGGGAGGTACACTACATGGATGTGAAGTGTGCTTTCCTGAATGGAGATCTGACTGAAGAGATATACATGCAGCAGCCTCAAGGATTTGCTACTAACCCATCTCTTGTGTGCAGGCTAAAGAAGTCATTGTATGGGCTTAAGCAAGCCCCCGGGGCTTGGTATGCCAAGATTGATAGCTTTCTGCTATCACTGAATTTTGTTCAATGCAAATCAGATCCAAATGTCTATTTTAAGCTGATTCATGGTTCATTAATGATCATTGTTTTGTATGTTGATGACCTTCTCATTACAGGAAGCTCAAAGGATGAGATTTCCTCCTTGAAGGATGCAATGAACCATGCCTTTGCAATGACAGATTTGGGCTTGTTGAGCCAATTCTTGGGGCTTGAGATTGCTCCAACCAAAGAAGGAATAAAAGTACATCAGTCCAAGTATGCCTTGGATTTTCTGAACAAATTTGAAATGAAGGATTGCAAGCCAAGCAACACTCATTTCCTTTCAGGAGTTAAGCTTGAAGAAGCTGATTCTTCACCTATGGTAAACAATACACTATATAGGCAATTGATTGGATGTTTGTTGTATCTTACACATAATAGACCTGATATTTCTTATGCAGTAAGTGTGGCTTCAAAATACATGGATCCGCCTCATGAGATCCATTGGAGAGCACCCAAAAGGATCCTTAACTTTGTTCAGGGAACAAGCACTCATGGGATCTTCTACAAAGCTAAATCTGATCTTGATTTGATTGGGTTTACTGACAGTGATTGGGAAGGTGACATCACAGATCGAAATTCAACATCAGGATATGTGCTCATGCTTGTAGAAGGGCCAATCAGCTGGTCAAGCAGGAAACAGAGTACCATTGCACTCTCATCTACAGAAGCAGAGTACAGAGGAGTTGTAAATGCAGCAACTCAATGTTTATGGTTGCAGGGGTTACTTGGAGAGTGTGGCTTCGAATCAAAATACTCAACTACTATCTATCATTAGAGGAATTTTGGGGTATAAAATGGGCCTCCTAAGGAAAATAATAAAATAATAGTTAAAATAATAAAATAATGGTTAAAATAATAAAATAATATTAATTAATTTTGGAGGAAGAAAGAAAAAAACTACTTTTTGTGTTCGTATTTTCAACATATCTCCCTGTGTTTTTACTCAAATTTCGATCGAGAGAGCTCGTTGGATGCGGAATTTGATTTCGCATCCAACGAGTACCCACACTGCATACTTTTGATGGATCCCGCTACCCCAAAAACAAGAAATACCTAAAAAACGTGATGATGACATCATCATCACGTTTTTTCAGGTATTTCTTGTTTTTGGGGTAGCGGGGTCCGTCAAAAGTATGCAGTGTGGGTACTTGTTGATTCCGCATCCAAATTCCGCATCCAACGAGCTCTCCCGATCGAAATTTGAGTAAAAACACAATGAGATATGTCGAAAATACGAACAAAAAAAGTAGTTTTTTTTAATGACAAATATGCCAACTCAACCATTATGGTTGACTTATTTTATTGAAATTCTATTGGTTCTTGAATTCCAACTCACAAAAACTTATTTTGGCATGTTTTCTTATAAGGCCCATTTTAGACCCCAAATTTCCTCTAATGTTTGATAATCAGAGTACCATTCGAATCTGCAATGATCTAGTTCAGAAGCAGAGAACCAAACACATTGAGATCCATATGCACTACATCAAACAACTTGTGCATGATGGCACCATTAACCTACTCTTCTGTTTATCTTCAGAACAAGTAGCAAATATCTTCACCAAATTTTTTTGTGAGAAGACATTCAACAATCTCAAATCATTGCTGGGGATAGCTGATCATGCTGTGAAGCATGAGTGATGACAAGATTTCCAAATTTTGTTTTACAGTCCATGCTTAAGGGAGGCTTTTTCCCACTGGGTTTTTGCCTCTTTCCTTGGTTAAATGAACATGTAGTATGTAAAAAGTGAATAAGCCTTCTTGCTAGGCCCTATAATTTTCTGATATATTACTCATAATTTAGGCTTAAGGGGGGGTGTTATAATAATCAACACATAGTTAGCTACCTTAGACATAAATTAATCCAATTTTTGTCTTATTTGCCTAGTTTCCATATTCCACCTTATCCAAGTTGGCCTCCACACATCCATAGTGGCCAAACTTGCTAAATTTGAGTCATGTAGTGCTTGGGAAACCTCTTGGAATCAAATCTACTTTATTCCTAGCCTCTCTATCGCATGTCTGCTTTTTCTGAGTTTTAAGGCAATTGGGAAAGTTTGACTAGGTGAAGTTAACTTGTTCTTTGTCCTAATCATCCTCCACTCTTTTCTCATATGAAAATCATATATGATTTGTCCTTCCACCATCTATTAGCTTTCCTAATTTCTTTTTCCAATTCGTGAGCTCCTAGACATATTTGGAATGTGCTTTATGCACCTATGGGGGATTTTCTTAGATTTAGTAAGCCTACTTTTGACTAAATTCGAATGGCATCTTCATGCATTCGAATCTCTCATGTAATTATGTATTGTGACAGCCTATGACTTCACAGGGTTGGCTATTGTACACTTATTCAATACAGATTAGTGTTCAATTCCATATTCAGTCTCTTTTGTGAGTAATTTGCATGTGTAATTAGCAATTATTGTGAGTGTAATTGTTCTAACACCTGGGTTCAATTTCCACAATCTCAAGGCATAGAAAAGGCCAGGAGTCAAGTGAGTCAGATCCATGTCAAGGAAAACTCCAAAATTATTTGGATTATGCACATATCCCGATGTATGTGGTTTTAGGGGTCAAACCTGCGTATATACGCGATTATAGGATTAAAAGTCGTGTGTATTAATTTTCACATGTTTTTAGGGATGGTCAAGGAAACATCAAAGGACAAAAAATTGTAGAAATTTAGACCTGCAATAGATTGATTTCACTCACAACAAATTACAATTGATCATGCAAAATTGTCAACAATGGAGACTGAATATGGAGCTGTAACACAAAATTATATTAACTTAGTGTACAATAGCCAACCCTGTAATAACATAGGTTTCTGAATATATAGAATACATCAATAGGTCGAATGCACAAGGAGGCATCCAAAGCTAGCATAAAGCAGGCTTACCCAAAATAGGCAAATCCCCCATAGGTGTAAAAAGCTGATCCCAAATCTATCATGGAGCCCACGAATTGGCAAGGGCACATGGGAAAGCTAATGAGTGGTGGAATGGAAGCTCATACATGCTTTTTCATGGATAAAAGAGTGGAGGAGGAAGAGGACACAAAGCTAGTTCACCTCACCTAGTCTTGCTTTCCTATGTGCCTTAAAACACTGAAAAAGCAGGGAATAAAGCAGAAAAAGCAGATGGGCGCCTAGGAGGCCAGGAATAAAGCAGATTTGATTCCCAAGGCTTCCCAAGGCGCTACATGAGTCAAAGATGGCAAGTTTGACCTCTATGGATAGGCAATTAGCAACTTGCACATGGTGGGACTCATGGACTAGGCAAATAAGACAAAAATAAATGAATTAATGTCTAAGTGGGTAAATACTATGGGTTGATTATTCTAACAAAAATGGTCCAAGGGGTCTAAGGAGTCTGCAGAGGGATAGGGGAAGGCCATACAAGTGTGATTCACCTGGAGTGGTAAAATCAGCTATAACACACATGGTTATATATGAAATCAAAATTGAAGAAGGAGATACCATATGTAGTGTTTCTGAATTTTATGCAATGTCAACAAAATTGCTCTTGGTGAGCTATGCACATTTATTACAAGTTTTGAAATTTATGTTTATATCTTTCCATGTTACTTTCTTAATATTACTATGTTCTAAAATGTCAGGAGTTAAATCCATGTTTCAAACCAAGCAAAGGATGGGGTGTAAAGCTAGATGACCGTATTTTAAACATTCAACCAAACTTATCTTGTACAAAGATGAATATTGTGAAGAGCTATCCCATGGATAGAACAAAGGATGAAAAGGTACACAATTCATAATTAATTCTTAACTATAAATTAAGCTTCTTAGTATTGCACTAACTCATACCCACTGAAAAATGTGTTACCAATTACAGTTGACTCTTGGTGCAATGTCCAAGCTTGTATATTGTGCTCGCCATGGTTGGATTATAACTATTTTGAAGATTTTTCATGAAATTCAAATAATTGTACATGATTATGACAAGGTTCATCCAACTAGAGGAACTGAGACAAGAAAATTTGTTAAAATTTGGGAGGAGATGGAGAAAATCATTGTTCCATGTAAGACAGGAGAACCGTACCATCATAAAATCCAATATTACAATGATCTTCACTATGGGCACTCATATGGATCAGCATCAGACAAGATCCTCATTCTACATGAATGAATTTTAAAGTTTTACTAATAATGTTAACATATCAATTATTCTTTATGTGGGACTTGAATAATAATAAATGATGGCGTTATTAATTTTTTGACTAATGTAGAGTTTCTCTCGTCGTTATTCATTTTGAACATAAAACTCAATATATAATCATATGCATTGAAACTTATGTCTTTTTTCGAGGTTATTGAAGGCCTACAAGATGAAGAGACGTATAACAAGTTGGTGAGGATGTGAAAGTGTTATAAAGAATTCCACATGTTACAACTGCAAGGGTGTATAGGGTACGATGCATATGCATATGAGAAAATGTATGTAAATTAATTCTATTAGTATCATCATATTATCTATTTCTAATGGTGATATCATTTCATTCATGGTAAACATTTTGAGCCACTGTCATTGAAGAATTGGAATCCATTCTAGTAAGTGGCCTTGTTTATGTTCTTGTTGTTTAGGAGATGAGATGGTTCCTTATATGCATGAACAAGGGGCACATTCTCTTGATATGACTTGGTTTATTCATCCTTATACTTTGGAACGATCAAGGAATGAAATAATGGAGCGTAAGGATAGATAAATGACAAATTTGAATAGCATCCAAGGAGGAGGAAGAGGAGTTGCTAAGGAGAATACAGGCACATTTTAACATGACATAATCTGTCGTGTAAATGAGATGAAAGGAAAAAATTCCTATATTGTTATGAGATTATAAGGTACTTTCCAAAAGATTAGACAAAGAAGGTTCTTTCTTTCAAATATTAGAAGTCATCTTTTTGTTGAATATGAGAATTCAAGAAATATATTGAATGAGGAAACTGGAATACAATTGGAATCCTTTTTCCTTGGTGTCACTAGTTAACAAGTGAAACAACTATTTGACTCATGGGTAAAACAATCTAAGAAATCTTTGATTGCACCACAAAAAGTAAGTTTGTCCTAATTTTAAATGGTATATAGTTCAATTTTCATTTTATAATGTGAGAAGCCATAATGTGTGTGTTTAATAGTTATAAATATGTCCTCACAGTTCAATAACTATCTTCCAAGATCAAGGCCAATCAACAAGCGTGGTGAAGAAGCTTATTGTGAATCACATCGCTCTGGAAAGCATAAGAAAAAAAAATGGTGCTAAAACAAAAAAACAACATTATGTCTATCCCTCCACTAGTGAGTGTTATGTTCATTAATTATGTATTTTTCAATATAGTTGATTTGTGCTTAAAGGTTTATCTTTTTCTTGATACCTGACTTTGTTTATCTCGCTGAACTTAAGAAATGAGCCAGGTTGAAACAAAACAAATGCAATGGGAAGTAGTTTATGATACCCCAATCATGCTTGATGGTAGTAAAAATCATTGTTTGGGTGTTTCATCCTCTAGAAATGAGGTATTTCACATGAGCTTAACACAATAAATGCAATTTCCAATTGTTGACACACCTATGATAGTAGCTGAAAATTATAGTAAAGAATGTGTTTCATGCTCAAGAAATTAGACAAGGAGTATTGTTAAAACACTAGAATTTAATGGAGCAACTAGTATTGATATGACAATGATGGAAGCCATTAATCATAATAGAATGTGTGTTCCATCCTCAATAAACGGGGTACAAAAAAGTGTTGAAAAATGAGATATTCAAGGCCCAATTGTTTGCATCAAAATGATGGCAGCTGAAAATCATGTCAAACCAGGTTTTGTTCAAATAACAAAGAGACAAGAAAAAAAGAGAATAGTCCAAGATGGTCATAAAACAACATTGTATGCAAAATGGTGAAAAAAACATGTGATGAGTTGATCATTTGCTAAAAATTTTAGTCATCGGATGGATGAGTGAAGAGAAGCAGGTTAAAAAATATGGATTATTTAATCTGGCATGAGATTAATATGGATTTCTCTATCAGTCACTAATGTACATTAAGACTGTTGAAATACCAACTATTATATTTTTTCTTTTAAGTCTAAAAATCTCATAGTCTACAAGAATTTTAAAGTTTCCTATATGACATGCATAGGCCTCATGATGAAGTCCAATTGAGTGGTTTAAGTTGAGGAAAAAAAGGTGTATGGAGTTATTTATCCATTTTAAATAGACATTTTGCTTAGCCATTTTACAAATAAAGTTTTCTTAGCCATTTTATAAATATATTGAGTGTATGTATTGGCATTATAAAATTAATATTCACTTTATAAACTGTATGATTCTTTGGATAACTTTATGTATTTTATAAAAAATATTTATTTCATATGATATAGGGACATTGACGTCATAAGCCAATATACCTGAATTTGTGAAAAACAACAATGTACATGAAATCAATTAAAAAAACCTCATTTGCATGCATAGACAAACTAGGGGTTTGGTAAGTGGACAAAATTTAATATTGTAGCGAACCAATCTTGGTGTCCATGATTCCAATTATAAACTAAAACAACCATGATTGCAATTGAAATAGAATCGTCTTGTACCATGGAAATAGATGAAACATGGGCATCTTCCACAATGGCAACAAACAAAATGGCCTTCTCTACCATGACATCAGAAGAAGTGGGGGGTTCCCAAGTTGAACGGTTGACGGTGAAAATATTCCAAGAGAATGTTGATGCATGGATTGATACAACCAGATGACCAACTGGTATGTTAAATATCCTTTTTAGAGCAGGAGTTTATATGTTTATTTTTGGACAGTTTAATTTCCAAAATGAGGAGATAGATGATTCCATCTATAGTTATGATCACGGGGCCATCGAATTGAAATTTTTTGGGAAGAGGGTTCATCTAGAACCTGATTTGGTTTCCATAGAAACCAAAATTCCATGCAGAGGAGGGGAGATGTTAAACTCCAAGAAAAACCCCAAGATAGAAAAGTTTCAGATGGCCAATAAAATTTGTGGGAAACAGGTAGTTGTTCCGAGGAATGGTATAAAAATGAAAGATGTTCCTCAAGGAATATACAAAACACTGATTCAAATTATTCCAAGAGAATGTTGATGGATGGAGTGATACAACCATATGACCAACTGGTATGTTAAATATCCTTTTAAGAGTAGGAGTGCATATGTTTATTTTTGGACAATTAAATTTCTAAAATGAGGAGATAGATGATTCCATCTATAGTTATGATCATGGGGCCATGGAATTGCAAATGTTTGGGAAGAGGGTTCATCTAGAACCCGATTTGGTTTCCAGAGAAACCAAAATTCCACATAGAGGAGGGGAAATGTTAATCTCCAGGAAAACCCCCAAGCTAGAAAAGATTTTAATGGCCAGTAAAATTTGTGGGAAATGGGTAGTTATTTCAATGAATGGTATAAAAATGGAAGATGTTCCTTAAGGAATATACAAAACATTGATTCAGATTATCCTTACGACCGTTATGAATCACCAAAAGCGGCATGATATTTTGGGTGATGGAATGAAGCTGGCCATACACTGGGTTGAAGACATGGCCATAGATGTCCCTCATCTATTGGCTATGAAATTGCACTCTACATTGAAATATAGTAAAATGAATAGGGTCAAGTTCAGTTACCTCGACACACTACAAAAAATGATTGATTTATGTCGACCTGGTGTTGTAGTGTAAAAATCTATTAGAACATACATTAGGAAGCCTAAAGAACAACAAAAAAATGAGGAATTGCCTCAACCATATTTAAAGAACAATGTAGAAGGAGTTTCTACTGTCACTACATCAACAGTACATGAAAACCTTTTCGAGGACAATATAGAATATGTTGGAAACAACATGCCTTCACTTTTCCCTGAAGAAGATGTTGTTGTCGTAACTTTTGGATGGAATGCATGGAAATATAAATGCAGATCAATGGGAGGAATTTGTGAACAATGAAATGGACCGTTCACTGACTAGTGATGAAGATCTAATTCATGTCAAATATTCTTTTGATGGTAGATTTGTTTTTTCTCTATTTGAGAAGTTGGTGCATTTAAAAGAACAATCTACCTTTTGGGAGTATTCCTTCACAGCTAGCTACGAATTGTGCAAAACTAAGAATGTCCAAGTTCTTGATTTCGTACATCATGTTACAGGTTTATAGAAAAAAATTGTGGAAACTAAAAAAGTAATTGGCCAGAAGGATAAAATTATTCAGGATGAATTTTCTGAATTTAGTGTAATTCTTGATGGATTGATTTCTGAACTTGACAGACTCAAAGACATGTTTTAGGCTCAAAATCAAAAAGATGAAGCAACTATAGGGAGACTTGAAAGTGAGCTGAAAAACAGGCCTGAAGTTTTGAACATTCCACCACTGAAGATTGTAGTTGGTAAGGAAGCATAAATTCAATAATAATTGAAGCATAAAGAAACATTTATTACTATTTTGAAGGATGATTTTGAAAATAAAATCACATAAATGGCCATTAAACATCAAAAAGAGATTGTAGAATATGAAAGAAGATTGGAAAAATTGAATAAAACAATTAAAAGGAAAATCAAGTTCATGAAAAATAAGATAATTGAAAGGATTTCAGCAAATATCAAGACTAAAAGAGCTGGAAGAGGAAACAAATCAATAATCAAAGGTAAATAGGTCTTCACACCAAAACAATCAACAATCAAGGGTACAAAGGTCATCACACCAAAAGAATCCAAAGTCAACAGTAAAGAGGACTTCACACCAAAACATTTTGTGAGTACAAAACTTGGTGATGTAACTATGGAGAGCTTACTCCAGTTTGAGAAGTCCTTGCAACAACGAGAGAAGACCTTGAATGAAGTTGCTGCAACAATCCAGGATGTAGAGTTTACATTTGGATCATTATATCTAACAATGAAGGAGAAGATAAAGGAGAAGGAGATGTTGAAGAAATTCCTAGAAGAAAAATATAGATTGCATATAAAAGTGATAAATCTTGCAAACAAAGTGAAAGATAAAGACAAAAAAAATACAACATATGGTTGATGAAGCTTATGTAGAAATGGAGGGTTATTGTAAAGGAAAGATAACTTATAGTGAATTTTCTTATTCTAAAATGGAGGAATTGCAAAAAACTCTCACACAACCTAGAGTTCTAGAATAATATGGTGTACATATGATGTCTATGTACATACTAATATTTTTGTAATATAAATTGTAAGTATTTCTCGACAATGCATATATTTTGACATAGTTAATGTGATGCTAATGTGTAATACACATGTAATGTGTAATCCATATGTTCATTTCTCCTATATATATGAGAGTTTAATGTGCAACCCATACTAAAAAGTGTATATGAAACTAAAAAATGATGAAATATATTCTTCGTAACTTCTTGGTGGCGGGTTTCGGTGTTCGTTAGTTGGGTTTATGAACATAATTGCAAGTGAACAGAATTTGCATTGTGGTGTGAATGTGTAACACAAAATTTGCACCGTTCATGCAGAAGTTTCCGAGTTAAACATTTAATTATTTGGAAACCAATTGCAACAAACATACATTGAATTGATAGATCATCATCTCCAATGCAATACATAACTAAGTGGCTCGTTATTTTTAGCATTGTTAAAATTTGAAAGTGCAACATTTTATTAAACTTTTTTAATGAAGTATGTAATTAATTAAATCTTTTCAATTAAAGTTTTTTTTATTATATATTCAACATTGAAGGGTTTGAAGAATATATGCCCTTAATCAGTTATCTTAAATTATTGGTATCTTTGATATTACTTGTACACGGAGGAGGTGCACCCCCTATTTGGAAGATTGGGCTACTTTGTTATATATTGATCTTTGTATCTACTTGTTTGAATAGGAGAACTTTATGTGTGGGCACATAGTAAGTATTGACCCATAATTAGTTATATGTTACTAGACTCATAAAAGTTTAGCACTCTTTATGACTATAATGTGGAACCAAATGGATGTATTTGTAATGTTGTCTTTGATTCACAATTGAATATCAAGGACCAATTATTTTTCCTGTGAAAAAAAATGCCTTTCAAAATGGGATTAAAACTACCCCTTCAAGTTTGATCACTATTGTAGGTTATCAAAAATTAACATTTAGTCTTCCTGAAATTAACACATACCCTTGCCACAGAATTGGGTGTACCTTCAGCTCACCCTTAGTGTGCCTAAGATTTTGTACTTTATCTGTATTGAAAAGATGCATGTTCAGTTTTCCTCCTATCAAAATATTTCCCAACTATTCAAATTTTACAAATTATAATCATCAAAAGTACAAGGAAACTACTCCATGTGCGGAAAAGGGGGGCCTAGATGTTAATGACATATAATAGTGATACAAATGGTGATTGAATATGATTTGATGAATTAATAGTGCCCACTACCACTTATAGACCATTAGAGTCTAGATATACTCTGGCCTCTGGAGTCTCAAGGGAACACCGTGATTTTTCAATACATTAAAGTGACCTTTCACATCCTCCAAGAGATGAGGGAATCATACACAGATCACATTAATACCAAGATATAGATATACTACATCATGAGAATCTTGAACTCATAATAACATCTCTTAAGACTTAGTCAATAAATAGAGCCTCCTGTAGTGGAAAATCTCATTTGATCCTCGTTTCAGGTTTTTTATATGCATAAAAAATATACCATTGAGCATCACTATTTCCCCTCTCATGGATTTAGAAGAAAGAATTCCCAAAATGGTGATATCAAATTCTAGAATGGGAGGAGTTGGGAATACAAGTGTGGAGTTCTATTGTCAATGGAGGGGCTTCATTTCTACCCCTTCCGTGTGACATAACCTTTATCTCATCTCCTTGTTCCTTTAGTTTTTGGAGTGACATGGGATTGGTGTATGAGCACATGCCAATTCCCATCCGTAGAAACAACTAAGTGGACTATAGCCAGTTCCAACACCAACTTGAGATATGTGAAGAGATGCAAAATATATCTGCATCTAAACAAATTATTTAATGTTGCTACTTTGTGATTGCCAATCCTGTCTTGGTTGGATGTATAATTAGTGCCAACGATGGGAAATGGATGAGTAGAAACTATTGATTATTTGTTGTGTATATATTCTTTTCCTCAAAAGAACATAATTGGGGTTCCAAGAGATGGGCTCGAACAAGGAGTTGGAGTACTGTTACTGTTTAGTAAAACTGTTGGGGCTATACAAAACAAGTCAGTGAAGGATGCAGGGGGCAGTGTTAGAAAACTATCTGATAGACACATGTGAGGATGAAAAATCTGGTGGGAGAAATCATCTTTTCATTTCCTTGCTTATTGATTATCATCCCTGGTTGGGGATTATCCAACATTTTGACTTGTAACTGGAGCTCCAGAGTTTGGAATATGAAGGAATGAGAAATTTCACATTTTTTCATTTCATATATTGTTTGCTAACTTGCTTGTATTATGAAAATATTGATGATTGAGGCAAGTTTTGTTTATTTTTTTACAATGAAAAATCAGTTCCTTGATATTCAATAATGAATCAAAGAAAAATATGCTAATACATCAATGTTTTAGTTTTCAGCAAACTATGGAAACTAGACAACAAAAAAGACTAGCAGGACTTAAACAAATAAAATATGAACGCACTTTTTTCAGCTTAAAAAAACGAACATAATGCATACTTGTCAACCAACAAAATGGGTATAACTAAAAAATAATAGCAATTAATATCAAAATGAGTAAGAATGATAATCCTTTACTTACTTATGAACTCAAGATAATTCATCAGCTACAAGGGAATGTGTCTTTTCATGCACTCGTTTAGTTATCTTGCTTATCTTTCATTCCATAAATCACATCACTTGTAGTGTTGAAAATCCAATGGAAAATTATAGGTTGATTACAATCACATTCAGAATTCCTCCAATATGAGTTCAATACTATTTTTTTTGGTTCGTTGATCCTTATTATTCCCTCAATTGGTTTGCTTAAATTGTCATTTGCTTTGTTTGGACTATCAATGGGCTGTATTCAAATATGATTAGACTCTTTAAACAAATTCATATGTTCTTCAGTAATTAATACTAATGACCAAACTTGACATCCCAGGTACGAAATATAGAATCGCATAATTACACATTTTTGAGCCTACTCATCCATGAATCAACTCTTCCAAATTGGATGCATAGCTGTTCTTCAGACATGTTATCTATTTGAAAACAGGCATGCCATTGGAAAATTATGGATGCTTAGAGAAATCAAAATGGAAAAATTTCAAGGCATAAATTGGAAATGTTAAAATTAATAAAGGTGACGAATGAGAAGACATATACTCTCCTATTTTAGTCACTAAATTTGACCTTGTAATGAAGTTTGGGAGTGCATTTTAGTGGAGCAAGGAAATTTTCGCTAGATTCTCTTAAATGCACACCCAACCTGCATTATAAATACAAAATGACCGATTCAAACTACCAAGTGTCTATTCAATTATTAAAAATCTAACTAAAATTTCATAGTTTTGATTTAAGACTTAAAAACCGTAGTTTGAATGATAAAAACTTTCAAGTGTTAGGATCTAACTTTTACCTAAATAGTGATTGGTGTTAGGTTTCTTAAGTGTCAAAGGAAATATAAATGTAATTATGCAGAGACTTGCGATAAATAAGATTTTACGGTTGAATTATTCAAATAATTAAAGAGGAATATATGTAATACAATATACTACTACATGTTGAGAATCAAATGATGAATTATGCACATGCAACCATTTGAGAAAGCATTTACAAACAACTCAATTGGAGCATTAAACAATCAATTACAAATATTATCTAACAAATTCTAGATGAACTAAATGACAAAAAAATATCGAGGTAGAAATGATCATATACAGGAAAACTAATTGCATAACAACATTGACGTGAATCTCTATATTATAGAAACCTATACTTATGCACTTTGTATTACATGAAATGTGAAGTCCCAATCTACAACAAAAATTCTTCTCCTATTTCTCCATATAACCAACAACAACTTTTTGGCTTCAATGAAGCCCAAATATATTGTTTTTTCTAGATGTCTTCAGCAAAAGTTCAAAAGGAATCTAAGACTTAATTACACATTTGCAGGGACATAAACCATAATAAACTACTATTTTTTCTAAAAAACTTCTAGCTTTCTAAATCTAAATATCTAGAATATTCAAAGATTAATCTTTAGATTCCCATGATAATAAAAAAATGTCTTTGATCCTAGGAAGGTCTGTCACTTGTCCTTCCTTTGCTGAAATTGATAGAACTGGAGGTTCTATGTTGATTATCATATCCTTGATAATTAGATCATCTGGGTCAACAGGGATCTAAATGATCTTCATCTTCTTCTTCTTTCTCTGCGGAGGTTTAACGTAAATAGACCAACATTTGGGATCTCCTGTTTCACTATCTGTACTATCATCTAGATCATCAACATTGAAATGTTGTTCAAATACACTTTGATATTCTAGATACTACAACTATTTATTTTGATAAAACTCAACCCTAGGTCTTTGACTCTTGTGGATTTCTTTCTACTAAAAAATAGATCATCATATCTTCTTCAATATTCCGTCAGATCTAATAATTCAATTATTAGGGGGTAATCTATATTTGGTTCACCCAACTCTCTCAATATCCTTCCACTTAGGATCTAATCGAATCTTTAGATCGATCATTTCCTTAGTCAAGACATCAATCTCAATTGAAGGAACATGAGTGACTGAAGGAATATTTTCTTTAATTCTTCTCAACACAAGGACTAATTCAAAGTCATCAAAGAGTTTCTTCACAATTATTTATCCTTTTAATCATTTTTCTAAATGATCAAATTTAGAGTGATCCATCCTAATTTGAGACCACAAATAGAAATAGAATCCATAAGTAATGCACAAACAAGGTTGAGGATGAGTTTTTTAAAGCACTTTATCATTTTTGGACAGTGTTGAAAACAAGGCATATTTTTGTCTATTTTGCACATCAATAAATTTTGGTTCTCATACAAAAAACCTGTAGTTGTAGGGAGGTGAAGAATGAAGAAATACACCTTCTAGCGAAATATTGAATATCATTAGGGTTTTTAATGAAATACGTAACTTAAATATATTCCTCAGACTGTTAATGCTATTACAAATCTTCCTTTAAAAAAATTCTTGCTACAACTACTCTATTTTAGCAAATTCCTGTTACAACTCCTCCTTTTTAAAAAATATTTCTCTTGTAAGGTTTTTGTTACTAGAAAGTTATACTTAGTTTCCTATAAGTGCATATCCTAATGGGGCATGTTTTGATGATTCTAGAAGGCTATAATAAGAGGTTTTTCGGATATTTTGAAGACAATATAGAAGCATATTCACAATAACCCACACACTAGGAAATGTATATTATGATTTCAAACTTTCAAATTTCATATATAAAGAAAATTTTATTCAAAAATAAAAACCAATTATAACAAAAAAATAATATACCAGAAATAATTGAATGCAATAAATACATAGTTCATATGTATTAAATAGTAGAATTCACCATATAGATTACAACAAACAGTATAAAAATTTATTAATGAAATGTAAAATGTTTACAACTCCAAATGGGGTACACCAGTCCTCATCCCTAATCCATAACAACGATTGAAAGGGTCCCATTGGTGTGAATCCCATGAAAAGTGTACTTGTACACGAGGATGCAGGCTATTATACAAATATCGATATCTAAAATTTTGTCTCACTCTCCATTTATCGACAGGTTGAGTCTGATCACTTGAACCTAAAATTAGATGATATCTATCAGGAAAGGTTGGCCATGTATAGAGAACTGACTCATTAAGATTCTCATAGCCTTCTATGATGAAATCGAGTGAATTATTCTTCTTTACAATCCCAGGAGGCACAAAATGAATTGAAATTAGTTCAAAAGCAACAATGAAACTTTCGTCTGAACAAGGAATTTCCACATAAGATTCACTGTGTATAATGTTCCAAGACCTTATGTGATTGAAAACTTTGTAGGAAAGAAGATGAATATTGTGATGATGCACTCGATTGGGCTTCATGAATACTCAAAGATATGATGGAAATGCATTTTGTGTTCCATATTCTGTAGAGGCAGCTAATCTACGAGTCACAACTTCACCATCATCTTTTGTTGCGAGAAGTTGAAAAGTGGTGTGCTTATCATCATTTGTAACAACAAAGTGAAAAAAAATGATTCCCCTTTTTGAGTGCTCATGCCCCACCTTTTAATAGAGCTCACAGTAAAGAAAACATCAGCAATGCCTACAACACAACAAAATATAACATTAGACACTATAAATAAATATTTCATTTGTGAGTTGAAAAATAAATATTAAAATATACATATTTATACTCTCCATCTATGATTTTAGTTGGTATCAACATACCTTGTTTTGTATAGAACACTTCATGTTGATGCAAATTCACACCTTCGGGAACATAGTGGCCTCTACTAGAAACATCAACATGATTTTCAAATATTCTTACCCAACAAAATGTTCCACTAGTTGAAACTTCTACTAAAAAATCCAACACTTCTATAGGATATGGAATTTTCAATGACTCATATTCAAAAAATCCATGCAATTTGTCATAATAAATATGGACACACATTCCCTCCTTTATGGTAAAATCAAATGGATTTGTGTTGCGCACCTATAACCCATCCATTTGAATGGATTTCTTTCTACCAATCTTCACAAAACAACCATTTTGAGTCAATAAGGGAGTCAGATCTGAAGAAGATCCCATCTAAAACCCTTGCTTGATGACTACATTGGAATGTTTTTTATGATTTTCATTTGAACCACTTGACTATTATTGTGATTTTATTTCACAAAGTGAAGGATGGTGTAGAATAAGCTTGCCACTTTCATCTGCATACACCATTTGAACATGCATAACATCATCCATTGAATGTGTCCATGTGCCATTGGTTCCAGCAGTGTAAAGAATTGGATCATCTCCACAAGGATCCAAGCATCTCAATTCTAGTTTTCCTATATGCGAGTCATCTATAAATTTGCAGATAATAATTTATTCTAAACCATTATCTCCTTTAAGAAGAGCATTTGTATCAAAATTTGGTTCCTTACCCTTAACAAACTGTAGAGTTGAACGACCTCAGTTTTGATAAGGTATTTCCCTATTATTAGGTTGGATTTGATCGTCATCATCATCATCACTCCAACAATCATTTTTTGCAATTCTATATAATTTTCATTACTTTCATCATTGTGTAGACAATTGTTGCTTCATTTGTCATCTCTTTTCTCATTCAACATCCTCTTCAACAAGTATTCTAAAAGCTTCTTCCACAGCCTCTCGCAGCAAAGACTTCCACTCTTTACATGGAAACGGATCAGGGTCTATGTTGAACATGCTAAATTTATAAAAAGTATAAATTTGCAAGCATGCAAGGAAACCTAAATGGAGTACACAGATTGCACATGCAATCTCTTAAATGGAAAGCAAGAGTGAAAAACAGAGTATTTATGTAAGCATAATGTAAATACAACATAAATACTAACCTTTGGTAAGAACGTTCAATTTCTTTTTTCCTTCCAACCAAGGTTTCATATTTGCATCCAGATCGTCCAAACAGATTTCTGATTCAAAACATTAAGGAAAAACTTGATTACTATGCATATACATATACTGTCATGTACCCATACCCCATTATCATGTGGAATTAAAAATTTCATCGAGAACATTTAGTGTTCATCGAATCACAGGGTATGGACGCAGGCCACTTCTCGAAATTTCCAATACTGTCATGCTCCTTCCCATCCTCCATTGATCAGTTCGATGATCTGCAAGGAAAGATCATAGAGGAGGTCAGACGATAGAGAGAAGATGCGATGGAAATACACGATCCCAAACGATCCCGCAGACTGGAACCAAAGCAACAGTTTAAAATCAACCCGCATCGTGCATCCTGCAAGTTATGGAAAGGAAGTTGTGTAGGGAAAATTGTGGATACCATGATCTACGAATCCAACATTCCACATCCTACATCACGCAAACTACGTAAATGGCGATTGCTAGCAGGAAAATCAACTTTTTCATTGAAGTCTTGGATCGATCTAATCATTCAGGCCATCATCGATCTGGCCAATCTACCCTACAACTTAGTTTGAAATATATTGATGGAAAACATACACAGATGCCTATAAGTGCAGTTATTCAAAGGAACAAGGCATCAGATTCCTATAATTGCAGTTATTCAAAGAACAATGCATCAATTCAACACAGCAACATGTTCATCACACTCCATCAAGCAATTTACAATACATGAAATACAATTGCAGAGAATAACATAGACAAGAAGACTTATCTTGAACAAAACTTGTCACACATCTAGCTATGTCGCTGCAACATTCCTCCCAACCATATGCCAATGCGCTCATCAATCTCTCAGCAACACCGCCACCCCTGAGCTAGGCATGATTTCCTTAAGGGATAAGGGAACACTAGCAGACTCATACATAGCCAAGGTGTAAGGACACTCATCCAAGCCAACACAGTTGGGTTTATCAGTTTGCAGGGTAAAACATTCCAACATATGGGTTTCACGGGCCACTCAGCCAAGCCATCTAAGAGTTGGGTATCATAGACTGAACACATTCAGGCCAACATTCACCCTTAAGGACCAGTCAATCCAATATATGGGTTTATCATACTATGCATAGTCAATCCATCTCACTCTTGGGTTTATCAGACTATCCAGCCAAAGGTTACTCACCAGGTCAAACACAACAAGACACAACGAAGCCAACAAATGCGTTTATCAGTTGGGTTTTTTCACGCTTCTAAGTCCATGGGTAGGAAGAACTGTTAATCTAGTGAGATCATATACATATCTAAGAACACATTCATAATATCTATCTGGCCTGGCTTCCCTACTACCTACACACCCAACACAAGGAATTGTCCCCTTCTCTGCTCCACTGTCCCTTGGGATACACCTTCCCTTCCCTTGCTCTTCAGGATGTGCATAGCAAGTTTACTAGCCACTCTTATATTATCGTGAGGGTCCACACTAGGTTTATCAAGCATATTCTACATCTCTCCCATTCCTAAGTCTTGTACATAGCTCAGACTTGAACTAGAGTGCATGAAACGACAACCATAGGGAGACTCCACAACACCAACTTTACTCTGGGACATGAGTAACAGGGTCTCATACACTTTGTAGTTTAGAACAATGCTGCAACATGAAAATCACTGTCTTTCCATGGAAAAAAACTCATAGAATGTGAAGGATACAGACACAGGAAGATCTCCGTTGCTACCACAATGTCACTCTCCTGGGAAAATGAGATGGTGGTGAACGATGATTGAATCAGAATGTCCCCTGCTCTTAAAACATGAGAGTAAATCCAAAACATGAATGCATGGGTCAAAACGGGCTTATGGTTTTGGCGTTTTCTTGTCCATGTAAGCAAAACACAACGTTCAAAAACTGGGTGCTCTTCCCAATCCGAAATTGCCCATACTTTTCCCTTTCGAAGCAATAACTACCTCAACCATCTTCTAGAAGAATAAATGGTTGGGAAGAGAAGACAAGAAAGAGGGTAGTTGACAGTTATGATGGGTCCTCCCCATGACAAATGTCTTCTCCCCAAACTAGCTCAAGGTTAACATTCCCACCCCCTTATCCTTAGGAAAATCATGCCCCCATCTCATTATCCATTGCATTGACATAGCTGGTTGTGGATTTTCATTAATTTGCATATTTAAATGGTGTTTACAAATGTGCTTGACTTAGCACAGAAACCATAAGCGTCAACCATGATCACCTATATACTGAAGATTAATCAATGACAAGGCCTTGGCCTTGAAATCCTTGTCATGATTTGATATAATATTTACATCATATACATTAATGCAATGAGGTCAAAAATGGGGTGTTACATTCCCCTCCCCTTTCAATAACACTCTCCTGAGTTCTTACAAAATTGAATAAAATGATACATTGGCATTGCCTCGGTGCTCCGTAGATTCGAACAAAAATGGATGTGTTAATCGCATGGCATCCTCCAGCTCCCGTGTATGCTCCCTAGGACCGTAGTGCTCCCACTGCCACTTTACCTATCCTATGGCTCGGTTCCAGAGCAAGGTGACCTTCCTATCGAGCATGCGCATTGGCTCAATTCGAAATTATCCCTCGGGTTCTACCTGAATCAAATCCCAATTTATCACATGGTTAGGGTCATGTATATATTTCTTAAGCAAAGAAACATGAAAAATATTATGATCCCTAGTGCTAGAAGGCAATGCAAGTCTATATGCAAATGACCCTATTCTTTCAAGCACTTGAAACGACCCATAGTATCTAGGTGAAAACTTAGCACAATTCCCAAGCTTCAACTAACTCTTCTTTGCCCTCACTCTGAGGTAAACATGATCCCCAATAGTGAACGCTTTGTCCAACCTATGCTTATCTGCATAGCTTTTCTGTCTGTCTTGGGCTGCTTTCAGATTTTTCCTGATCTTTACAACCTCTTGCTCCATTTCCTTGAGCAATTATGGACCAAGCACAACCCTTTTCACTAGATTATCCCAAGTCACTGGTGTCCTACACCTTCTGCCATACAAAGCTTCATACGGACTCATCCCCAAGGATGCTTGTTTTCCACTGTTATAAGAAAACTCTACCAAGTGTAAGTAACTTTCCCACTTGGTTGGTTTTTCCATCACATACATGTGAAGCATGTATTCAAGAACTTGATTTACTCTCTCTGTCTACCCATCAGTCTGAGGATGGTAGGAAGTGCTGAAATTCAACTTTGTACCCAAATCTGCAAACAACCCCTTCCAAAAATTGGAAGTGAACTTGACATCTCTGTTAGAGACAATTTCCTCAGGAAATCCATGCAATTTGAAAATATCCTTCATGAAGATCTTTGCAATGTCATTAGCCTTATGCCTAGACTTAACCAGTATAAAATGTGTTGCCTTCATCAACTTGTCCACCACAACCATGATGGAATCATGATGTCACCAAGTCATTGGAAATCCTGTAATAAAATCCATGGAAATAAATTCCCATTTTCATTCTGGAACTAGCAAAGGCCGCAACAAACCTGCTGGGTGTTGATGCTCGACCTTTACCTGCTAACATTTCATGCACCTTGAAATATATTTAGCCATGTCCTTTTTCATTCCTAGCAAAAAATACTGCTTTCTAGCTGTAGCAATTGTCTTTTGATATCCTGGGTGACTAGAATATGGAGCTTGATGGATTTCGTCCATAACAACTCTCCTCAAATATGCTACCTTTGGAACGTAAATTCTGTTCTTATAGGTAAGAAGTCCATCTTCTTCCAATTTATATCCCTCATACTTATTTTCAAGGATTTGCTGCTGCAACTTGTCCTTGACCTGGGCATACAATTCATATTTAGTAATATGATTAACAATCTACTGCCTCAAATATGATTGGAAAATACTAATGGATGCCACATGCATTTCCTGCACCTTCCTACTGAGTGCATTAGCTACCTTATTATCTTTCCCTTTTATGTGTTTGATTTCAACATTAAACTCACATAAAAACTCTAGCCATCTAGCTTGCCTAGCATTTATAGTAGGCTGATCAAATAAATACTTCAGACCGCAATGGTCGGTCCTTAACTCAAATATTCTACCCATCAAGTAATTCCTCCACATCTTGAGAGCATGTACAATGGATGCAAGTTCCAGATCATGAGTAGCATAGTTCTTCTCATGATCCTTCAAATTTATTGACTCATAACATATAGTGTAGTTGTCTTGCATAAGGAAGCCTCCAAGCCCTTGCCTGCATGCATCAGTACACACCACAAAATGTTTCTCTTGGTCTGCAAATTTCAATACTGGTGCACTGGTGAGAAGATCCTTCAACTGCTAGAAGATTTCTTCACACCTCGATGTCCATTCAAACTTTATCCCCTTCTTTTGCAAGTAAGTGATGGCATGTGCAAGCTTGGAGAATCCTTCAATGAATCACCTCTAGTATCCTGCAAGTCCCATAAAGGATCTTACATCTATCACATTTCTTTGAGTAGGTTAATTCATAATGGCTTTGATCTTGTTAGGGTCCATAGAGATACCCTCTTCTGAGATAATGTGACCCAAATACTAAATTCTATCTCTATAGAAGTCACACTTGATCAGCTTTGCATACAATTGATGCTCCCTGAGAAATTTCAATGTCAATCTCAAATGGTCTTCATGTTCTTCCTCATTCTTAGAATAAACAAGAATGTCATCAAGGAAAATGAGAACAAACTTGTACAAATACCTGTTGAAGACACTATTCATAAGGCACATAAATGTAGCTGGTGCATTTGTGAGACCAAATGGTACCACTACAAATTCACAATGTCCATACCTTGTTTTGAAAGCTATCTTATGAATGCGTTCATCCTTGATTCTCACTTGATGGTAACCAGACCTCAAGTTAATCTTTGAAAATACCTTTGCTCCTCTCATTTGATCAAAGAGGCAATCAATCCTAGGTAAAGGATACTTGTTCTTTACTATGAATTTGTTCAACTATCTATAATAAATACACAATCTGAGCATACCATCTTTCTTCTTTACAAACAGAACCGGTGCCCCCCAAGGAGACACACTGGGTCTGATATACTTCTTATCCAACAAATCTTACAGTTGCATCTTTAGCTCTAGCATTTTTGGTGTACTCATTCTGTAGGGTGTCATAGACACTGGTGCTACTCCTAGCGCAAGTTCGATTGTGAAATCGATGTTCCTCTTTGGAGGAAGCCCTGGAATCTCATCAGGAAACACATCCCTGAATTCCTACAACACATTAAATTCTTCCAACCTAGGAGTTTCATTCTCTAGTACCTCCAAAATATGAGCTACATATAACTATAAACCTTTCCTAGAGAACTTCTTCAACTGCATTGATGAAACCCACCTCATACAAATCACCTTTGGAATGCCTTTAACCATCCTTGCATTGCCTTCTTCATCCACGCACTCAAAATACTTATTATAAAATTCAAGCTTTACTCTATGAGCTTCTAACCAATCCATTCCAATGAAAACATCATAGGAACCAAGTGGTACAACATTCAGATCTACACAAGTGACTAATCCATTCATAACCAATGGACATTTCTCCACCACTTCGCTAACCTTCCTCTTAGTTCCAATGGCTAGCTGAACTAACCATGATTTGCTATGCTGTACTTTCTTAAAGGCACAAATCTCCACTACTATAGGAGTAACGTAACTGTGGGTAGAACAAGGGTCAATCAAAATAGAAGGAGATTGCTCAACAATCTTACCTGGAACTTCAACCACAGTTGACTGGTGATTTTCTTGGCAATCCTCCAGCGCTACGTAAATCCTAGGGATGACCCTTGCTACTTGACCCACTATTTCTGCCTCTTGAATGTTGTAAGCTGGACTTGCACTCTCATTCTTGAGTGGACAATTCTTGCGCATGTGGGGTCCTCCACATCTCCGGCATTGGAGTGGTTCTCTGATCTACTGTGGATCTCTTGGTTTTTCTCCCACCACTCTAGCTGGTTGTTTTTCCGCTTGGGATGGCTGCTTCTGTTGACTTATGAAGCTAGAAGGTTTGAAACCTTTCTTCCTTTGGTTAGAATTCTCATTCTTCTTGTCCTTCCATGTCTTCTGATAATCATGTTTTCCTTTTCTTTTCTCATAACAATACTTAGCTTTCCTTATTGTTTCTTCCATACTTCTAGGCTCATAAAACTCAATTCTATCTTTGTAAGACTAAGGCAACCCACTCAGGAACTGCTGGATTTTCACCTTTTCATCCTTGATATACTTGACATATCTCAACAGCTCTAGGAACATGTTTGCATACTCTTCCATGGTCTGCTGTCCCAATCTCTGCTCATGGAATTCTTTAATCTTATCATCGTACTACCTGTTAGAGAGATATTCCTGCTTGAAGTACTTCCGGAACTGTTTCCACACAATTTTCCTTTCATTAATCTTCTTCACTTTCCTGCAGTGCTCCCACCATATGGATGCCCTTCCATACAAATTGAATATGGAAACCCTTTCCTTCATGTTCCCCGAATAATCATCAACATGAAAGTACTTCTTGCGCCCAAGAAGCCAAGCTTCAGCTTCTTGTCCAGTCTTTACCTCACCATCAAACGTAGGAGGTTCAGCCTTATTAAATTCACCCCGAGAGCGATCCCTATGGTGCCACTTTCTATTTGTCTTGTGAGAAGAATAGCTTGAATCCTCACTTGCTTCCTCTAAGTCAAATAATCTACTAGGAATCCTTCTTATTCTCCTTGTACTGCTCTTACTACCTTCAAGTTTTACTGTACCCTGTCCAGAGTTTATTTTTCTTTGCAAGTCTGTCAAAATATGCAACATAGCAGCATTCAGTTGATGCTGCTCTTCCTGAGCTTTAATCAAGCTTCTCATGGTGGTTGCAATATTTGACGGTGTCTCTTGGAATATCCTTCCATTATACTCTACATCATCATTTTCGGCTCGGACCTTTTCCCCCATAGCATCTTGCGCACGCTCTTAGGAATCCCGTGCCTCATATCTATCATAGGTTCTCATGGCTCAGCCAATAGACCACTTTTCCAAAATATAGTATGCTTCTGCAAAATTTGTTATCAATACCATTTGTTAGATACATAGCAATTCAAAATCAAAACCATTTTACTTACTGTCACTTGGCCTATCTAGGCCCAATGCTGTAACCGATAGCGTTGATACAACAATGTGGTGTACTACAAGCTAGTATTAGAGGGTACTCTTGACTATGTCTAGCCCATATAGGCCCAATGCTGCAACCCACAGCTCTGATACCACAATGTCACGTACCCATACCTTATTATCGTGGGAAATTAAAAAGTTTCATCGAGAACCTTTACTGTTCATCGAACCACAAGGTATGGACGCGAACCACTTCTTAACATTTCCAATACTTTCATGCTCCCTCCCATCCTCCATTGATCAGTTTGATGATTTGCAAGGAAATATCTCAGAGGATATCGGACGATGGAGAGAAAATGCGACGAAAATTCATGATCCCAAACGATCCCGCAGACTGGAACCAAATCAACATTTCAGAATCAACCCGCAAAAATAAACGGTGTGGAAATCCCAAGTTGTGGGGTTGGAAGTTATAAAAACTGCAATCTCACTTCTCGCAACCCGCATCCTACATCAAAAACAGATCAACGATGGAAAACCATCTCGCGAAGATCGACAGTGCGGAAGCTTTGACTTGCGGGATTGGGAATTGTGGAAATCGTGACACCGTGATTCCACATCCAGCATCCCGCAAGTTGCATAAAGGAAGTTGTGGAAGGAAAATTACAGAGACTAGGATCTGTAATCCAGCATTCCGCATCTTGCACCCCGCATCCTACAAACTACGTAAATGGCGATTTGTAATAGGAAACTCAACTTTTTCACTAAAGTCTTGGATCGATCTAATCATTCAGTCCATAACCGATTTGGCCGATCTACCCTGCAAATTAGTTCAAAATATATTGATGGAAAACCTACAAAAATGCCTATAATTGCAGTTATTCAAAGGAACAAGGCATCAAATGCCTATACTTGCAGTTATTCAAAGAACAATGCATCAATTCAACACAACAACATGTTCATCACACTCCATTAAGCAATTTACAATACAAGAAATACAATTGCAGAGAATAACATATACAAGAACACTTATCTTGAATAGAATGTGTCCCGCAACTGGCTATGTTGCTACAATGTTCCTCCCAACCATAGGCCAATGCACTTATCAATCTCTCAATGACATCGCAACCCCCGATCTAGGCATGATTTCCTCAAGGGATAAGGGAACACTAGCAGACTCATACATAGCCAAGGTGCAATGACACTTAGCCAAGCCAACATAATTAGGTTTATCAGGCTGTAAGGTAAAACATTACAACATATGGGTTTCACAGGCCACTCAGCCAAGCCATTGAACTGTTGGGTATCACAGACTGAACACAATCAAGCCAACATTCACCGTTAAGGGCCAGTCAAGCCAATAGATGGGTTTATCAGACTATGCATATTCAAGCCATCTCACTGCTAGGTTTATTAGACTATCCAACCAAAGGTTACCCAGCAGGTCAAACACAACAAGACATAGACAATCCGACATATGGGTCTATTAGGCTACCAGCCAAGCCATCTTTCTAGTTGGGTTTATCGGGCTTCTAAGGCCATGGGTAGGAAGAAATGCTAAGCTATTGAGATCATCTATAGAGCTAAGAACGCCTTCACAAGATCTATCTGGCCTAGCTTCCCCACTGCCTACACACCCAACACAAGGAAGTGTACCCTTCTCTGCTCCACAGTCCCTCGGGCTACACCTTCCCTTCTCGTGCTCTTCAGAATGTGCATAGCAGGTTTACCAGCCACTCTTATCTTATCATGAGGTTCAACACTAGGTTTATCAAGCATGTTCTACGTCTCTCCCACTCCTAAGTCTTGTACATAGCTCAGACTCGAACCAGGGTGCATGGCAAAACAACCATAGGGACACTCCACAAAACCGGCTTTACTCTGGGACATGAGTAACAGCATCTCATACACTTTTTAGTTTAGAACAACACTACAACATGGAAATCACAATCTTTCCAAGGAAAAACACTCGTAGAACGTGAAGGATACATACACAGGAAGAGCTCTACTACTACCACAATGTCACTCTTCTGGGAAATGAAGATGGTGGTGAACGATGATTGAATTAGAATGTTCCTTGCTCTCAAAATGTGAGAGTATATCCAAAACGTGAATTCTTGGGTCAAAGGTCAAAACTACCATACGGTTCTAGTGTTTTCTTGTCCATGCAAGCAAAACATGACATTCCAAAACTAGGTGCTATGCCTAATTCAAAATTGCCCATACTTTTCCAATTCCAAGCAATACCTACCTCAACCACCTTCTCACAAAATAAATGGTTGGGAAGAGAAGACAAGAAAGAGGGTAGTTGACAGTTCTGATGGGTCCTCCTCATGACACATGGATTTTCCCCAAATTGGCTCAAGGTTAACATTCCCACCCCCTTATCCTTAGGAAAATCATGCCCCCATATCATTATTCATTGCATTGACATAGATGGATGTGGGTTTTCATTAATTTGCATATTTACATGGTGTTTGCAAATGTGCTTGACTTAGCACAGAAACCATAGGTGTCAACCATGATCGCCTATAAACCAAACAATAATCAGTGACAGGGCCTTGGCCTTGAACTCCTTGTCATGAATCAATATAATATTTACATCATATACATTAATGCAATGGGGTCAAAACCAGGGTGTTACATATACAATATCTAATATATAACTTTATAGCCTTCTTATAAACAAAAATTGCACAACAAAAATTAGAAAATCAATTTAACGAGTCTTATAAGAAGCCTGGAATTTAAATTCACCTTTTCACATCAAAAGTGTTGCTTGTGCTCAATGTAATTTTGTGTTCTATTAGTTAATACAAGGTTTCACTCTCTATTATTTACATAGGAAAAAAAAGTTCATCTGTTAGAATGAGGTCTGAAACAAAATACATTTATGAAAGTGTGTAACCTAAGGCACAAAAAAGTGAATATCATTCTTACCTATTGATTTGATTTGATCATATGCCTGGTTGTTGTCAGGTTCCCTGAATTCGTTCATCCATGATATATTCAGTAAACATGCAGATCATGAACTTCCCTTTAAACTAGAGGTACTCCACGGGAATTCTCTCCTCAAATATTTTTTGCGAAATCGAAATATACGAAAAATAGGAGGGATTTTTCCATTATTATCTTATTTAAAAGATTTAAAAAATTTCAGTTAACCCAGCATCGAACCGCATGAAAAAATCCTCATTGGTTCATGTGCAACTGAAAAAAATATTCGGTGAAATAGGCCTTTGACTAATTACGTGATTAGAGATGCTAATTAAATCTTAATACATTTTTTAATTCATTTCTTATTTAGGATGCATTTCGGGGATGGTAATTGCTTATGGATATTCTCTTGTTCTTGTGCTAGAAGAAAATCTAACATGCGTTGGATTTCCTTCATGGTGCATTGTATTTGATGACAATGTGGTTGTACCAAAAGGAAAGATAACATGCGTTATATTTCTTTCATGGTGTGATGCATTTGATGGAATTGTAGTTCTACCGATAGAAAAGCAAACATGCATTATCTTTAATTCACATGCAATGTTGTTGTTACAACTTCCTTGTGGTTGTGCTAGAAATAAAGATAACACATGTTAGCTTTGCACTACTGTGCAACGTCGTTGTAAGAAATGCACTTGCGCTTGTGCTAGAAGGAATGATAACTCGTGTTAGATATTCTTCATAGTGCAATGCATTTGATTGTAACATAGTTTTACCCATAGGGAAGCTAACACAGTTTAAATTTCATTTACATTCAATGTTGTTGTTATAAATTATCTTGTGCTTGTTCTTGAAGAAAGATAACATGCATTATATTTCCTTCATGGTGCAATGCATTTGATGACAATGTGATTTTTACTAGTAGGTAAACCAACATGCATTATTTTTCATTGGCCATGATATGTTGTTCCTATAAATGAGTTTGGGCTAGTTCTAGAAATAAATCTAACGCATGTTAGCTTTGATTCAGTGTCAATGTTTTTGTAATAAATGTTGTTATGCTTGTGTTAGAAGAAACCCTAACATGGGTTATCTTCCCTTCATGCTGCAATGTATTTTATGGGAATGTGGGTGTCTCAGTGGGACATATAACTTGCGTTAGCTTTGATTCAACATGAAATATCATTGTTAAAAACGTCCTTGTTCTTTTGCTAAAAGGAAAACTAACATGCATTAGCTTTTCTTCAGTGTGCAACGTGGTTGGAGGAATCTCCCTTGTGGTTGTGCTATAAGTAAATCTAATGCGTTTTATATCTCCTTCATCATGCAATGTATTTGATAGTAATGTAGTTGTACCCATAGGGAATCTAATACGGTTTAATTTTTATTCACATGCAATGTTGTTCTTAGAAATTCCCTTATGATTGTGCTAAAATGAAACTAACACACATTATATTTCCTTCACTATGCAACATCGTTGCAAGATATTCCCTTGTGCTTGTGCTAGAAGAAAATCTAACATGCATTGGATTTCCTTCATGGTGTAATGTATTTGATGACTATGTGGTTGTACCAAAAGGAAAGATAACATGCATTAGATTTCCTTCATGGTGCGATGTATTTGATGGTAATGTAGTTGTACCGATAAGAAAGAAAACACGCATTAGCTTTGATTCACATGCAATGATGTTGTTACAAATTCCCTTGTGTTTGTGTTAGAAGGAAACCTAACACACATTAGCTTTTCTTCATTGTGCAACGTTGTTGTAAGAATTTCCCTTGTGCATGTAGTATAAAGAAAGCTAATACGCATTAGATTTCCTTCTTTGTGCAATGTATTCGATGGTAATGTGGAAATAGTAATAGGAAAACTAACACGGGTTAGCTTTCATTCACCTGCAATGTTGTTGTTAGAAATTCCCTTGTGATTGTGATAGAAGGAAATCTAGCATGCATTATCTTTTCTTCATTATGCAACATTGCTGTAAGAAATGACCTTGTGATTGTGCTTGAAGGAAATCTAACATGCATTAGATTTACTTCATGTTGTAATGTATTTGATGGCAATGTGGTTGTATTGGTAGGAAAGCTAATACACCCTTGTAATGTTGATGCTAGTAATACCCTTGTGGTTCTGTTAAAGTCAAATCTAACACGCGTTAGATTTCTTTCACCATGCAATGTCATTGGAAGGTATGCCCTTGTGCTTACCCTAGAAGGAAAACTAAAATGTGGTTGATTAACTTCATGGAGGAATGTATTTGATGGCAATGTGTTTGTATTGGTAGGAAATCTAAAATGCGTTAGATTTCATTTTCTATGATATGCTGTTGCTAGAAATGTCTTTATACTTGTGCTAGAAAGGAAAACCGGTTACCTTTCTTTCACTTTGCAAAGTTGTTGTAAGAAATGTTGTTATGGTTTTGCTATAAGGAAGGCTAACATGCATTAGATATTCTTCATGATGGAACTTTATTTTATGGAAATGTATGTTTACCGATAGGAAATGTAACACGTGCTCTATTTCCTTCATAGTGCAACATCGTTGTAAGAGCTTCTCTTATGGTTGTGCTAGAAGGAAAGCTAACACATATTAGATTTCCTTCACATGAATTATTTTTGATACAAATGTCTTTGGAATTGTGCTAGAAGGAAATCTAACACACACTATATTTCCTTTACTGTGCATTTTCGTTATAAAAAATGTCCTTGTGCTTGTTCTAGAAGGAAAGCTAACATGCATTAGATTTCATTCATGTTGCAAAGTATTTGATGGAAATGTGGTTGTATCAAGTAGGAAAGCTAACATGGGTTATGTTTAATTCACCATGATATTTTATTGCTCGAAATGTATTTGTGCTTGTGCTAGAAATAAAGATAATACATGGCAGTTTTCATTCATTATGCAATGTCGCTGTATGAAATGTTGTTATGCTTATTCTAGAAGGAAGGCTAACATGTGTTGTATTTCCTTCATGGTGAAATGTATTTTATAGAAATGTAGTTGTAATGATATGAAATATAACACATGTTATATTTCATTCACATGCAATGTTGTTGTTAGAAATTCCCCTATGGTTATTCTAGAAGGACATCTAACATGCATTACCATTCAGTTACAGTGCAACGTCATTGTAAAAAATACCCTTGTACTTATGCTAGAAATAAATCTAAAAAACGTTGGATTTACTTCATGGTCCAATGTATTTTATAGTGATGTAGTTGTACAGATAGGAAAACTAAGAGGAGTTAATTTTCGTTCACATGAAAATATGTTGTTAAAAATGTCCTTGTCATTGTGCTAAAAGGAAATCTAACACGCGTTAGCTTTCTTTCATTGTAAAACGTCGTTGTAAGAAATTCCCTTGTGATCTCACTAGAAGGAAAGATAACATGTGTTATATTACCTTCATGGTGGAATGTATTTGATAGCAATGTGGTTGTACCAATAGAAAAGCTAACATCTGTTAGCTTTCATTTTCCATGATATGTTGTTGCTAGAGATGTATTTGTGCTTGTGATAAAAATAAATATAACATGACTTAGCTTTATTTCACTGTGCAATGTTGTTGTAAGAAATATTGTTATGCTTGTTGTAGAAGAAATACTAAAATGGATTAGATTTCCTTCATGGTATAACGTATTTGATTGCAATGTCATTGTACCGATAGGAAAGCTAAGACGCATTTTCTTTCATTCACATGAAATGATGTTGTTAGAAATTCATTTGTGGTTGTGCTGGAAGGAAATATAAGATCAATTACCTTTTGTTCACTATGCAATGTTGTTGTAAAAAATTTCCTTCTGATTCTATCACAAGGAAATGTAACATGTGTTGGATTTCCTTTAGGGTGCATTGTATTTGATGGTAAATTAGTTGGACCGATTGGAAAACTAACATGCATTATATTTCATTCACATGCAACATTCTTGTTATAAATTCCTTTATGTTTGTGCTAAGTGGAAAGCTAAGACGGGTTAGATTTCCTTCGCGGTGCAATGTTTTTGATGAAAATATAATTTTCATGGTAGGAAAGCTAACACATGTTAAATTTCAATCACATGTAATGTAGTTGTTATAAATTCCATTTTGGTTGTGCTATAAAGAATTTAACTAACACGTGTTACGTTTCCTTTACTATGCAATGTCGTTGTTAGAAATTTCCTTCTTCTTGTGCTAGAAAGAAAGATAACACGCTTTAGAATGCCATCATGTTGCAATGCATCTGATGGTAATGTAGCTATACCAATAGGAAATCTAACATGAGTTGGATTTCAATCACATACAATGTTTTTGTAATAAATTCATTCAAGATTGTGCTAGAAGGAACAAAACATGAGTTAGGTTTGCTAAACTATGCAACGTCATTGTAAGAATACCTTATGCTTGTCATAAAAGGAAAGCTATTATCTGTTAGATTTACTTTGTTGTGCAATGTATTTGATGGAAATGTGGTTGTACCAGTAGGAAAGCTAACTTGCATTAGCTTTCATTCTCCAAATCTAACATGTGTTATATTTCCTTCACTGTGCAATGTTGTTGTAAGAAATGTTGTTATTCTTGCACTAGAAGGAAGACTAACATGCATCATATTTATTTCATGGTGGAATTTTTTTGATGACACAGGTAGGAAATTTAATGCACGTTATATTTCATTCACATGGAATTTTGTTGTCAGAAACTCCCTTGTGGTTGTGTTAGAAGGAAAACTAACACGCGTTAGCTTTTCTTCATTGTGCAACATCGTTGTAAGAGTTCCCTTGTGTGTGTACTAGAATTAAATCTAATGCGCATCAGATTTCCTTCATGGTTCAATGTATTTAATGGTAATGTGGCAAGAATAATAGGAAAACTAACACATATTATCTTTCATTCACATGTAATGTTTTTTTAGAAATGATCCAGGAGGATATTGGTGGCCATCCACCTATTCCTCTTGGACCCCCACCGCTATTTCTTTCAGTTTTCCAGTTTCCTTAATTGTAGCACAATTTACTATTTTTGGCAGTTTTTAGGTCCTAAACTTCTGAAGCTGTTTTGAGGCCCTAAACGACGTTTTTTTGGCATCGAATGGTCGGGAAAATATGAGTCCATTCTGGACTCAATATTTGTTGTTTATGGATGTAGTCTTTAAACAAATCTTTCTAACAATGTATCATGCGCGTCAAACGGAGGTAGTATGCTAAAGTTACGACCCCGACAAATTGAAGTACCAAGTTACCCAATGGGGCCCACATTAAGGCATTTCACCTCCTAGGGTTAGGTTTTTGGATGTGTAGGGTTTCCATTGTTTCTCAATAATATATAGGCCTTCGAGCCTCATTGTAACACAGAGTTCAGAGGCATGTAGCCGCCACATCTCTTCTCAGAGATAAGCTACCAGCACTCTAGCTAATTTATTTCCATTCTGTATGTAAACAAGTTTCAGTTATTAATTAATGAAATGAAGTGTTATTTTCACTGCATATTTGTTTCGATGGTTATTTGTGTATTATGTTGTGTTCCTACATAAATATGGATCAATGGTATCAGAGCAATATCCTCTTTCTCGATCCTTCTTTACATGTCCCCAACAAGGGCAGGGTATAAAGAGTTAGGGCTCAATCTGGTTGAACCTTTGCAAGATCATCCTCGCAAATCTTGACGGCCACCCATGGGGGATGAAAATAAAGATGAGGGCATAGAATATCCTATCAAAATGTTGCTTGAAGAGGCCCTTGAGAAACAAAGGAAAAACAATGATGGACAACTTCGCCTAGATCCTTCAACGACTTCCTACTGGCAGTGCATCTGCATCTAGCAGCCGCTCTGGAGGTGCAACCCCTTTTAAGGTACAAGCAAACTTTGACATTCCCATATTTGATGGTTGAATAGATGCAGATACCACAGATAAATGGTTGAATCTATTAGAAGGATATTTCTTGGTTTGTGACTTTTCTAACTGGGAAAAGATTACTTTTTCTCTACTCAAAGCTGCCCCCCATGCCAAGGACTTGTGGGAATCCTACTGTGAGAGAAAGGATGAGGAGGAACCCTCTCTATTCTCAACCGTATCCACTTGGAATTATTTTTGAGATGCCATAAAGCGGCAATATTATTTGGTGGGGAGCGATGAGGACAAGTACATCCAATGGACTACACTGCGGTAGCAAAGAGATCAAGATGTGCATGAGCTGACGAATCTATTCCATACTCTACGCACCAAGTTGGGTATCAAATATTAAGAGAAACATTTGGTACTGAAGTACCGCAGTTTTCTACGCATATACATTCAGGAGGAAATGGAGTTCCTCTACATCTCCTTGCTTGGTACGGCATATCGGTATGCTGCCAAAATTGAGCAAAAATTCAAACAGAAAAAACAAGACTTTGGATCTGCGAATCAAAAGCAAGGGAAAGGTTCCCCCAAACCACAAAACCAAGGACATAGCCAAGGCATGGCGACTCAAGAAAACTTTCCAAAGCTACAAGCAAAGAGAAACACTTCAAAGCCGAAGAAGGAAGCGGGAAAGTGGTGCGAGTTCCATAAGAGCCCCACTCACAACACAAGTGAGTGTCAGGCTAAGCAGTCACTGGTGGCTAAGATAAAGGATTCTGAATCAGATGCATAAGGCTAACACTAAATCTGAACTCGAGAAGGGGAATGATAGAGGGAAGAAGATTATCGATGCAAATCCCAATGCCACCATTTCCACCATGAAAATCCAAAAGGAAGAACCAAAAGATTCAGAGGAGGAGGAGCATTTTTTCCACTCCCAAATGTGGGTAAAAGGTTCCCCGCTACAGTTCATTGTCGACAATGGGAGACAAAAGAACCATATTTCAGCAGAGGTTGTGAAGCGATTGGGTTTGCTGACCATAGCACACCCGTATCCATAAACCAACAGGTGGCTTCACCTAGGATGAGATCTTCACGTCAGCCAACAGTGCCGCCTTCCCTACAGCATCAAGCCCTTCACTTATGAGGTATTATATGATATTGCTCCTCTTGATGTTTTTGATGTATTATTAGGTCAACCATACTTATGGAACCGACATGTTGTGTATGAGTCCTGGCCTCACACTGTTATTATTACGTTGGGAAATAATTTGTACAAGATACCAGAGGTACCACCCCCTACCACTATCTCTTTGGTTACTGCAAAAAAATGCAGTAAGCTCATTTCCAAAACCAAGAAGTTTGTTTTCTTGATGATCTACCCTCAAGGCAAAAAGAAGATCGTGGCCACAACCTCTAGATAGGGCCCCTCCACACGACAACAAAAAATGGACAAGGTCATGGAGGAGTACCGGGGTGCCTCTCCACTATCAGGTCAAACACCTCATCGATCTGACCCCAGGTGCATCGCTGCCCAATGGATTGATCTATCGCTACTCTGTTTTGGAAAATGATGAAATCAAGAGGCAAATTCAGGAGCTACTACAGAAGGGTCACATCCGGCCAAGTTCATCGCCCTGTGGGATCCCGATCGTGTTGGTACATAAAAAGGATGGGACTTGGAGACTTTGTACTGACTATCAGGCGCTAAACAAGATAATTGTCCATAATAGGTACTCAATCCCACAGATTGATGACCTCCTAGACCAGCTTAAAGGGGAAAAATATTTTAGCAATATCGACTTAAAGTCTAGGTATTACCAGGTACCAATCGAGCTGACCGATGTGTGGAAGACTGCTTTCAAAGCCAAGGAGGGCCTTTTCGAATGGTTGGTCATGCCTTTAGGGCTGACGAATGCTCCTTCAACCTTCATGAGATTGATGGAATACATCTTATGGCCATTCACCAACTCATTTGTAGTAGTGTACTTGGATGACATCCTGATCTTTAGCCAGACTTGGGAAGAGCACCTCCACGACATCTGACAGGTCCTCCAAACAATGCGGCAACACAAGCTGTGTGCTAATTTGGACAAGTGCACTTTTGGCATGACCCAGGTTTAGTATCTGGGATACATTATTGATGATTGTGGAATACATGTGGATCCAAGCAAGATCCAAGTCATTCGGGATTGGCCAGCCCCAACTACTCTAACAAAGCTTCGTAGCTTTTTGGGCCTTGCTAATTTCTATCGCAGGTTCGTGTTGGGATTCTCTCATATCACTTGGCCCTTGAGTCAAGTCACCAAGGGAGGAGCGAAAGGAAAATTCTTTTGGTTAGAAACTCACTAGAAGGCATTTGTAGAATTGAAAAATCGCCCCTGTTGTGCCTCAGTGCTCACATTACCAGACTTGCAACAACCATTTGAGATCGAGACAGATGCCTCTGACTATGCTATTGGGGCAGTCCTTACTCAACAAGGGCATCCAGTGGCATATCAGAGTGAGACACTGTCAGACACAGTCTGCAAATATCCCACTTATGACAAAGATATGTATTCCATTGTACAGGCTTGCCGAAAATGGAAGCATTACATTTTGGGGAAGGAAATGATCATCCACATAGACCACCGACCCCTGCAGTTCATGCAGATACAAGGGAAGATACAGAATGATCACCATCAGAAGTGGTCCACATATCTAAAACAGTTTCATTTGAGCATCAAGTACAAGAAGGGAAGCACCAATAATGTTGTAGACTACCTTAGCTGACCACCAATCGTGGTGATAATGACCATGCTCAACTCTTGTGGGCACAAGACTTCTAATTGGCCGCTTCTCTACATGAGTGATCCAGAATTCAGCCACACATACCAGACGCTCTTGGAGGGAAACCAAGTTCCAAAATTTCACCTCCCGGATGTACTACTGTGTCACATGGGACACCTTTGTGTTCCTTCAAGCGAGCGTGCTAAGATGATTTGGGAATCACACTACAGTTGGGTCGCTGGCCATTTCGGGGTTGAGAAAATAGTGGTAGTATTGCAGAAGTATTTCTACTAGCCGAACCTTCGACAGGACGTTGTGAAGTACATCCGATCCTGCACTACCTATGCCATTGCCAAACCATCCATCAAGAAACAAGGCCTCTATATTTCATTGCCTACCCCTAGTCTACCTTGGGAATCCATCTCCATGGATTAAATGTCAGGCCTTCCTTATACTAAGCATGGCAATGACTGTGTGTTTGTGGTCGTTGACAGATTCTCAAAGATGGCCATAGTGGTGGCATGCAAGAAGAATATCACAGCAGAAGCCACTACTAAACTCTTATGTGAACGAGTGTCGGTACACTTTGGTATCCCACAGTATATAATATCAGACCAGGACAGTAGGTTCCTTAAAACATTTTGGTCTGGCCTATGGTCAATGCTAGACACCAAGCTCACAAAGTCCACAGCTTTCCATCCCCTAACTGATGGCTAGATAGAGGTCGTCAATAGGATGATCATACATATTTTGTGCATGGACAACTCAAAGAATCCACGCACATGGGATGAGAGCCTCCCCTATGTACAACATAGTTATAACTGGGCCCTCCATAGCTCAACCAACCACAGCCCCTTTCAGGTGGGCTTGGGATTCCAGCCACAATGTCCCATTGACGTAGCCATGTTGTTTGCAGCTCCTCAGGCTGATTTAGCTCATATCCAGTCTAAAGTTTCCAAGGCAAACAGCTTCATTGAGCGCATTCAGCACATTCACCAATAGGTTCATGACATATTGGATAGATCCAATGCTAAGTACAAGCAGTGACATGATTAGAATGGGGTGCAACACAACTTCCAAGTGGGCAACAAAGTGTGGCTACATTTACAAAAGCAGCGCCTTGTTGGACCCCACCGCAAGCTTCGCCTGCTTCGATATGTGCCATACACCATCACCAAGGCTTTCGGGGACAATGCCTTCGAGCTCAGTATTCCACTATTCCTTGGTTTGCACACAGTGTTCAATGTGGACCGCCTTCGGCCCTACTTTCAACCTCTACTGGACACATCAGACGTGGCAGAACAACTCACGCCAAAAGAGTTAAACCTCGACTGCATGGAACAGGCCACAACTGATCGGATTATGGACACACAGATCAAGAACACCCGCAACCAGAAGATCCAACTATATCAAGTTGTCAAACTGGGAAAACTCCTTCACTAGGGAAAGTGGCTCACCGGGGACTGAGTTCAACAGAAGTTTTCTCAACTCATGGAGGAACTCAACGCAATGGGGACCATTGCTTCCTAAGGGGGGAGGAATGATCCAGGAGGATATTGGTGGCCACCCACCTATTCCTCTTGGACCCCCACCACTATTTATTTCAGTTTTCTAGTTTCCTTAATTGTAGCACAACTTACTATTATTGGCAGTTCTCAGGTCCTAAACTTCTGGAGCCATTTTGAGGCCCTAAACGACATTTTTTTTGTCATCGAATGGTCTAGCAAATATGAGCCCCTTTCAATACCAATATTTTTTATTTATGGATGTAGTCCTTAAACAGATCTTTCTAATGATGTATCATGCACGTCAAACGGAGGTAGTATGCTAAAGTTACGACCCCGAAAAATTGATGTACTAAGTTACCCAACGGGGCCCACATTAAGGTATTTCACTTGCTAGGGTTAGGTTTTTGGATGTGTAGGGTTTCCATTGTTTCTCAATAATATATAGGCCTTCGAGCCTCATTGTAACACAGAGTTCAGAGGCATGTAGCCGCCACATCTCTTCTCAGAGATAAGCTACCAGCACTCTAGCTAGTTTATTTCCATTCTGTATGTAAACAAGATTCAGTTATTGATTAATGAAATGAAGTGTTATTTCCGCTGCATATTTGTTTCTATGGTTATTTGTGTATTTTGTTGCGTTCCTGCATAAATCCGGATCAAGAAATTCCCTAGTAATCATGTTAGAAGGAAAACTAACACGTGTTATATTTCATTGATTATGCAACATTGATGTAATAAATTATCTTGTGGTTGTGATCAAAGTAAATATAACATGTGTTGGATTTCCTTCATGCTACAATGCAATTTATGGCAATGTGCTTGTGCTAGAAGGAATGCTAGCACGCATTAGATTTACGTCATGTTGCAATGCATTTGATGACAATGTGGTCGTACTAGTAGGAAAAATAGAATGAATTATGTTTCATTCACCATGATATTTTGTTTGTCACATGCCCCAATTTTCAAAAACAATTTAATGTTATTGAGGAACAATATGTTATATTCTATGCTAACTTTGTAATTCATGACCAAGTGGGGTAAGAAATAATTAATGTAATTCAAAATATTTTATTTACAAATAAATAAATGATGAGACAACAGCTTAGGGAAGCTGTTATAAGAGTGTTAACTAGTCACTTGGTGGAGGATATTGGGTGGAGAGTATACTGAAAAGTGGTAGCATCCTCAAACTACTTCCAACTATTGCAGATGGAAACTTCCCTATATTTGTGGTCATGATTTCCCAAGAAAGTGGAATTGGAGTAGGTGGCTCATTAAGTGAAAAAAGACCCAGAAGACCTATGCATTACTATAAAATTTCCCATTGAATACATCGGAGGCTGCTTATTCTGAGAGGTGATCATTCAGGGTGAATGAAGTGCACATGAGAAAATTGATGTAGGGGATATCTGAAGTGAGTTTGAGGGGTTAGTTGCTGAGACTGAACATATGCAACTATTAGGCTGAAGTTCTTACTGCTCTGAGTAGATTTGGATTACTGTGGTAATTTGACCAGTCAGGTGATAGAAGATCCTAAGGATACAACTTTCACCCAGTACTCTACCAGAAGGACCAGGAAACAGGCTCAAGGGTCCTGAGGAAGTGTAGACTAAACTTTCTCCAGGAGTTGGTTGGGAGGAACAACCTCCTTAAGCTGTTGTCCCCTCATCAATTCACAAGTTTCTATTTGTTTCAGGTTGCTCTAATTATTTACTATTTTCAGTAGAGGTTTACTAGTTTTCAATGATAGGTATGTTATTATTTTATTAGGGTTTATGTAGAAAAGAGTAATTCTGTATTGATGAACTTAGTAATTTGTAGATTATGTTAAAAACAAGAGTATTTATGCTAAATGAGAAATAAATAGAAATATATTACCATACTATATTTTTCCATGCTTGGTATAGGAAGTACTCTAGTACAGTTGGTTGATTAATTAGATGTGATGATTCTTTATTAACTCTGAATGAAAAATGTAATTAAATTCTTCTATAGTTTGCGTATGATTCATTCTTTAGAAACAACATTACACACTCTATCTATTGAATGTATCTACATTAGACAAGAACTGAATATATGTTTATAAAGATATTTAGTAATCATACTAACCATAGAAATATTATTAATACTAATATTCATTATAAACACAATAGACAAAGTTAAACCAATAAACATAGGAATAGTAAACAAACTATAACTTAGGGTTTAGATCTAGATAGTATTCAATAACTTCTTATAATAACTTAATCCAAGATAATATTTGTTTTGTATTAAAATAGATGTTCCTACTGTAACCTCAATGAAATCACCTAGGGTTATGAAAGACAGGTTCCATCCTATTCACAAATTTGCAGTGTCTTACCTTAATTTACCTCTATAAAAATTTAATAGCTGCAAATTCATTGAAGGAGAAATAAGAAAGAAGAGATAAAATTTATCATGTAAAATTTATTATATTACAGAACTGTAGGGTGTTTTAAATATTAACCCTTTAGAGCAAAGCAGAGTACTAATATTACTCTTTAACACAGTAAAATTTCCCATAAAACATTGCATTGTAAATCTTTATAATTACATAGTAATAAATTAAAATAATACTATAACAATTTGTTAAAAACAAAATCAAATAGGAAGAAATGGCTTATGGCCTTTAGAGTTAAAGGTCAAGGCTCGGGCCTATTAAAAAAAACCTCAACTATAAAAAATAATATATCGAAGAGTAACTATTCATTAATTATAGCTAAAAACCCTTTATCAGTTTACAAGTATCGACTAATTAAAAATATTTCTTCACCTTACAAATCCATATTAAAAACTAAAATTAACCAGACATAGGTCGACAGCCTCATTATGGCTTAGAGATGAGCTCTATCAGGAAAGTAAAAGAAGTTTACATTGTCTAGGCCATAAAGGAACTGTCACAAAAACTATATTATCACGGCTACAATAACCTTCAACTTTCCTGCACTAAAATACCCTCTAGGGTTTTGAACTCATACAAAAACAAGCAAGCAAGAAGCAACAATCTAAAATGTAAACCAAGGTCATGCCATAACCAGCAGCAAAGATCCTATCTTCCAAACACCACATCATTTTATAGGAGAAAACGTTCATTTTGCAACTAGGGCTTACCAAAAATATGCTCAGATGGAATGTTGAAGGAGCAGGCTCGTTCCAACCTACAGAGTTGGGAGGAACACCTGCAAGGAATATCAACCCTTTATTGTTACCAATGTTATTTAAATTTTAAACCCTTTTTAAAAACTAACTGAAAAATGAAACTAGTGTAGGTCGTTACCTCTTAACCTTCTTTTTATGAATGAAGCTAAGGAAATTGGCCGAAGAAAAGAAGACACTGAGTCACAACTTTGAAGGGAAACAAGAAATTAACCCAATCAAAATGAAGGAGAACTCCTGTACAAGCTCTGTCCACTATTTTTTTAGTCTACACTCTTTGTATGCTATAGTAACCACTAAATACAAATAACCCCCTCACGACCTTTCTTAAAAGAGCTCATAGCTTTTGGTTCTGGAAGCAATTTGCCAAGCATGGAGGTGGTTACATGTTTTCAATGGCCGCGAGCTCGCAGCTCGGCCAACTAAACAGACGAATCCTCACTCTGCAAAAGCAAATGAGTAGGGTTTATATTATAAGTTTTCCTTTTTGTGGATAGAACCATCACCACATGTCCTTCAAAATATTTCTCCAGCGTGGGTAGAAGTTCAATAATCATCGCTGCAAACACAATGATTTCTAATCAAATCTTTGATCATTATAAACTATGCATTTTATATGATTGCCAATAATATAATATTACCATGGAGTATTGATACTTAGTGGATCAACTATAGGATATAATATGAATATTTTTTATTCTAGATTTTCTTTGTCAATAAATCAAGATAGATAGTTATGTTTATTAACTAGGTTTGGTGGAAATTGTGAGAAAAACATGATTTTACTTATAACCATAGTGAGAAGGAGAGCTACTGATTCTTGGAACTTATCCTTTGAGTTATTTTTGAAATAGTGTTTGGTTAGCTAAAGACCAAAACAATATAAGAAATCCCAATAAAATTCTAGTAACTTAATGATGAATTTATAGATAAAAGTATAAATAATTTGGTCGTTCACTAAGATAAGGATGTTTATAGAGTCCTATAATGAAGGTAGCTGCAAGAGACACCAAACAGTATGGAGTGATTTAAGCACCAAGCTGTGAGCTATATTTTCTCTATGTAAACTTTAAATTACAATTACTGTAAACAAAAATACAAGTGTTCTTTAGAATAAATTATAAATATTCAATTGATTGGAGGAAGATTGGATAGTAATTGTTCTTGCAATGTTTTAATCCATGTTTATGTAGTTAGTGTAAACGTCGTTATGGAATTGTTATGAATACAATTATAGAGATGTAACTACACAAACAAGATCTACGTTACCTCTTGGAGTCAAGATGATCTTAAATATTTCTAATACTAGCATCTTATTCATGCTAGAGACACTAGTGGAAAATGAGAGATTAGTGACCAGGAGACCAAAATTTTTGGTCACCACAGTTGTTTTCAAGGGATAAATGACCAAAAACAATAAATTTAAGTGAGATAACTAAAAAAGACCAAGATAAATGACCACTTTTGGTCACGGGATAAAAACCAACTTAAAACGACCAAGATAAATGACCAAATTTGGTCATGAGATATCTAGACTAAAAATGACCACATAACAATTGGTCATTTTTAGTTGTCACTCCGGCAATGAAAAAATTACAAATTTGACAATGAATTTGTACATTTTAAGGGGGTCTCTGAATCCATCTGCAGTGTTAGAATTTAGTAAATTAATAATGTATTGTCACAACTCAACATGAATTGACCAAATTAATATAATATATAAAATACACATTGGTGGCCCTGAATGTGCATCTCTGGGGTCTCTCAATCCATCTGCAGGGTTAGAATTTACTAAATTGTAGACCCCCCCATGTACACAACTCAACTATTTTACTTTGTATGTAAATCCTAGGAAAAAAGTTATTACATTTTTTTTAATAAGTAGCAATTCAATGAACTAAAATTTCTATTATTTGTTGAAAGAGTTCTCGATATTTTAACTAAAACAACTGGACCCGTGACCAGTTTATGATTCGACATTATTATGTAATGTGAGCCCATTTTATTTGCAGCTATAACTCCTTTCCTCTATTGAAATTGTACTGATTTGGGGGTTTAAATTCTCGACACCTTTGGCCAATTCGAACCCGTGACCTTTGTGCTTCCTCTTCTCATTTGGACTACCAACGATGAATTTAGTGTAGCTTAAATCCTTAAATATTCATTTTCTCACCCTCTTGATGGTTATTTTATTTGCTATTTGGGTTTTTAGGCGGCAATCCTTTCTTCTCAACATATGGAGCCATTTCTTAGGCGCTGAGGCCTGGGGTACTACTGTATTTTTGTAGAGTTACTTTTTGGCATCGAGATCATGAAGTTTGGCAAACAATTGCAAATTCAGACCGAGGAAACATTGCTAGAATGATAGGATAAGTTCTTGTCTTACAAAGACTTGAAGAAGCTAGTTAAATTTATATCGACTCCAAGGGAAGCTTCGCCTTCTTCCCTTGGCAGCGATGAGATCAGAAGCGGCTCCAATGAAGTTCCCAACAAAAGGTGAAAGATCTCTGGTGGAACTTTTGAAGCAGGTGATGCTTCAACCCTTGGCAGCGATGAGATCAGAAGCGGCTCCAATGAAGTTCCCAACAAAAGGTGAAAGATCTCTGGTGGAACTTTTGAAGCAGGTGATGCTTCAAATGAAAATCTAAGTGGTTATCTATAAATAGGGTTGTGGGGCTCTAGATTTCGATTGCAGTAAAGGAAAAATGACCGGGAAGAAATTTTTGGAAGGGATTTAACAATTTTCATAAAGTCAGGTCGGGCAACTTTATATGAAGAATCAAAGACTAGTTTAATTTCATATATTCAAAAGAATGAACTTACATATTCATTTCCCTTGGGAAAATAGTAATGGAAGGCATCACACATTTAAATAGTATCACGCACATCATTTATTTCTTTATTCATCCTGTAATTAATTCTTTTTTGCACACAGATTTCTTACTGGATGCACTATTACGTCATAATCTCAAATAACTTTATACAGATTCACACCCATTTATATTGCTAAATTCAAGCCCAACAATAATGATTCATACTTGGAAAGATTGTTAATGTAATCAAGCTAATTGAACACAAATAACTTCATTAAAGGAATCCTTCAAGTCTTCAACATGATACCTCATCATTTGCTCTCTATACAGCTTAACATGTGTTGTCGATAGTAGTTATAGTGGTATATGATCAATCTAGTTCCATTCCCTACTCATATTTATTGAAATCCTTTACTCCAATGCTTCTATTCTTGGGAGGAATGATGATGAGGAATTAGAAATAGTAAATAAGGATGCATCATCACCTTACCCTTAGATTTCTTATGCTAGACACCCAAGATGATGGAGTCACTTCAATACCCTTCTTTTTACCAAGAAGATCAGATCTTTAGGGGACAAGTATTAGAACAACTTACCTTGGATACAAACTACTAGAAATACATATTTACTAGCCCTATAACATTGGGTCTTTGGCTCTGGATGGACATCTATTAGAACTTATCCTTCTATTCATACAAGAGGAACCCTACGATGATGGATTGAGTTACTTACCCCCGAGTAGACTAGGAATAGCACTAGGGAATGGGACAGTCTTAAAATTCCTTGGAAACCTCACACTTACAATATTTAGATATTGATAGGCCCTATTAGGTCTTTGGAGGGACTTATATCAGACCTTAGAAGCCCTAGGTGGATGGAATCGATGGACTTGCTAGTCTTGCTGGTCTTACTGGTTGGATGGGCAATGCCATCTTTTCGTACTTAATTTTCCACTTTTACAGGGAGCGAGGTACGAGGGCAAGCAGATTTACATGCCTTGGCCATACCCGAAGGCCTCTGCAAAATTTCTTGGTATATTCTTTGTGTGAACCAAACAAAAGGAATTTTAATAGTATTACATATTTTACATGCCTTGGCCATACCCAAAGGCTCCTGCAAAATTTCTCGATATATTCTGTGCTAACAATTATTGTTTTTGTTCTTCAAAAACAACATTCTGTGCAAATCCCCATATCTCCAACTTGCCTTTGCAATAACCAAGTCCCTGAATCATTGGTGAGCATGGCTCCCTATATTTAGCACATGTATATCTAAAGTTTCTTGTAGCTCTTGAGCACTCCCGACCACTTGATTTTAGTTAAATGGGAAACTCTTAGTTCAAGTCATAACAATGTAAAATATGGTAGAATATTGATATATCAATTTATAGAGTGTATGGGTGCATTCCATACAAATTTGATAGATTTTATGAACCTAGTTGATTAAACTTGGGCATGTCACCTGATTATCAAAGAGGGGCGTAAAGCATGTTCTCCCACTTTCAGGATACAAAGTTTTTCTCATTTCATTTAGACTTGGTCATCTCCCTCAATTATGCATAGAAGAGAGCATTACTACCCATTCAAACCCCCATAAATCTGGCTTGTAGTGAATCTATCAAAGAGCACTGGGTACTCTCAATGATCCCACTACTTAGCTTTCCAACTTCAATTATTTCTGTAGGCTAAACCAAGTATTACCTAAATCCATGCGATAAGGGCGGGCATGTGGTGAAGAGTTCGTTGATTTTGGAATGGGTTTAAAAATTTTCATAAAGTCAAGGAGGGAAGCTTTACATGAACAATCAAAGACTATTTTATTTTCATAATGGTCATGGAGAAACCTTGGGCTTTTAGCTGCTTTTGTTTTCCAGGATGCAGCAGGAACTTGCACTATGTAAGTGTTAACTAGAAGTGTCTTAGACATGTGACATTTTGCAGTAACAATGTTTTATTGGTTAACTTGCACCTTTTGTATAGGCTGGGACCAGTGAATAATGAACCAAAGGAAAGAAAAGTTATTGCACAGAGAAAGCGGGCCAATCCTACAGAAAGAACATGACCTGAAGCATTAGGCTATTGCAGATCCTTAAGCATTTTTCTAGTAGGAATGTGTAAGTAAGTGGCCCTGTGTAATATATATATGCAAACTGTACAATGTTCACCCATATAGGCTAGGCATGCAATTTTTTCCCCAATGCATTGAATTAGTCATTCCCCATGATCAATTTCATGATATTTTGAGATCTTAGGTGAAAGAGTCCCCATAAGATGAAAATTCAGAAACATACAAGAATGTGACAAGCATGTTTAACATTTTGCAAAAGAAGCAAGCCAGATTGTAGGCTTTGGTTCTAGATCGATTTTTATTTTCCCAGACAGTAGAAAGCATCTTTTCACTATCATTTATAATGCGTTTCATTGCAAATTCACCCTCCCTCTACTCATATGAGACCCAATTCTTAATGATGATTTCTTTGCATTCCATAATGTCAATCTAATACCGGTTAAATTTAGATGGTGAAGGAGCCTTTTTATTCTCATTCCTCAAATATAGAATGACTATTGCAAAATCCATTCCACCATATGTTATTGTCAAGGATCTGTACTCCCTCACTCAGTTAAGGAGTTCCCTTCACCAAAAATATATCCAAATGCTTTCCATTAAAGTGTCCATAAGATCTTTTGTTAGTCCAGGTTGGTGCAAGGTTGATAGGTTCCACATTGATTAACCTAGATTCCTTGATCTTGGAAGAATTCAAATAAATGGTCATTTCTGGCTGAAGGCCCCCATCTTTTTCTATTTCTAATTGTTATATTCATTGCTCCAATATGATAAAGGACCAAGGAGAATATAAAATCCCCCTATCCCTGATATCTTCCTAAGAACTCTATCTATACTCCAAAATTCCATAAATATTTAATAGATCTAGATAATATTTTAATTCTTTAAAGAAAACCATGACTAACATAGCACAATCAGATTTTATGCTACTTAGCTTGTCAATTTTTTTTTCCATATGGTCACCAATCCTTCTGAATGCCCTTGAGACTCTAAGAGTTCGTAGTACGTACACTTGAATTGCTAGTTTGGAAATTTCTTTCTCAAAGATATCATGCAATTCTTCTCCTATATCCTTTCTTATCCCACGATTTGGTATCAACAGAAATTCATAGTCCTATATATGGATTTAAAAATGACTCAATAATTTAGATATGTTCAAAATATATTATGTGAGAAATATTTTATTATAATATTTATGGAAAATAATATATGAGATATATTTTATTTTAAAATTGATGAAATGCTTCTGTCAATTTGCTTTGGTTTGTACCGGTCATTTTTTATATCATCATTTCCTATACATGTGCAGAATGAGCTCTCAACGATTCTGAGGTTTGGTGCCGAGGAGCTCTTCAAGGAAGATAAAAATGAAGAGGAAGCAAAGAAGAAACTTGAGAACATGGATATTGATGAGGTACTTGAAAGAGGTGACAAGGTTGAGTCAAAGGAAACTAAAGAGGAGGGTGAAAGTGAACTCTTAAGTGCATTCAAGGTAAGTTGTATGTCTGATATTTTAGACTGTTTGTTTCTCTTGACATCTTTAAATCTGTAATAGTGCATTACTTAAGTGAAAATAAGGGGTATCAAAAGAGAAAACATCTAGAGGGATAACTTTTTGTAAAATACTCCATAGTATTAACATTGGGTTGTTGATCACTGAAGCTTTCTCATTAATTAAAACCAATGATCACAACATTAAAAGTCTGTGGGATCAATTGGCCAATGAAATCTATTTGTGATTTAGTCAATGGGAGAATGAATCATGGGTAAAGAGAATGCATGGCTAGTTCTTTGTCAATACCCATTTTTCAACCCATCAACAATACACTGCAGGGGGAAGCCCAATCCCACTGGCCTGGAGCCTATGGCTGTAGGTGACAATGCCTGTTAAATGACATACTCCGTGTTCTGTGGGTACTTATTCTAACCTTAACCTGCTTATATTACATGTGCACTGCATCCCTCCATTTCGTTGGCACCCCCATCTCTACCAATCTCACCTAAATTTTGTGTTGTGGGACGGTTTCAAATACCTTATGTAAATCCTCAAAGAAGTACCATAGGCCTTCCTCCTTATTCTCCAAGTTTTTCAACCATGTGCCTCAGTTTTTAGCAATGATCAACAGTTGATTTGTAAACAAGAGACTTATAGCCCTCTTGTTTTATCAACATGGATTTTCTGTATAAATTATATTTTTATTTGTGCTTAGTGCAACTATGAGTGAAAAACTTCTCAGCTTTTGATCATGAACAGGAAGAAACGAATGTTTCTATATTTGGTTTTACTGCTTAGCTTACTATCTTGCAATGGAAAAATAAAAATCAATTCCAAATACAACATTCAAGTGCACTATGTCAATCCCAGTAGTTAGTGAATCACAAATCTATTATGCTAGATGAAGGCGCTCAGATTCAAAACCCAAAAAGGCAAATTAGCCTTTGCTGCTAAATTAAAGAAGGCAGAACATAATGGTTCTGCTATTGGCGAAAGGTTTAGTCTGCTATTTGCATGTGCCTACACAGCACTCTGTTTGGTGGAGGTCAACTCCGCTTATTGAGTTGGTTGTCTCAACCAAACAAACCATGACAGTAATACATCCAATGCAAAGACTAGAGTTAAATGTGCCCCCTTGACATTAATTCTAACCATTAGAGTCACAATACTCACAGTGTATATTGAGTCCATACTAGTACATTTCAGAAGACAACATTTTATACCAATTGCATAATATAATTTGGTGGCCTAGCACAACTGCTATTTGAAAGAGGGATAGTTTGGATTAACGATTGGTGGTTCTTTCTTTCCATTCAGGTTGTGAACTTCAACACTATAGAAGATGATGGAACTTTTTGGAGTCTAATTCAACCTGAAGCAATATCAAAATCTGAAGTATGTATGAGGCAACTGTACAATCCAAAGTATGTTGTGACAACTTCATTGATTATGCTAAATAGTGCATGATATATGTGTATAGGATGCCAAGAGTGTTTAGGTTTTATTGTGACAACTTCATTGATTCTGCTAGACAGTTCATGATACATGTTTAGGATATATTTTTTTTTAAATTTTACTTTCCTGTTAATTTTGGGGCCAGCTTTTTAATTAGCCAAATATTCTGGCTTGGTTCCTTGGTTGTAATTGTTTCAATTGTGTTTAGTGATTGGGATGTTAAGTTGTAGAAAGACACCATTGACAGAGGCTTATTTTTGAAGGAAGCATTGGCACCAAATGCTGCAAGAAGCACCAAAATTTATGTCGACGTTTCTCAACCTGACAGAAATGGAAAAAGAAGGAGGAGAGGAGGTGAAGTGCAAGAACGGTTGCAGAAATGCTCTGGAAACGTTTCAGAAGCACCTGTGAAAACTTTGCTACCTCAAATAGAGGGTGATGCAGGTTATGTTTGTGAATGGGCAGGTGGTGGGCTATCAAAGAAGGATGCCAATAATTTTGTAAAAGCGGTGAGATTTCTGACTGAAATAGATGGTTTTCTTAATCTATCCTAAATGATGACTCGGGATAATTAATGACAGTGATTATTGTGTTTTCTAACTGTCTTGTGAGTTTAGCTGATGCATATTTTATAGATTGCACAACTTGTTGCTTTTCAAATTTCTTTCCTTTGCTTTCTCCTAGATATACCAATCATGTTTATTGATATTTCAGTGGCATTAGTGATTTTATCTCAAGCCTTATCCAAGTATTATTTTAAGAGTGAAATTGTATGTACACAAATTGTTTTCCTTTCTCGCTTTCTTCTAAATGTAACAAACACCTTTATTGATATTTCAGTTGCCTCATTGATTTTATCTCTAGTCTCATCTAGTAATATTTTAAGAGTGTGAAGCTTAGTCATACGCAAATTACTGGGCCTTTTTTGCTTTCCTCACATATGGAATGCTTGTGAATTATAAGTTGCATTGAATTTTTATTTGTTTTTTATTTAGATTGAAGCATCATTGACTAAGAATTCCAATGATGTTTTTCTCAACTATCAAGGCTAAGGTTGAAATTATAGTCACGTGTATCTAATCCATGCTTCTTGGAAGGATCATGTGACGATAGAGAGTGAAAGAAGCCATATTATTTCTTCAAATGTTTCAACTGAGCATATTGTTTCAAAAAATTTGAAATATGGACATCTACCCTTGAATGAGCTGCTCTTAACTCTTCTTTGCACGCAACCAGATCATCCTTGATTGTTTGTATCTCATGGTCACTTTCTTCTTTTACTGCCCTTTTTTTCGTTCATAAGTGCTAAGATTTTGTTTTCTGCATCTGCTAGCTCACTCTCAAGGAACTGCAACCTTTCAAAAACTTATCCAACTTAGTAGCTCGTATGTTAGCTTCTCCTTTGAATTTCATACATTCTTGTTCTGCAAATCCTATCTTTTTTTATAGTTCATTGACTGATTTACCAAGCCAATCAATTTTCTTGACTGGATCCTGGGATAAAGCTTCACCTGTGAAGTAAATATCACTTAATGTCTTTATTATACTCTGCATTGTACTATTGTTGTCAAGTAACCGCTTCTCTAGCTCAACACAATGATTTTTTACGGAAATTGCATATGCTTCTAGACTTTCAAAGTGCTCCAGCTCACTTGACAACTTGTTGATTCTCTACTTATGTTCAGTAATAGCTAAGCCACACAGTTGTAACGCCATTTTTAGATGCTCCTGCTCTACTACTTTTTCATCCATAGATTGCTTCCAATTGTCTCGTTGTTGAGCTAACCTTTTTTCACTGCCATAGTCAATTTCTCCCTTATTACTGCCGATCTCTCTTCTGCCTCCTCAAGCTATTCCTGTAGAGCATCCTTTTTATTTTTTACCATCTCTAGCTCTTCAGTCATTATTCTATTTTGCTGCATAAGGATTTATATCTCTACTCTATGTGATTCCACTTCTAAATAGACCTCTTCTTGCTTTTTTAGTCATTTCTTCTAGTTCTATGTTATTTGCAATCATTGTAGCCTGAAGACCTTGAAGCTCCATCATCTTTGCATTGCCTCTTTTCTTAATCTTTTCAACTTCCTCAGATAATTCATTTATATTAGCTATGAGTTTCCTGATACATCTTTCGAGATACTCCCCATTACTGCAGCATGATGAGAATTCCTGAAGATCTTGATCTTTCGACACTTCAATAACCATATCCAATAGTCTCTTCATACAGTCTTATGTAATTGAGCTCGTATCAAGAATGTTTGATTCCAATGGGGACTCACTCTTATGATGATCAAAAAGTTCATCAGATAAACTCTCTTACTGGGATGCCTCTTGAACTACTTGCTCGGTTAGAGATTCAAATTTAGAATTAAGTTCCTCGAGATTTTTCACATATTCCTCTTTTTTGTGGTTTACTTTCAAGATATTTTCCTCTAGGATTTACATTTTCTACTGTCCTCTTTGACTCCCCCAATTCAAAGGTAGATAGATCAACAATTCTTTGATCATTCTCAATTTCATGCTTAAAGTGAGCTTCATCCTGTTGGGCCTGAGTTAGTGCTCTGCTGAGCTAAGGAATCTGAAATTCTGGATCAATTGATTGCATTGATGTTGGCATATCAACATTCTCAAGAATCTGTTCCCATCTTTGAATAAGATGGTTCCTTTCAAACAAATACTTCTGTAGTATATCTAACTGTTCAACTACACTACATGAGGAGCTACATATGTAGGATGTATGGGCGAGGGTCACTTTTACATTAAGAGGTGACCACAGTGGCATTTTAATTGGAGTTTGTTGATTAAAACAAAATATTTATAGGTTTTTTGAGCCTCTCACGGTATCTGGCTAGCCCATCTCGAAACTTTGAGTTCACCTTTTCCATCACCAGTGAAAACCAATCCACTAGGTCCAATCTGAAATGCCCACACCTCATTCCTTATGAATACTCTGCCTCGTTCACTGAAACTGAGAAAAAAACTATCATTGTTATTGTACCCATATCTATGAGAACATTCATGCACAGCATGATTGATGGTCTGCACACCAATTTAAAAACTAACACAATGAATTCCATAAATGAGTGCATGAAATATTTCCTAGTGCCCAAACTATTTTTAAACCGAGCAGAAAATGACCCTGAAATAGCCTATAAGCATTCTAGATTCCAATCTAATGCCTTCCCTCTGCAACAAAACAGAAAACCATTTCCATTTTCCAGTATCTTAGTGGGTGTTCCACTGTATTATCAGATTTTTACACTTTTGTAGGTTGGTAAAGCTTATGGTGATAAATGGTGGTAAAGTTGAATATGATGTAACCATGACAACATACAATAAGAAAGAGGTAAGATGGTTTGTTATGGTAGTAGGAGGAAGAATATGTACTTAAGGAGAGACATTTATGGAGCCCTAATTATTGAACTACGCTAGGGTAAGAAGAAGGAACAATAACAATAATTAGTTATTATGATTTTCCATCATCGAAGAAAGTATATGTCTTATAGGAAGTGTTGTATAGAGATCTACTTTGTTTTTGGAATTGGAGGTCTTAGATCAAATCCAAACAATTGAGGGGAGATACACCACAATTAGTGATTTCTTTGAAGGGCCCAATGGTAAACATTACTGCATATTTTTTATTTATTAAAATATGAGGGTCACTCTACTACATTTACTTGAGAATCCATAGGGAGAGGGATGTTTTGTTATGGGAAGTTGTAGGTGTTGGTCAAAGTCATGAGGTATTAGATTCTTTTGACTACCATTATCGAGCATCATGATGGCTAGCTTGTCTTTTATCTGGAATTTATAGGTGAAAGGAAATTTGGGAGAATGAAGACAGTTTGAGAATATGTACATCATCTAGGTCAGGAATCTAAGGCTTGATCCAAATTCATGGAATACCTCGATATATACAATTGTATTTCCTGACCAACTGCTTGACGAATTTGTAACCACCTACACATGATATTTGACATATGGCATGAGGGATAAATTCATTGCATGATAACATGGAAACATGTGGCTATGGACTTTGTATTTGGTCTTGAAGTATATGTCTTATGGCCTTTGTTATGGATCTTATTATATGATCCATATAAAGTGGTATTGACCATTAAGTAGTACATAACAGGAGGGCTCTACATAAGTGTCTATATAAGCCTAGGGAATTCTTATATACTTATGTTTAGGTGATGTTGTTAACCTTATGGGTTACCCCTGCCACTAGATCCCATCTAAACATCCCTTTCTTATATACTTATGTTCAGGTGATGTTGTTAACCTTATGGGTTACCCCTTCCACTAGATCCCATCCAAACATCCCTCCCACCCAAACAGCCCATAGAACCCCCCTAACATCCCCCAAACCAGCCCCTACCCTTGGTGGTGGTATTAAATTTGATAAATAAAATTTTTTTGTCATACTAACAGCCCATAGAGACCTCCTAACAACCCCTCCTAACAGCCCATAGAGCCCTCCAAACAACCCCCTCCAAACCATCCCACCTCCCAAAAAGCCCATAGAGCCCTCCTAATAGCCCATCCAAATAGCCCACCTACCTAACAACCCTCTTCCTTCCTTCCTAATAGTCCATAGAGCCCCTCCAAACAATCCCACCACCCTCCAAACTATGGATATTATTTAACATCGTAACTTCATCTTAATCTATTTTACTGAAAAAAAAACATCACCCTTCTTGGAACAATTATACTGGAATTTGGTGGTGGTTAAAAAATATCTACTGTATTCTCTCTTGCCATCCTAGTACCTGATGATTCCCCTAAAATTAATAGTAAATTATAACTTTATTTATAATATTTTTATCTTTTGTTATGTTTTTTTTTAATGAGTCTGACCAAAACCTTGGGTGTACTTTTTATCATATTCACTGAGATCAATGTATATTTCTCATGCTGTAAATCGAGACTACCGCCAAGTTTGAGAAATCCTTTTTAAATTCTTGTTGGCATGGATTAATCAATTGAGTCTTTGTGATATTAGGCCATGACTGGAAGTAGGCTATGAGGTTAGGGATCCATTAATCTAAGGCTCCCCTATTCATTTTTTTTCCATATTTTGGTATCGTGTTGGAAGGTGGATGGTTTCTCCTTTTGTTGCAGGGATTGTTGTGAGATTTTCATGACATATAGATGTAATGTAGAGGTAAAGCTTGTGGCAATAAATGGAAAGAAATGAGCGAAGCTGTATGTGCTTCTCTCTTTTTTTAGAAGCTTTTGGCTTGAGTAATATCTTAGTTTTTGTTAGAGTAATATTTCAGATATAGGGAGAAATTTTGGTTGTTCAGGGAGGAGTTCCGCAAAACATTCAAACAAAAGCATCCTGATGTCAAAGGAGTTACGACAGTAATGTCTCATTCTCCTATTTATTTTGAAAATATTCTCCCTATAGATGTTGTCTGAATTTGCTCAATCTACTTATTTGAGATTCTTGTAGGACTCTAATCAAGGTACAACAAATGTTTTTTTCTGGTTGGTAAAGCTTGTGGCGATAAATGGAAAGAAATGAGTGAAGTTGTATGTGCTTCTCACTTTTTTTAGAAGCTTTGGCTTGAGTAATATCTTATCTTTTGTTTGAAATTTGAAGTCTTTCATGGCATTACATTTTGTTTGTTACAGGAAAAATCTCCCTACCTTGCTAAAGCTACACAAGTAGATTCTCCATTTGATGTTGTAGCATGCTTCCTAGCTATAGGGATGGCCATTATCCTCTCAGAGAAAAGGAGACTAAGAATAAAAATGCTGAAGCCATGTATGTGAAATGTAATGCCAAAGATAAAAATGTTTTTTTTGTGTTTTCAGTTTGTGTATAATAAGTATTTTTTCTGTTCAATTCTTTGGAATATTCAGGAAGAAGGTTCTCAATGCCAAAGAGAAGTCAAACGAGAAGCGGGCCAAACCCAAAGTAGTAAAGGATCCAAACCAACCTAAGAGGCCACCAGCTGTTGTTTTTGTATATCTGTATTCATTTCCTCTCCCCTCTATCGTGCAGTTTTCTTTATTATCAGATAGTAGTATCGTAGCTACTTTGTTCTAACTTCTAATAGCCCTTTGAGATAGTTATTGAGAAATTTTGGTTGTTCAAGGAGGAGTTCTGCAAAACATTGAAACAAAAGCATCCTGATGTCAAAGGAGTTACGACAGTAATGTCTCATTCTCCTATATATTTTGAAAATATTCTCCCTATAGATGTTGTTTGAATTTGCTCAGTCTACTCATTTGAGATTCCTATAGGACTCTCATCAAGGAACAACAAATTTTTTTTGCAGGTTGGTAATTGGCTGCAAATTTCCATATGGAACTTCGTTGCAGAAGGTGGCTTTAGGTTTGTTTCCTTTCTTAGAATCTTCTTCATTCAGAGAAGACAATGGTGTAATATTTAACTTTGGTTAAATTTGTTGCTCTATATCATCATATGCTTTAATGTTGTTATGTCGAAATCCATAATATCGATTTATGTTTCCATTTTACTTTTATTATCTGTTTTTTTTAACTTTATGTTCTATATTTCAAAGCTAAAATCAGAATATACATTGGTCTGTCTTTAAGACACTTTTTGACCCTTAAAATATTTTATGCTCTTTGTCTTAAACGACACTTAAAAACAGTTTGACAACTATTCCTACATCTACTTATTAGTCTTACTGTGTCATTTAAGGCCTCTGTTCATGCATCAAAGCACCAAAAAAGATACAGAAGAAAATGCCTTTTTAGGCCGAAACAGGAACAGACACCCTTCTATTTACTTAGGAGTTTTTATTATCTGTTTGCTTTATTATGTTCTATCCTTTAATTCTGCAATTTATAAGCTGTTACATTTGATGTGACATAGTATCATTAGTTTTTAGATTACTTTACTTAAAGTTTTTATGCTGTCTTTCCAGGAAGGGAACAAAGAAAGACTTTAGTACTGCAATACTTGAGCGTAAGAAGTCTCCTAATTGGTTAGTTGTGGATGAAGCCATAAATGATGAGAATTCTATGGTGTCTCTTAATTCAAAAACAATGGAAACATTGCATCTTTTCCGAGGTGATACCATCCTTATTAAGGTTGTTCTCATGCCCTTCTGTAAAATTGCGTTTTTCCTTTTATTAGTTTGGGTGGAAAATTCTATTGAAAAGTTTAAATTCTTCCCAATTGTATTTTAAAAAATAAATTTGAAATCATAAAGCTGATTTATTGTAACAATGCAGGGTAAAAAGAGAAAGGATACGGTTTACATTGTTCTGGTTGATGATACATGTGAAGAGCATAAGATCAGAATGAACAAAGTTAGGTCAAATCTAAGAGTAATATTAGGGGATGTAGTATCTGTTCATCAGTGCCCAGATGTTAAGTATGGGAAGCGTGTGCATATTCTTCCTATTGATGACACAATCGAAGGTGTTACAGGAAACTTGTTCGATGTGTACTTGAAGTGTGAGTTTCTATTCCTTTTGTGTATGACTATACAATTTTGGTTTACTGCTTTGACACCATGAATGTTAAAATTCTGTATGCGTTATCTGTATACACAGCTTACTTATTGGAAGCCTATCGGCCAGTAAGAAAAGGAGACCTTTTTCTAGTACGAGGAGGAATGACAAGTGTGGAATTTAAAATCATTGAGACAGATCCTGGTGAATATTGTGTTGTTTCTCCAGACACTGAAATTTTTTGTGAGGGAGAGCCAATAAAATGAGAAGATGAAGACAGATTGGATGAAGTTGGCTATGATGATGTTGGTGGTGTAAGAAAACAAATGGTACAAATCAGGGAACTTGTTGAATTACCTATACGACATCCACAACTTTTTAAATCCATTGGCGTGAAGCCCCCAAAAGGTATTTTGCTTTATGGTCCTCCTGGTTCAGGAAAAACCTTGATTTCTAGGGAAGTGGCAGATGAGACTGGAGCTTTCTTTTTCTTAATTAACGGTCCTGAAATTATGTCAAAACTTGCTGGAGAAAGTGAAATCAATCTTAGAAAGGATTTTGAGAAAGAAGAGAAAAATACTCCTTCTATTATTTTCATTGACGAAATTGACTCCATAGCTCCAAAGAGGGAGAAAACAAACGATGAAGTAGAGAGGCGCATTGTATCTCAACTTTTGACATTGATGGATGGTCTAAAATCTCGATCTCATGTGATTGTCATGGGAGCAACAAATCAGCCCAATAGCATTGATCCAGCACTTGGAAGGTTTGGCAGGTTTGATCATGAAATTGACATTGGGGTTCCATATGAAGTTGGTCGACTGGAGGTTCTTCGCATCCACACAAAAAAAATGAAACTTGTTGAAGATGTAAGAATTTTATTAATCTCAAAATATTTTTTTTATTGATTCCCTGGTGTTATAGCATTTATCTTAGTTAACCAATTTCCCTATCCACGCATGATTCTTATTGTCATGCTATTGTAGGTTGATCTTGAAGTTATTTCAAAGAATACACATGGTTATGTTGGGACAGATCTTGCAGCTGTTTGCACTGAGGCTGCACTGCAGTGTATTAGGGAAAAAATGGATGTCATTGACTTGGAATATGAAACAATTGATGCGGAAGTTCTGAATTCTATGGCTGTTACAAATGAGCACTTTCAGGCTGCACTGGACTCTAGTAACCCCTCTACCCTTCGTGAGACTGTGAGTAAACTAATTTATTAGATCAAACTGGCATTGTTTCTTGGGTATATTTGTTGAATTCCTTTTAATCGTCTCTTTATTAAAGATAACA
>LPNX010471190.1:143594-232334 GCA_001517045.1 Pseudotsuga menziesii
TTTTTTTTGTCACTAATATCTCATTTTCCACTAGTGAGAAGTATCTTCTTGACTTGAAATTAAATAATACTCTACTGGATCATATGCTTACCTGCTAAACCTGCAAGGAACCAGTAGTCCAACTGTGTTAGCTTAAAGCTAAGTAAGCCCCGATCACACAAAAGAATATTTCCATACTTGACAAAAGAAAACCATCAGTATATCTAGCAGCAGTAAAATACAAGTTCTTCTTCTAATTTTTGAAGAATTACAACTGCTAAGTCAAAAACAACATTAACTTAGCTATCAAGGAGAAGCCTTTAGTTAATACAAAATCTTATAAAGAAGCAACTCTTTGTTTATCTTATAAATTGTTTTATTATCTGCTAACCATTACTGGTATGTTAGCGGTGACATTAGACGTTTTATGTCACTTGAAAAATTTTAACTTTTTATGAATTTTTGGGTTATTACATGTGGTATCGAAGAAAAAGGTTCAAACTCTAGGCCTGAATGTAGCTCAACTTGCTTATGTGGAACAATAAATTTAAATAAACATGTTGATGTTGTTTTCTTTTGAATGATACAGCTAGAGAATTTTGTTTCTAAGTTAATGACAGGTATGGATAGATTGGAATAATATGCAAATGAGGAGTCCCCTTACATTGAATGAAATAATCTTCAAAAAGAACCTATACAAGAAGAGATAACTAATAATTCTTCCAAACTACTACAAACAATTAAGGAATTAAAAACAGAGATGGAATTGGTTAAGAAATAAAATGAGAGGATTCTAAGAGCTCAAGAGGAGCTAAATCAGATTTTAATAGAAATATTTCATATTGAGGGAAAAGACAAAAGAAATGAGTCTGAAGATATAGGTTATCAGCATAAATATAAAAAGACTAAACAAGTTAAAAACAAAAGTATCTCATCTTCTGAAGTATATGGTGATTTACACAAACAAAACTTTCATTATACTAGTGACAGTGGTGAAGATAATCACCATACTAGGAAGAGAAAGTTTAAACCTTATGAAGAAATCTATGGGGAATTCAAGAAGATCAAGCCACCAACCTTTAATGGAGAAACTGAGAAGGAGGAAGAAGCACAATCCTGGCTATTTAGGATGAAGAAATACTTTAAAATTTATAACTACTCTAATCAACTGAAGGCCAAGATGGCTATTTACAATCTTACGGGAAAAGCAGATATATGGTGGCAGGACTTAAAAAGAGTAAAAGGTATAAGGGAGAAAAATACAAATTGTAGTACATTTAAGAAATATTTCAATATTTTTTTTTATCTGAACAGTATTATGAGGAAAGGGCTAAGGAATATTACGAGCTAAAACTAGGAACAATGAATATGAAAGAACTAAATAGTAAGTTTCTAAGTCTGCTTAGGTATGTGTCGTATATTGTGGACAAGAAACCTAAGGTACAACGGTTTCTCAACTATTTACCTTATCATATAAATGACAGAATTGAGTACGACAATCGAAAAACATTAGAAGAAGCAATGAGAAAAGCAAATTTCTATTATGAACAGAATCGTAAAAAGGAGAGTATGACCAACTGGAAGGCCAAAAGGAATAATAAATTCAAACATAAAAAGAAAGATTTTGTGCCTAATTGAAATTATTAGAATAATAACACCAAAAATTTTCCTAGTAAAAATTTCCAAGGGAACAAAAGTAATTCACAGACAAATCCAGATAATCAAAGGAATAAAGAATCTGCTAACAACCACAGTAACTATACAAGGAATTTTGAATGAAAGGAACCCATAAAGTGTTGGGAATGTAATGGTCCACATTATGCATCAGTTTTCCCCAGTTAGAACAAGACTGTTAGCAACATACACACAATAGAGGGGGAGATGATTGTTGGCGATCTAGTGAGGACAATGCCCAAGATCAATGCAGCATTAGAGAACCGATAAGTAGATTATCAAACTTCCATTGTGGAAGTGGAAGGTAACTTTAAATCAAATACCTATATCTATTTTAATTGATCCAAGACCCAGTTTAAGATATATTTCTCCTAATTTAGTATAAAAGAGTAAGCTTTCAATTGAAAATTTTGTAAGTTCTTGGTTAGCTCAACTAGCTACTGGTGCAAAGAGAAAAGTAATTAGCTTTGTTAAGAATTGTGTAGTAACTATGGATCAGTTTGAAACCTTTGTTAAAATCAATGTGTTACCTTTAGGTTCATATGATATGTTAATTGGTATGGATTGGTTAGAACAACATAGAGTGGTCTTGAATTGCTTTGATAAAACCTTCACTTGCATAAATAGTGATGGAATGTTAATAAATGTAAAGGGAATCTCTAGGAAAATAGCTGTGAGGCAGATTTCTGCTTTGCAGCTTAAAAGAGCTATTAGGAAAGGGTGTAAGGCTTATGTAGTAACATTAATCAATGAAGAAAACACTAACAACAGAGATAAATTAAAAATGGAAGATATTCTGATTCTAAGGGAATATTCAGATGTATTTGTGGAAGAAATTTCGGGAATGCCTCCAAAACGGGAATTAAATTTTACTATTGAGCTAGTACCTGGTGTGGTGCCCAACTCAAAAGCCCCTTATCAGATGAATATACTAGAATTAAATGAACTTAAGTCACAATTAAAAGATCTCATTGATAAGAATTACATTAGACCCAGTGTGTCTCCCTGGGGGGCACCTATCATCTTTGTTAAGAATAAGGATTGAACTCTACAACTATGTATAGATTATCGTCAACTAAATAAAATGACTATCAAGAACAGATACCTGCTACCTTGCATAGATGATCTGTTTGATTAGCTACATGGAGCCACGATGTTTTCAAAGATTGATTTCTGATCTGGATACCACCAAGTCCGAATCAAGGATGAAGACATCTTTAAAACAACCTTTAGGACTTGATATGGACATTACGAGTTTGTCGTTATGCCATTCGGGCTTACTAATGCCCCAACTATTTTTATGTGTCTGATGAATAATGTAACGCGCAAATATCTAGATAAATTTGTGGTCATATTTATTGACAACATCTTAATTTACTCAAAGTCTGAAGAGGAACACAAAGAACACTTAAAAATGATCTTGCAAGAATTACAAGAGCATCAATTTTTTGCAAAATTTAGTAAATGTGACTTCTTTAAAGATAAAATCCAGTATTTAGGTTATGCGGTGACTAAGGAAGGAATTTCTATTGACCCTGAAAAGATAAAGGAAATTGAATATTGGCCAGTTCCAAAAGACGTAACTGACGTCCGATCATTCATGGGGATTACTGGTTATTATTGGAGATTCATCAAAGGGTTTTCAAAAATTGTGAATCTTATAACCTCTTTGCAGAAAAAGGGGGAAGAAATTTGATCGGAATCAGAAGTGTGAAGACAGTTTTAAAAAGTTAAAAACATTATTAACCACCGCACCAATTCTAAGAATTGTTGACCCTAATAAATATTTTATAGTATGTACTGACGCATGCAATGACGGTTTCGGTGGTGTATTAAGTCAAGAAGGACACATCATTGCTTATGAGTCTAGGAAGCTGAAGATTCATTAGAAAAATTATGCGACCTATAACTTAGAACTAGCTACTGTCATACATGCCTTAAAGATGTAGCATCATCATTTAATTGAAAGGAAGTTTATATTAATGACAGATAATAAATGATTGAAATACCTGTTAGATCAACCTAACTTGAATGCTATGCAAGCTAAATGGCTAGATTTTCTAAGTGAATATGATTTTGAAATTCAACATATTAAAGGAAAGGAGAATAAGGTTGTTGATGCATTAAGTAGAAATGAAAAGCTAAATTTTACAGCACCCATCAGCACTTATACAACAGACTTGGAAGAAAAACTTGAATCTAGAATAGAACAAGATGAAAATTACAGAAAATTACAAGCAAAAGGAAAAGAGAATTTAATAGAAAGTCTACGTACAAGGTACAACTTGAATGAAAAAGGATTATTACTATGTAAAGACAGATTATACATACCTAATGTACCTAAGATTAAGCTATTAATTTTAAACGAAATTCATAAAACTCCTTATTCAGGGCATCTGGGTTATGAAAAAAATATAACCATGCTAAGAAAGGATTATTTCTGGCGAAACATGAAAAATTAATCAGTATAATATATTGCTAGATGCTTCGAATGTCAGCAAATAAAAACTGAACATCAACATTCAGCTGGGCTACTTCAGCCATTGCCTATTCCTAGCTGGAAATGGGAGATAATTAGCCTTGATTTTATCACAGGATTACCTAGAAATCAGAACTTAAATGACTCAATAATGGTAGTGGTTGATAAATTAAGTAACGAAGCCCATTTTATACCTATGAAAACTACTTATAAAGCTGCAAATATTGCTGATATTTTCTTAAAACAAATTTTTTGGTTGCATGGAATAATGAAAGTGATATTTTCAGACTGAGTCCCTAAATTTACAGGTGATTTTTGGAAATCTTTGTTTAAAGGATTAAATACTACGTTAAACTTTGGTACCTCTTTCCATCCTCAAACTGATGGACATACTGAAAGAGTAAATCATGTATTGGAAGACCTAATAAGAATGTATGTAAAGGAGAAACCAGGTAAATGGAAATATTATTTACACCTGGTAGAATTTACTTACAATAATCATTATCAAGCTTCAGTTGGATATAGTCCCTTTGAAATTCTGTATGGAAGAAAATGCAACACTCCCATCTCTTGGAGTAATCCAGTGGATAGGATAGTACTGAGACCTGTATTATTGAAAGAGATGGAGCTAATTGTAAAATAGGTACAAGGTAAATTAAAAGTTGCTCAAGATCGACAAAAAGGCCAAGCAGACCTTAAACGAACTCCAAAAGAGTTCCAGATAGGTGAACATGTTTTTATTAAGGTGAGACCCAAAAATATTTCTCTGAGGTTCAGTGGTTGTTCTAAAATACCACCTCGATATTGTGGTCCTTTTGAAATATTGTCCAGGATAGGACAGGTAGCATATCAGTTAGCTCTACCACAAAATATAAGAGTTCACAATGTTTTTCACATTTCTGTATTAAAAAAATATGTACATGATGCTACTCATGTTATTAATTGGAATGATGCGTGGGTGGAACCCAAAGGAGATTTTCTAGTGGAAACGAATTGTATCCTCGAAAGGAGGGAGATCTCGCTTCATAATCGCACAATTGGTCAAGTGAAGGTGCAATGGAAGAACCTTAGTACAGAAGAAGCCATCTGAAAAATGGAATGTCATATGTGGGATGCATATCCAATTCTATTTCAGGGGAACTATGAGGATGAGGAATAAATAACATCAAGGACGATGTTATAGATTAAGGGGGTGTGTATGTCACATGCCCCAATTCACAAAAACAATTTAATGTTATTGAGGAACATTATGTTATATTTTATGCTAAGTTTGTAATTGATGACCAAGTTGGGTCAAGAATAATTAATGTAATTCAAAATATTTTATATATAAATAAATATGTGATGAGACAATAGCTTAGGGAAGCTGTTAAAAGAGTGCTAACTGGTCACTTGGTGGAGGAGACTGGGTGGAGAGTATACCGACAAGTGGCAGCATCTTCAAACTACTTCCAACTGTTGCAGGTGGCAACTTCCCTATATTTGTGGTCATGATCCCTCAAGAAAGTGGAATTGGAGCAGGTGGTTCATTAAGTGAAAACTAACCCAGAAGACCTAGGCATTACTATAAAATTTTGCATTGAAGACAGCTGAGGCTACTCATTCTGAGAAGTGATCATTCAGGGTGAATGAAGTGCACATGAGAAAATCGATGGAGGGGATATCTGAAGTGAGTTTGAGGGTTTAACTGCTGATACTAAACTTATGCAGCTATTAGGCTGAAGTTCTTACTGTTGTGAGCAGGCTTGTATTACTATGGTAATTTGACCAGTTAGGTGATAGAAGGTCCTACGGATACAAAGTTCATCGAATACTATATTAGAAGGACCAGGAAACAGGCTTGGGAGTCCTAAGGAAGTGCAGACTAAACATTCTCTAGGAGTTGGTTGGGAGGAACAACCTTCTTAATCTGTTGTCACCTCATCATTTGATAGGTTTCTATTTGTTTCATGTTGCTATAATTATTTATGGTTTTTAGTAGAGGTTTACTAGTTTTCAAAGATAGGTATGTTGTTATTTTATTAGGGTTTATGCAGAAAATAGTAATTGTGTATTGACGAACTTAGTAATTTGTAGATTATGTTAAAAACAAGAGTATTTATGCTAAATGAGAAATAAATATAAATAGATTACCATACTATATTTTTCCATGCCTGGTATAGGCATTTCTTTTAGTACAGCTGGTTGATTAAGTAGATGTGATGATTCTTTATTAACTCTGAATGAAAAATGTAATTAAATTCTTCTATAGTTTGCATATGATTCATTCTTTAGAAACACAATTACAAACTCCATCTATTGATGTATCTACATTATAAAAGAACTGAATATATGTTTATAAAGATATTTAGTAACCATACTAACCATAGAAATATTATTAATACTAATATTCATTATAAACACAATAGACAAAGTTAAACCAATAAACATAGGAATAGTAAACAAACTATCACTTAGGGTTTAGATCTACATAGTATTCAATCACTTCTTATAATAGCTTGATCCAAGATAATACTTGTTCTGTATTAAAATAGATGTTCCTAGTGTAACCTCAAGGCAATCACCTAGGGTTATGAAATAAAGGTTCCATCCTATTCACAAATTTGTGGTATCTTACCTTAATTTACCTCTATAAAAATTTAACAGCTGTAAATTCATTGAAGTAGAAATAAGAAAGTAGAGATAAAATTTATCATGTAAAATTTATTATATTACAGAAGTGTAGGGTATTTTAAATATTCACCCTTGCATGAAAAATAGCCTTCAACTTTCCTACACAAAACTACCCCCTAGGGATTCAAAATCATACAAAAACAACCAAGCAAGAAGCAACAATCTAAAATGTAAACCAAGGCTGTGCTATAACTAACAACAAAGATCCTATCTTCCAACCACCACATCATTTTGTAGGATAAAATAGTCATTTTGCAATTGGGGCTTACCAAAAGTATGCTCAGATGGAACATTGAAGGAGCAGGCTCGTTCCAACCTACATAGTCAAGAGGAATACCTGCAAGGAATATCAACCTTTTATTGTTACCAATCTTATTTTAATTTTAAACCCTTTTTAAAAACTAACTGAAAAATGAAACCAATGTATGTCGTTACCTATTAAGCTTCTTTTTCTGAATGAAGCTGAGGAAACTATCCAACTAAGATCATTTGGCACCTCACCAGAAGACAAGAAGACATTGAGTCACAACTTTGAAGGGAAACGAGAAATCAACCCAACCGGAATGAAGGAGCACTCCTACACAAGCTCTGTCCACTATTTTTTTAGTATTAAGATAAACACAGTCCTCAAATGCTTAAGGAAAACCAATTTATACACTATCTATATGCTACAGTAACCACTAAATACCAAGAACACCCTCACGACCTCTTTCAAAACAGCTCACAGTTTTTTGTTCTGGAAGCAATCTGCCAAGCATGGAGGTGGTTACAGGTTTTCAATGGTCGTGAGCTTGTACCTCGGTGAACTAAATAGAGGAACCCTCACTCTACAAAAACAAATGAGTAGGGTTTAGATTATAAGTCTACCTTTTTGCGGATAGAACCATCACTATGTGTCCTTCAAAATATTTCTCCAGCGTGGGTAGAAGTTCAATAGTCATTGCTGCAAACACAATGATTTCTAGTCAAATATTTGATCATTATAAACTATGCATTTTATATGATTGCCAATAATATAATATTACCATGGAGTATCGATACTTATTGGATCAACTATAGGATATAATATGAATATTTTTTATTCTAGAGTTTCTTTGTTAATAAATCAAGATAGATAGTTATGTTTATTAACTAGGTTTGGTGGAAATTGTGAGAAAAACATGTTTTTACTTATAACAATAGTAAGAAGAAGAGCTATTGATTATTGGAGCTTAGCCTTTGAGTTATTTTTGAAAGAGTATTTGGTTAGCTCAAGACCAAAATGATATAATAAATATCAATAAAATTCTAGCAACTTAATGATGAATTTATAGATAAAAGTATAAATAATTTGGTTGTTCATTGAAAGAAGGATGTTTATAGAGTCCTATAGTGAAGGTAGCTGCGAGAGACACCAAATAGTATGGAGTTAGTTAAGCACCAAGATGTGAACTATATTCTCTCCATGTAAACTTTAAATTACAATTACTGTAAACAAAAATACAAGTGTTCTTTAGAATTTCAAATTATAAATATTTAATTGATTGGAGGAACATTGGATAGTAATTGTTCTTTCAATGTTTTAACCCATGTTTATGTAGTTTGTGTAAACATCATTATGGATTTGTTATAAATACAATTATAGAGATATAACTACACAAACAAGATCTACGTTACCTCTTGGAGTCAAGCTGATCTGAAATATTTCTAAGACTAGCATCTTATTCATGCTAGAGAAGTATCTCCTTGACTTAAAATTAAATAATACTCTACTGGATCATACGCTTACTTGCTAAACCCGTAAGGAATCAGTAGTCTAACTATGTTAGCTTAAACCGAAGTAAGCCCCGATAACACAAAAGAATCTTTCCCTACTTGACAAAAGAAAACCATCAGTATATCTAGCGGCAGTAAAATACTGTTAGAGACATTTACCACCATACACACTCATTTTGGTCAATTTTTCCTAGTTAAACCGCTATTCTAAGTTTTATTGACTTAATTGACATCATAGGAGCACTGTATGACATTAGCATGAGCACACCCATGCCTACCTTTAGTCAAGGAGGCTAACTAGAGCACTCTGGGGGTGATCTGAGTGTCGTAAATGCCCCATATTTCTAACTGATGGTTATAATTAGTTAAACATAGCAGTGAAGGCACCTCCCTTCATTAAATTGATTATTTAATGATGATTTAATGAACTGGAGTCAACAAGGGCACCTCCAACAACTTCTGATGGTCAGTGACACTTCAGTTAACCTCATCGGAGTTCATTGGAGTCATTGATGCGCTACCACTTGTTGGTTGGATTGCAATGACATGTGTCTGAGCTACTTTCAGTTAGACTTAGTCATTTATTGCACTTTGACTTTAGTTACGACTCAGTTGAGTCAATTAAGGTTTTGATCAGTGGTGAACTTGAGTGTTGACTGTGGCTTACATTCAGTTAAGCTAGACTCACTCATTCAATTCGAATGACTTCCTTGTGAATTCGAATTGTCTTGGAATTCATGCTTTCGGCATGATCATTGTATTGTATTAATCATTATTTTTTACTATACAGAGCTGCTACTTCCATGACAGCACCATTTTTCCAATTTTATGATTATTTGTCTGTATTCTTTGTGAGACTGTGTTTTCAGTTCCTAGACGACTGTGACAAATTAATATGATATCAGAGCTTAGGGAAGGATGAAGCTCAGATCTCCCAAAACAAGGTTTTTGACAGATATTACATGAAAAATTGAGCAATAGCTCAAAAATATAGCATTGCACCAGAATTCAAGGCTTACCACTTAATACCGAAGTAAGGAAATTATTGATCAAGCTTTCTTGATTGACTATGTTGGGTGTGATGAAATCCTACAATGTGCAGGCTGTTCAACCTTACGGTGCCCCTTTTGTTGTGATTTTCAGGTTTTTTACATGTGAAAGCATTCGCTCTAGCAATTTCAGATGGCTTCTTCCATAGAAATCTTGACTCCGTTCAATTTCCACTCATGGAAAGGAGACATGGAGATCCAACTATGTGCTAGAGGAATCTATAGGGTCACCATGGACACTGAAGAAGAGCCTACTTTTGTGACAGACAAAGCTAGATTCTTGAACAAGATATATGAAGCATTCAGATTCTTCTGCCTCTCTGTTTCTTGGGATCTTCTTTTCCATCTTTTAGGATTGAATACTCCAAAGGAAATCTGGGACAAATTGGAATCCCTCTATGGAAAATAGGATGATTTGAGAGTATACAAACTCGAGAATGAGTTGACGTCTCTCCAACCTTCCAATTTCGAGACCTTGAATGAATTTTTCACAAAGTTCAAGAACATTGTCTTACTATTGAAGCAATGCAAAGTGGAGAAGGCTGATGATCAGCGCATCCTCGCCATACTCTCCAAACTTGGAGCTGATTATTCATTTCTTGTCTCTACATTCTGTATGGGGAAGCTCACAACCCCTAGATGGAATATGCCTTCACTCAATGCCTTCATTGAGTCCCTAACAAGTGAACATGATAAGCTTGTCTAGATGGGGATCATCATATCCTCCCGTGATCAATCCATCCATGTCTCAGGGCCCAAATATCTAAAGGGTAAAGGAAATCAGCAAAAGAACCCAAAAACTAAATTCAAAGCTCCTAATCCTAAAGTTGAAAACCAACAGCATGATGAGTCTTCCAGCTCAAAGAATAATAAAGGAAAAGGGCATCATGGAAAGGATAAAGTCAAGTGTTCATACTACGGGAAGGGATTCCACCCTAAACATGCCTGCATGAAGAAGAAACTTGATGAAGCTACCTCTCTCCTTGAGAGAAATATCATCAATCTTTCGAAAAGCTTTCGGAAGAGAGTTCAGCAAGATCGAGAACCACAGCATAAAAGAGGTCATGCCCTCATGGCAAGCACTTTGGAGTCCAAAGCACTCTTGATAGATTTTGGAGCTTTGAACCGCATGATGGATGAAGGAGACTCCTTCTCATCTTTAGAGACCAGCAAATCCATCCCCATCCACATGGGAGATGACTCCACCATCATTTCAGAAGGACAAGGTATTGTTGATCTTGAGAATGGATATTTTTCAAATGTTCTGTATGTACCATCTCTAGCATCAAAACTCCTTCATTCTAAATGATGTAGAGATCACACAGGAGTTCCCAAGAGAGTATACTTCATTCTGAATGATGTAGAGATCACGGAACTTGCATCTGGGAAACTTTTTGCAAAAGGCCTTGCAAACCATCATGGAAAATCCTATGATTTTTCCCATTTTCTGGCAGATGCAAAGCCCACTGCACTGCTGACTGATGGAAATGAAGTTAGTAGACTGTGGCATGAGAGGTTCAACCATCTCAACTTCAAATACTTGCAGCAATTATAGAAAAATTCCATGGTTGAAGGACTCCCAATCATCAAGGCAACCACTCGAATTTGCAAGGGTTGTGTTGTTGGAAATCACCCTGAGCACAAGTTCGATAGGGAGAAGGCAAGCCGAGCTACATGCATCTTGGGATTGGTACATTTTGATATCAATGGTCCCATGCCTATCACATACATGAATGGATCAAGGTATCTTCTGACTTTTATTGATGATTTTTCTAGGTACACATATGTCTTCTTTACCAAAAAGAAGTCTGAAGTCTGTGAAAAAATTACTGAACTAAAGGCCTTGATCGAGAATGCATCTGGCCAAAAGATCAAGATCTTGAAATCTTATAATGGTGGAGAGTATGTCAATAATGTATTTATGCACATATGCTCCCAAAGTGATATTCAAGTTCAGCATTCAATTCCCTACACTCCCCAGAAGAATTGTGTAGTGAAAAGGAAGAATTGGTCTCTCAAGGAGATGACCACCTATAGCCAGATGTGTCGAACTTGCGGGTGTTTGGGTCCACTGCATGGGCCCGAATTCCACTTGATAAAAGGAGGGATTTGCAACCGCAAAGCATAGAATGTCTATTTATTTGGTATCCTGATGAATCAAAAGGCTTCAAGTTGTTGGATATCAAAACAAAATAGATCATCATCGAAAGGAGTGTCAAGTTCGATGAGCCTCTTCAGGAGGTGGAACTAGTGAATGAGAAAAATGCTAAATTTCCTTCCTATTCTACTAAATATTTGGATGATGAAATTGGGGGCGATGACCCTGATTTGTATCCTCTGATTTCTGATATCAGTTTATAGCATACATCAGGTGCTGACTTAGAACCTGAAGTACAAAATCATCTCCCAACATGGGCCCAATAGACACTCTCCTCCGTAGGAGATAACATTAGAAATATGGATGATGCAAGGAGAACTCGGTCTAATTTCCAAAGAGCAGGTATTGCACTCTCTTGTACTGATTATTTTCTATCTGAATGTTGTTATTTGATGTTAATTTCAGACCCAAAGTCCTACTACCATGCTCGGAAGGATCTGAGATGGCAAGTTTCCATGGATGAACAGATGAATTCTCTTCAAAAAACACTACTTGGGAGCTAGTTTCTCTTCCTCCAGGAAGGAAATTGTTTCAATGCAAGTGGGTGTTTCAGACTAAGGTTGTTAGAGATGGAAGAACCTACAAATATAAGGCAATTCTGGTGGAAATTTTTTTCTCCCAGGTCCAAGGTGTGTACTACCATGAGACTTTTGTACCGGTTGCAAAAAAAGACTCCATTCGCCTAGTTTTGGAAATTTCAGCATCTAAGCACTAGGAAGTGCATCATATGGATGTTAAGTCAGCCTTTATACATGGAGATATTCATGAGAAGATATACATGAAGTAGTCTGAGGGCTACATTTCTGATCCATCTTTGGTTTGCAAGCTAAAGAAGTCACTATACGGGTTAAAACAGGCCCCAAGAGAGTGATATTCCAAGATGGATGCCTACCTTCTCTCGCAGAACTTTCAAAGGTGTATATCAGATCCAAATGTGTATATAAAATAGTATGATGGTCATTTGATTATTATTTTTTTATATGTTGATGACTTACTGATCATAGGTAGCACAATTGCTTCTATTTCAGTCATCAAAATTGCTCTCCATAATGCATTTGAAATGAGCGATTTGGGGCTCGAAATTGAGCAAAATTCTGATGGGATAATGGTCACTCAGTACAAATACATATCATAAATTTTATTCAAGTTTAACATGGCTGAATTCAGGCCTGCACCATTCCCTTTCCTTCAGGGATCGGCCTTGAAGAAGGAAAAAGCACACCTCCCATGGACTGCACTATTTATCGACAACTGATTGGTAGCTTGTTGTACTTGACTCATTCTTGGCCTGATATCTGTTATGCCATGAATTATATATCAAGATACATGTAGTAGCCCCATTATATTCATTGGAAGGAAGCCAAGAGGATCCTCCAGTACATTCAGGGAACCAGGATCTACGGCATTCACTATGCTACAGACTCCGAGCTAGAGCTGGTTGGATACACAGATTCCGATTGGGAGGGTGATTCTATTTATTGGAAGTAAAATTCTAGATATGTCTTCATTTTTGGTGGTGTCCCCACTTTCTAGTCTAGCAAAAAGCAGGCCACCATAGCATTGTCTTCAGCAGAGGCCAAGTATCAAGGAGCGATGAATGCTTGCATTAAAGCAGTTTGGTTGCAAGGCATTCTTTTAGAGTTTGATATTGGTAGTACTTTATCCACTATCCTCTTTTGTGACAATCAAAGTGCTATTAATATATCCACATATTCAATTACTAGGCACAGGACCAAGCATGTAGAGATACACATGCAATATATCAAGGAGCTAGTGCATGACAGGACCATCATTCTGCAATACTGCCTAACTGATGAGTGGATTGCAGACATATTCACCAAGAGATTTTTAGAAAATAATTTCACTTACATCCGTTCACTGTTGGGGTTTATTTCATCAAAGTGCTCCAACTACTTTTAGTGTTCAGCTTGAGGGGGGGATTTTCCCACTAGGTTTTCCCTCTTTTCCTCACTTAGTTTGTTTTGTGAGCATTGTTTGAGTTTTAGTATTGTACAGGGTGACCTATTTCCTTAGTTTCTAGGGCCCTAGCATTTTTATGCACTTTATCTTTTCTACTCCTCCTGATTGTAGCTTAAGGGGGGGTGTTGGAGACATTTACCACCATACACACTCATTTTGGTCAATTTGGCCTAGTTAAACCACTATCCTAAGTTTTATTGACTTAAGTGACATCAGAGGAGCACTGTATGACATCAGCATGAGCACACCCATGCCTACCTTCAGTCAAGGAGGCTAACTTATCATTCTCCTTCATTCGAAAAGGCTAACTGGAGCACTTCGGGTGTGATCTAAGTGTCATAAATGCCCCATATTGCTAACTGATGGTTACAATTAGTTAAACAAAGCAGTGAAGGTGCCTCCCTTCATTAAATTGATTATTTAATGATTATTTAATGAACTAGAGTCAATAGGGGTGCCTCCAACCACTTCTGATGGTCAGTTACACTTCAGTTAACCTCATCGGGGTTCATTGGAGTCATTGATGCGCTACCACTTGTTGGTTGTCTTCCAATGACATGTGTCTGAGCTACTTTCAGTTAGATTCAGTCATTTATTGCACTCTGACTTCAATTAGGGCTCAGTTGAGTCAATTAAGGTTTTGATTAGTGGTTAACTTGAGTGTTGACTGTGGCTTACATTCAGTTAAGCTAGACTCACTCATTCAATTCGAATGACCTCCTTGGGAATTCGAATTGTCTTTGCATTCATGCTTCTGGCATGATCATTGTATTGTATTATTCATTATTTTTTACTATACAGAGCTGCTACTTCCATGACAGCACCATTTTGCCAATTTTATGATTATCTGTATGTATTCTTTGTGAGACCATGTTTTCATTTCGAAGACCACTGTGACAAATTAATAAATACAAGTTCTTTTTCTAATTCTGGAAGAATTACAACTGCTAAGTCAAAAACAACATTAACTCAGCTATCAAGGAGAATCCTTTAGTTAATACAAAATCTTATAAAGAATCAACTCTTTGTTTATCTTATAAATTGTTTTATTATCTACTAACCGTTAGTGGTACACTAGCGACAACATTAGACATTTTATTCCACTTGAAAAATTTTAAAATTTTACAAATTTTTGGGTTATTACATTGTTGATAGCAATGTATTTATGCTTGAGCTATAAATAAAGCTAAGACATGCTATATTTGATTCATTGTCCACTGTTGTTGTAAGAAATGTTGCTATGATTAAGCTAGAAGGAAGGTTAACATGTGTTATATTTTCTTCATGCGTTACATTTCCTTCATGGTGCATGGAAAGCTAACATGCGCTAGCTTAAATCCTTCACATGCAATGTCATTGTTAGAAATTACCTTGTGGTTGTGCTAGAAGGAAAACTAACGTACGTTAGATTTCCTTCATGGTGCAATGTATTTCATGGTAATGTAGTTGTACTTATAGGAAAAAATACACGGGTTAGTTTTGATTCACATGTAATGTGGTTGTTAGAAATGTCCTTATGGTTTTTTTAAAAGGAAATCTAAAACAAATTAGATTTCCTTCATCGTGAAACGTCATTGTAAGTAATTCTCGTGCACTTTCACTAGAAGGAAATCTCACATTTTTTTAGATTACATTCATGGAGGAATGTATTTGATGGCAATGGGGCTGTACCAATAGGAAAGCTTACATGCGTTAGATTTGATTTGTCATGCTATGTTCTTGATAGAAATGTATTTGTGCTTGTGCTAGAAAGGAAAGCTAACATGCGTTAGATTTCTTTCATTGTGCAATGTTGTTGTAAGAAATATTTGTATGCTTGTACTAAAAGCAAGGTTTAGATGCATTAGATTTCCTTCATGGTGCAACATATTTGATGACACTGTAGTTGTACCAATAGGAAAAAAAATTGAGTTAGATTTTATTCATACGAAATGTTGTTGTTAGAAATGCATTTGTGGTTATGCTTAAAAGAAAATATAACATGCATTACCTTTTGTTCACTGTTTGAACGTTGTTGTAAAAATTTTCCTTCTGCTTGTTCCTGAAGGAAAGCTAACACGTGTTAGATTTCCTTCACTGTCCAATGTATTTCATGGTAATGTATTTGCATCGATAAGAAATCTAACACATGTTATTTTTCATTCACATGCAATGTTATTGTTACAAATTTCCTTGTGATTATGCTAAAAGTAAAGCTAACACGCGTTATCCTTCTTTCATTGTGCAACATTGTTGCAAGAAATTCCCTTGTGCTTGTGCTAAAGGAACACTAACTTGTGTTAGATTTACTTCATGATGCAATGTATTTCTTGCAACATTGTTGTATGAAAATCATGTCTACTTATTCTAATAGGAAAGTTAACATGCGTTAGATTTCAATCTATTAATTCTTTCACATGATCTAGGAACTAGGAATCAAAATCATCAAAGAATAATTAACAAATACTCATGAAATGGTGTTAATCGAAACCAGAATTGGTTTCCTCTCTCTATATTTAATAACCAATGAAGGGTTACAATACCAATGCTAAGCAATAGCTTAACTCCATGAAGAATTCGAATACCTAAGGAGACAATTCGAATTCGGTGAGTGAGTCTAGCTTAACTGACTCTCAACCATTCAATCACACTCAGTTAACCACTTGACCAAAACCCTAATTGACTCACCAAATCCTAACTGAAGTTGAAGTGCAATAAATGAATGAATCTCAACTGAAGGAGATCAAACACATATCATAGCAAGCCAACCATCAAGTGCTAGTGCTCCATGACTTCAATGAACCCCGATGAGGTTAACTGAAGCTGAACTGACCATCAGAAGTTGGTGGAGGTGCCTTGTTGAGTCCAGATCATTAAATAATAATTAAATAATATATTTAATGACTGGAGGCGCCCTAACTAACTGGTTGAACTGAGTGTAACCACCAGTTAGCAGTTAGGTGCCTTAATGTCAGTCAAATCACCCCCAGAGTGCTCCAGTTAACCTCCTTGATTGCAAGAGAAGGCTAAGTTATCCTCCTTGACTATAGGTAGGCATGGGTGTGACTGGATGATGGCAAGTAATGCTCCACTAATTTCAATTAATGTCAATTATACTTAGGATAGTGGTTTAACTAGGCCAATTTGACCGAAAGAGTGTGTATGGTAAATGTCTCCAACACCCCCCCTTAAGCTATACTCAGGAAGAGGTAGAAAACATAGATGCATAAAATGATAGGGCCCTAGAAACTAAGGCCATAATTTACCCTATACAATGTTGAAACTGAAACAATGCTCAAAACAAAGTAAGTAAGGAAAAGAGGGAAAACCCAGTGGGAAAAACCCCCTGTCAAGCTGAACACTGAAAGTAGTCTAGATCACCCTGATGAACTCACCCCCAACAGTGAACGGAGGTAATTCAACTTCTTTTCTAAAAATCTCTTGGTGAAGATGTCTGCAATCTGCTCATTAGTCGGGCAGTATTGCAGAATGATGGTCCTATCATGCACTAGCTCCCTGATGTAGTGCATGTGAATCTCTACATGCTTGGTCCTCTGCCTAGTAACTGGATCTGTGGATATCTTAATAGCACTCTAGTTGTCACAAAAGAGGACAGTGGACAAAGTACTACCAAGATCAAACTCTGAAAGAATGCCTTGCAACCAAACTGCTTGGATGCAAGCATTCACCACTCCTCGATACTCGGCCTCTGCTGAAGATAGTGCTATGGAAGCCTGCTTTTTGCTTGACCAACAAATAGGGCCACCACCAAACATGAATACATATCCGAAAGTTGACTTTCGATCAATAGAATCACCCACCCAATCGGAATCTTTGTATCCAACCAGCTCTAGCTCGGAGTCTGCAGCATAGTGAATGCTGTAGGTCCTGGTTCCTTGAATGTACTGGAGGATCCTCTCGACTACCTTCCAATGAAGATCATGAGGTTTCTGCATGTATCTCTATATATCATTCATGGCATAACAAATATCAGGCCTAGAATGTGTCAAGTACAACAAGCTACCAATCAGCTGTCGATAGATAGTGCAGTCCATGGGAGGTGTGTGTTTTCCTTCTTCAAGGCTGATCCCTAAATGGAAAGGGAATGGTGCAGGCCTACATTCAGCCATTTTAAACTTTAATAACAGGTCTGAAATGTATTTGTACCGAGTTACCATAATCCCATCAGGATTTTGCTCGATTTCGAGCCCCAAAAATTGTTTTAGAAGCCCCAAATCACTCATTTCAAAGGCATTGTGGAGAGCAGTTTTGATGGTTGAAATGGAGGCAATTGTGCTACCTATGATCAGTAAGTAATGAACATATAAAAAAATGATAATTATATGACCATCATTCTGTTGTAAATACACATTTGGATCTGATCTACATCTCTAAAAGTTTTGCGAGAGAAGGAAGGCATCCATCTTGGAATACCACTCTCTTGGGGCCTGTTTTAACCCGTATAGTGACTTCTTTAGCTTGCAAACCAAAGATGGATCAGTGATGTATCCCTCAGGCTGCTTCCTGTATATCTCCTCATGAAGATATCCATGCAGAAAGGATGACTTAACATCCATGTGATGCACCTCCCAGTGCTTGGATGCGGAAATAACCAAAACAAGGCGGATGGAGTCCATTTTTGCAACCGGTGCAAAGGTCTCATGGTATTCCACTCCTTAGACCTAAGAGAAACATTTTGATACCAACATTGCCTTATATTTTTAGGTTCTTCCATCAGCAGCAACCTTTGTCCGAAACACCCACTTGCATTGAACCAATTTCCTTACCGGAGGAAGATAAACTAGCTCCCAAGTAGTGTTTTTTTGAAGAGAATTCATCTCTTCATCCATGGCAACTTGCCATCTCGGATCGTTCCGAGCATGGGAGTATGATTTTGGATCTGAAATAATCATCAAATAGCAAGTTTTGGACAGAAAATTATCAGAACAAGAGAGCGCAATACCTGCTCTTTGGCAATCATACCGGGTTCTCCTTGGATCATCCGGATTTCCAATGTTGTCTCCTACGGAGGAGAGTGTCTTTTGGGCCCATGTAGGAAGATGATTTTGCACTTCAGGTTATGATTAAATATATGATGATTTCTACACACTGATATCAGAAATCAAAGGATCCAAATCAGGGTCATCACCCCCAATTTCATCATCCCAATATTCAGTGGAATAGGAAGGAAATTCAACAGTTTTCTCCTTCACTAGTTCCACCTCCTGAAGAGGCTCATCGAACTTGACACTTCTCTCGATGATGATATATTTGATATTGATATCTAGTAGCTTGAATCCTTTAGATTCATCAGGATACCCAATAAATAGACATTCTATGCTCTACGGTTGCAAAGCCCTTCTTTTATCAAGCGGAATCCGGGCCCATGCAGTGGACCCAAACACCCGTAGGTTCGACACATCTGGCTTGTGTCCGAAGTATGCTTCGAAAGGAGTATTTACTTTCATTGATGAATGTGGCACCCTATTCTAAATGTATTCTATAGCATGCATGGATTCAGCCCACAAATTTGCAGCAAGCTTCTTTGACTCCAACATACAGGTGGTCATCTCTTTGAGAGACTGGTTCTTCCTTTCCGCTACTCCGTTCTGCTGGGGAGTGTAGGGAATTGAATGTTGGACCTGAATACCACTTTGGGAGAAAATTTAAAACAACTCATTATTGACATACTCCCCTCCATTATCGGATCTCAATATCTTGATCTTAAGCCCAGAGGCATTTTCGATCAAGGCCTTCAATTTAGAAAAATTTTCACATACTTCTAATTTCTTTTTGAGAAAGAAAACCCATGTATACCTTGAAAAATAATATATAAAAGTAATGAGGTACCTTGATCCATTCATTAATGTTATAGGCATTGGACCACTGATATCATAATGTGTCAACCCCAATATGCTTGTAGCTTAGTTTGCCTTCCCCCGATCGAACTTGTGCTCAGGGTGTTTTCCAATAACACAGCCCTTGTAGACTACCGTGGTTTCCTTGATGACTGGGAGGCATTCAACCATGGAGTTTTTATATAATTGCTGCAAATATTTGAAATTAATATGGCCAAACCTCTCATGCCATAGCCTACTAACCTCATTTCCATGAGTTAGCAGAGCAGTGGGCTTTGCATCCGCAACAAAGTGAGAGAACTCATAGGCTTTTGCATGATGATTTGAAAGGACTTTTGCAATGAGTTTCCCGGATGCAATTTTAGTTATCTCAACATCATTTGGGATGAAAGAGACTCTCTTAGGCATTCCTGTATGTGTCATCTGATAGACAGTAAGGATATTTGCTGCTAGAGACGATACATACAAAACTTTAGAAAAAAAACCATTTTCTAGATCTACAGTACCTTATCCTTCGAAAATGATGGTGGAGTCATCTCCCATGTGGATGGGGATGGATTTGCCGGTATCCAAGGATGAAAGGGAGTCTTTTTTAGCCATCATGTGATTCAAAGCTCCATTATCAATCAGCAATGCTTTGGACTTTGAAGTGCTTTCCATGAGGGCATGACCTTTCTCATGCTATGGTTCCCGATCTTGGTGATCTCTCGTCCGAAAGCTCTCTGGAAGATTGATGTGATTCCTATCAAGGAGAGAGGTTGCTTCATCAAGATTTTTCTTCATGCAGGCATGTTCAGGGTGAAAACCATTCCCGCAGTAAGAAAACCTGACTTTTTCTTTCCCATTGTGCCCTTTTCCTTTGTTCTTCCTTGAGCCGGAAGATTCATCATGCTGCTGATTTTCAACTCTAGGCTTAGGAGCATCAAATTTAGTTTTTTGGTTTTTCTGCTACTTTCCTTTACCCTTCAGATCTTTGGGCCCCGAGACATGGAGGTATTGATCACAAGAAGATCGGATGATCCCCATCTGGACAAGCTTGTCATGTTCATTAGTTAGGGACTCAATGATGGCATTGAGTGTAGGCATCTTCCATCCGGGTATTGTGAGCTTCCTCGCACGGAATGTAGAAACAAAAACTGAATAATCAGCCCCGAGTTTGGAGAGGATGGCTAGGATGAGCTGATCATCCTCCTTCTCCACTTTGCATTGCTTCAAGAGGAAAACAATATGCTTGAAATTTGTAAAGAAATCATTCAGAGTCTCGAAATTGGAAGGTTGGAGAGACATGAGTTCATTTTCGAGTTGGTAAACTCTCAATTCATCATGCTTTCCATATAGAGATTCCAATTTGTCCCATATTTGTTTCAGTGTCTTCAGATCTGTAAGATGGAAGAGAAGGTCATCGAAAATAGAGAGGCACAAGAAACCGAAGGCTTCATCCTTCTTGTTCAAGAATCTTGATTTTTCTATGGCGGATCCCGACTCAACTTTAGTGTCCATGGAGACTCTATAGAGTCCTTTGGAACACAGCTGAATCTCCATTTTACTTTTCCATGAGTGGAAATTATATGGAGTCAACAGAGGTACTGAGGAGGCCATCTGGATATGCTGTAGCGAATGCTTCACCTGTAGAAACCTGAAAATCAAAATAGAAAGGGAAAAATAAGGTCAGATAGCCTGCACATTTTAGGCTTTCATCACACCCAGCATAGTCAATCAAGCAAGCTTGGTCAACAAGTTCTTTACTTGGGATATTGAGTGGTAAGCCTTGGCTTCTGGTGCAGTGCTGGAATTTTGAGCTATTGCTCACTTTTCATGGAGAAATCTGTCAAAACTCTTGTTTTTGAGAGATTGATCTTCGTCCCACCATAAGCTCTGATACCATATTAATTCTTGCACATGATCTAGGAACTAGGAATCAAAATCATCAAAGAATAATTAACAAATACTCATGAAATGGTGTTAGTCGGAACCGGAATTGGTTTCCTCTCTATATATTTAATAAACAATGAAGGGTTACAATACCAATGCTAAGCAATAGCTTAACTCCATGAAGAATTCGAATACCTAAGGAGACAATTCGAATTCAGTGAGTGAGTCTAGCTTAACTGACTCTCAACCATTCAATCACACTCAGTTAACCACTTGACCAAAACCCTAATTGACTCACCAAACCCTAACTGAATTCAAAGTGCAATAAATGACTGAATCTCAACTGAAGGAGATCAAATACATGTCATAGCAAGCCAACCATCAAGTTCTAGTGCTCCATGACTTCAATGAACCCCGATGAGGTTAATTGAAGATGAACTGACCATCAGAAGTTGGTGGAGGCGCCTTGTTGACTCTAGATCATTAAATAATAATAAATAATCATTAAATAATATATTTAATGACTAGAGGCACCCTAACTGACTAGTTTAACTGATTGTAACCACTAGTTAGCAATTAGGTGCATTAATGTCACTCAGATCACCCCCGGAGTGCTCTAGTTAGCCTCCTTGACTGTAGGAGAAGGCTAAGTTAGCCTCCTTGACTGTAGGTAGGCATGGGTGTGACTGGATGATGGCGATTAATGCTCCACTGATGTCAATTAATGTCAATTATACTTAGGATAGTGGTTTAACTAAGCCAATTTGACCGAAAGAGTGTGTATGATGGTAAATGTCTCCAACACAATCACCATGATGTTCTGTTGCTATAAATTTCATTGTGCTTATGTTAGAAGGAAAGCTAGCTTACGTTAGATTTCCTTCATGGTGAAATGTATTTGATAGTAATGGATTTCTTGCAACATCGTTTCAAGAAATTTCCTTGTGATTGTACCAATAGGAAAGCTAACATCTGTTACATTTCAATCACCATGATATTTTGTTGCTAGAAAGTTCAATGTTCTTGCACTAGAATAAAATCTAACATGATAGAAGGAAAACTAACATGCGTTACATTTCCTTCATGGTGCAATTTAGTTGATCACAATGTGGTTGAATAGATAGGAAAGCTAACATGGGTTAGCTATCATTCAACATGAAATGTTGGTTTTAGAAATGACCTTGTGCTTGTTTTACACTTAAAACTAGTGAGTGTTTATTTCTCTTTACACTATAATGTTGTTGACGATGTGTTTATGAGCTTGTATTTGAATAAATAATTTTTTTATTCAAATATCAAACAAAACTATAAAGCTAATTTTTCCTTCAATAATTTTAAATTATGATAATATTTTTAACTTTTATTTTAGAAACAATGGAGAATGAAGTTAATGAAATTTTAAATGAGGCATCTAAGAAAACAAAAAATTCAAAAAATGAAGTACGAAAATCATCCTTTAATGGTATGAGAATTTAAAAATTAAATTATGTTTCATTATAAATGGTGAGAGCTTCCTTGATCTTGTTTACATTAGAGGAAATTTCAACTCAAAATGGGCCTCCTAAGGAAAATTAATAAAATAATAGTTTAAATAATAAAATAATATTTATTAATTTTGGAGGAAGAAATGAAAAACTACTTTTTTGTATGTATTTTCGGCATATCTCCCCGTGTTTTTACTCAAATTTTGATTGAGAGAGCTTGTTGGATGTGGAATTAGATTTTGCATCCAACGAGTACCCACTTGACATACTTTTGACGAGCCTCGCTACCCCAAAAATAAGAAATACCTAAAAAAACATGATGATGATGTCATCATCACATTTTTTCAGGTATTTCTTGTTTTTGGGATAGCGGGGCCTGTAAAAGGTATTCCGAGTGGGTACTCGTTGGATGCAGAATTTAATTCCGCATCCAACAAGCTCTCTCGATTGAAATTTGAGTAAAAACACGGGGAGATATGCCTAAAATACGAACAAAAAAAGTAGCTTTTTTATGATACCTATTCCCAAATTTATATTAAAAAATTGTTTGAGAGGTGCTCCCTTTTTGAATTTTAAAGAATTTTGATTGGCTAATCCATGATGAGATGGAATTTGTATTATTTTTCGAAGGCCCATTTTATATTTAAATTTCATCTAATGCATGTATGAAATGAAATGAATGTTAAAGAAGAGGATTTGATATCATTCATTGTGCAATCTTGTTGAAAGAAATGCCCTTATGTTTGTGCTATAAGGAAATCTAACATGCTCGAAGGAAAACAAACATGCCTTAGATTTCCTTTATGGTGAAATTTTTGTTGATGACAATGTGGTTGAATAAATAGGAGAGTTCACATGGGTTATCTATCACTCACCATGTAATATTTGTTCTAGAAATGACCTTGTGTTTCTTGTAGAATGAAATATATTGAGTGTTTATTTTTCTTTACACTAGAATGTTGTTAACGATTTGTTTGCGAGCTTGTATTTGAATAAATAATTTTTTCTTTCAATAATTTGAAATTATGGTAATAATTTTTACTTTTCTTTTAGAAATGATGGAGAATGAAGATAATGAAATTTCAAAGGAGGCGTCCAAAAACAAAAATTTCAAACAACAAAGTACAAAAATCATATCTAAATGGTATGGCAATTTCAAAATTAAATTATGTTTCATTATAAATGGTTAGAAATTCCTTGATCTTGTTTACATGTATGAAATGAAATGAATGTTAAGAAAGATTATTTGATATCATTCACTGTGCAATTTTGTTGAAAGAAATGTTGTTGTGCTTGTTCTATAAGGAAAACTAACGTGCATTAGATTTCATTCATGGTGTAATGTATTTGATGGAAATGTTGTTTTATCAAAAGAAAAGTGAACGCAATTGCTTTTATTGATCATGATCATGATTGTCACTTGATGTATTTTTATTCATTTGAAATTTTTGTAATATTTTTATACAAATGTTTTTAGATGCTAAGAAAAATGATGCAAGTGAAATTCCAATTAAAGCATTGAAGAAAAAGTGAAAAGAAAGTGATACACAAACATTGCCTCCTCCACTTGATATGGTAGTTTTATATCATATATATTCTCCTCTATAAATTGTTAGATAAAATGGTTCTTTCAAAATTCAAAACAAAATATATGCTAATATTTGTAAATATATGTTCATTCCAATTTATACTAATAATTTATTCTTATTGTTTTCAAAATTGTTTGTTTGCAAATCAAGCAAAATGTTATATTCGTCATCCAAAAAACAAAAAAAATCATGCAACTCAAATTTCAATGTCAACAACAACTTCTACTTCTACTTCTAAATTTTAAATGATTAAAAAGTACAATACAACCAATAAATATGACTTTGTCAGATATCTGTATGTTCAAAGAGATACTCCACCAAATATGTTCCTTGATATGTATTTATTTGGATGCTCAGATGAAAAAGATCCATATATATTAGGAATAATGTTAATTTATATGCTTTTGGTAAGAGTGACATCATGTTTCAAGTGGAGGTTCTTAAAGAAGCTAAAGTAAAATTAGTTTCTTTTCAAGTGGAGTACAAAAAATTTAGACCAGATTTGATTGAAGCTCCATGCAAGGATCCACCAAATACAATAAAAGATTCAATGTTTAACTTGGATAGTTAGGGGAGCTTTAGTAAATCTGGGTTAAAGACCTGGGTAGAAGTTTTATAGCATATCACTGATGTTATAAAATATTGCAATGTGAAATGTATGAAAACGTCATCTGTGCTTATTTATTTGCATCAAAACATAAATTACCTAAAAAAATACCAGATTATAAACTTGATGCTCAAATACTTGCTATGAGGAGATTATATTTAAAATACTTTGAAGGAAACATTGTAAGTAGTGATTTCATACCTACTATAGAATTTCAAATGTCTATGAAAGTTAAATCCTAGACAATGAAGCTTGCAGACAAATTTGATGAAATTCATGAATCCTTCAAAGATTGTTATTTATTTTCAACCTCATTCAAAAGAAATGTGAATATTGAAAGATGTAAATTATCCCCCAAAGTGTTTAAATCGAGACCACGAGATGATTCAAATGTTCAACTATTATCGAAATCATTCCTAGAGAAATTTCAAGCATCATTGCTTGATGCTCTTCTGATTCCATACGATATCAATGAGTCTGATCCACTAGTAAACCCTACCAGAATTGTAAATGAGATAGATATAAATGCTAAGAACATAAAATTTTGGATATTTGATGGCCAACACAACATTCAAGCAATCAAAGAAATTATAACAAATCCGAAATATAGTGTATCTGTGGAGGAAAAGAAAAAGTATAAAGAACGTAGTGCTCGATTCTTAGATCCATTAGTTGAATTGGGTGTTGTGATTCAGATTTGTTCCCAATTAAATTCTGTGAATAAGGTGTTCTTCAAAATTCCATTCATTTATTGTGTGTGCTCCGCAAGACATTTCTTAACTTCCAATTTCAAATTGAAGAAAATGAGGATTGGATATTCTAAGATAGCTAAAGATAAGGTAAGTAAATTTAATTATTTCTAAAGATGATGGTTTATGATTTTCATATTTAAAATGAATTCTTATTATTTTATATTGACTTGTTTGATTTTAAAATATATTTCATATTTTCATATCTATATTGAATTATTATTAGTTTATATTTGGGCACGTGCACAAAGATGTTTCCACATTTTAGTGTCACTCTAAAAATACAAAACATAAGTCCAAAAATGAAATCTATAATGCATATGCATTATAGATGGCTCAGTTCGGAAAAACTAAACATAAAACTGAAGCTAATGATAGTTACACTATATCGCAAGTGCGATACATCGCACTTGCATTTTGCAAGAGTTACAAATCACAAGTGTGCTATACCGCACTTGCGATATATTGCAAGTTCCATTCTATAAACTAAAACAAAAAAATAAACAGAGGCATGCAGCCTGTATTTTTTATTTTACATTTCAAGCCGCAAATAATGGAGGTGCGATAAAATGGGAAGGAGTTTTGGTTTGGAAGCAATTTGGAGGGTGAATTTTGAAGGTGGAGATTGAAAAGGGGGATTGCAATGTGTTGCTGCTACAACTGCTTCCCAAAAAGTTTTACATTTTAGGGCCCCTCCTTCCATTTTTTTTTAAAAGCATGCCTACTCTTGTTTCCCAACTCAGTTAAGCCCTTCGTGCATACTTAATATTTCCTAGAATCTCAAGAAAAAGGTTTTTCCCTAAGCCTAAAGTGTGATTTTGGAAAAACAATACTTAGGAGAAACCAAGAAACAATCCTTACAATAAAATCCACTTTGATTTAATATCAACGACTGAAAATCGCTCCGACTAAGATCCAACAACCAATAAATGGATGCGGTAGAAGTGCAGAGTTGGAGAAGCCAAGTTTATCTCATGAAAAGGTTAAAAACTTGATTTTTGAATTCCACATAGATCCAACGGTCCAAAAGGGTTACTCACAAATCAACGGCTTGGAAAGGTGGAAAAGAAAAGGGGGAGGCAGAAAGTTAAAGTTTGAACTTCGTGAAAATTGGATAATCCAAATTCTGATTTCCACTTTCCGCAGAAGGTGTAAGTAGAAAGGTGGAAGTGGAAAGTTAAGGTTTGAACCTCATAAAAGATTGATTTTCTACTTTTCTCTTTCCGAAAGGATGAAGCACAAGGGAGGAGGCGGAGATGCTGAAGAGGAAGATGAAAGTTTTGCTTATGAAAAGGTTACAAACACATTTTTTGACTTTTGCATAGATCTAACGATCCAGAATATTTCTGTGCAAATCAACGGCTCAAAAAGGTGGAAAACAAAAGGGCAGAAGCGGAAAAGAGGAAGCAGAAGATGGAGGTTTTGGTCAAGTAAACGTTGGAATCCCAATTTTTTATTTTTTTATAAATTGATGGTTTCAAAAGCTTCCGCAAAGATTAACAGCTCAGAAGGAATCAAAAGTGTGGAAGAAAAAAAGTGGAAGCGGAAGGATTGAGATTAAATTTTGAACACATTCAAAAGTTTGCTTTCTGATTTCTTCTTTTTGGAAGGGCGAAAGCAGAAAGGTGGAGGCAAAAAAGTTAAATTCTAATTTTGAAAATTTTGACTTTCTGTTTTCCGATTTCCACATAGATAGACCGTTTAGAATCGCCCTGTATAGATCAACAGCTCAAAAGGAACTACAATGGATGAAGCAGAAAAGAGGAGGCGGAAAGTAGAATTTTAACTTGATAAAATTGGCGAACCAATTTTCCATTTTCCGAAACGGAAAAAGAGGAAAGGATTTTTCAAAGCTACACGATATAACGGTTCAAATCAGACCCGATTCATCTTTGAGATGATCTAAGCTATCCAACCTCTTTTTTTTTACTGTGGACCATTGGGGAAAATGAGAAATATTTGTACCGAATATTAAACTAAATATTTCCTTGCTTAACAAGGCATTAATCATCATGTTTTTGTTCTGTTTGAATAAATGAAACATATCCTTAAGCTTACAACTGAAAGGACTGTGATTAGTTACATTCGGCCTTGACAAATTATTAGTGTTTACAGATCAAATATATTGTTGGTTGTGGATCCTGATCTTCCGGATCAGAGATGTCATTCAGTCGTGTTTGTACCCTAGGTGTACTGTACACTCATTCCTCAACCTTGGGGTTTGGGGTAGCGCCTCAAAAAAAGGGTGTTCAGGGGTGAAGCCCCCAAGAATTGTTTTTGGGATGTTTGTTGGCCAAAATTTTTGTAGACCCGTGGTATTGGGTTAACCATAGTATTTTCCCATGGTATTTATCCTATAAAATAAAATCATTGTAAGATGGCTATGTAAGGTATTTTATTGTATTGTAAACAATATTTGTGATTGTGTGAGAGAGACTGTGAGAGCATGAAGATGAAGTGTAGCGGTGTTGCTACAAGTTGTATCCCTTCATCTTTTTGGATGCTAATAAAAGGACTGGTAATTTTTGTGTGGATGTATCCCATCGTTTGGGTGAACCATGTTATATCTGTGTCTCTCTGTAATGTGTTTAATGTGTTTTTCATCTTATTTAATGATTTAATTGTATATCTACTATTTCTCTACGGTCATGTTTTCCAACATATATCTGTCATGATGTTCTCATTATGTATTTCAGGTACTAGGGTTCACCAAGTTAGGATGGGAGATCGTGAGATCGGGTAAAGTTTGTAGTTTTTGACAACTGAGATTCATGGAAGATACAGATCTACGGTTCCAAAGAATTCTGCTGCTTTATCTTGCATGAATGAAATAAATATCTCTGATCCATGGAATTGGTTAAAGGGCTACATCTTTCAATGACCAAGATCAAAGGTGGAGTCAGATCGATAGTGGATGTGCATTTCTTTGATTCAACATACTCATGGAAAATAACTTTTGAAATTTGTGGAATTGGTTAAATGGCTACATCTTTCAATGACTGAGATATGCTCAGAATTAGATCTATGGCGGAGAAAAATTATGCTGATTCAATAAGCATGAGGAAATGAACTTTTGAAATCTATGTAATTGGTTAAAGGGATACATATTTCAACGACTGAGATGAAGGTTTTATATATATCAACGATTGAGGTTGATTTCATGGATTGAATGTGAATGAAAGATGGAACATCTCAAGGCTGCGAAATCCTATAGAAACGGTAGGATTGGACGAAGGTGACCATGGCTAATTTGTGATCTATGATCACAAATCAATTTCACAATGAAAAGATGCAGGAAAAATAAAGGAGCGTGTATTTCCATCAGGGAAAGACCTGTGTAATTTGTTTTTATTTGTTTGTTTTATGGAACTCTTAGATTCAACCATGTGGGCAAATAAGATGCCTGGGAATATCCCGGGTGACAGATAGAGATAGTATAAATATGGGTGCAGATCACCATAGGAAGGAATTTTTTTCCTGGTGAAATAATTTTGGACTATTGTTGTAAAAGAGCTACCTATTTGCTAATAAGAAGGATCATTTTGCTGAAACAAAGGGCCTGCACATAGATTTAATTGAAATGTGTGGAATGCATACTATAGAAATATTTATTCTTGCTTCTATACATCACACAGTGAGATTGTTCTAACCTCCTGGAACTATTTCCTTGGTCATGAATGATTGTTGTCTGTATAAATGTCTATGTTGACTGGGTAACAAATTGTTTAATTATATTAGAGCTACCTTTGGTATTCTTGTTGTTGTGAATGTGATTATTGTGTTGGTATTTCTATCTATTAGACCTTTATGAGCATTTATAGTATATTACTCTGAACTCTAAATTTGCTCCATGTACAGGGATAGAGTAGTGTAGTTTTAGATATAGATTAGACCTGCATTTAGCGTAGGCACCTGCATATCATTATTTAAACAAAAATATTATAAATGGTTAACTAGGTTGTAACGAGTAAAAGATTAAAGAACTTAATATGTGGTAGCTAAAACCGTGAATTGAACAGATTCCCTACTCCAAATGGTGTCTGACCTAATTGGGACCATTCACCAGGGAGAATCCATACTGCTTGGTACCTGGGACTTTTCCAAAAATGAAAATAATTGGCGCTAGAAGGAGAGCACCATCCCATGCATGGTTGGTAGAGGAAATCTGATTTTTAGAGAAGATTACACTGGGTCATCATCCCAAAATATTTTTCCTAAAGTTTTGATTCTTGAATTTAAAGAACAGGAACATACACATTATGGGGAAAAAGAATCAAAACGTTTGTATGATGTCCCATTTGAAGAAGTAGATCTGTTTAGGAGACATACAAGATCCTACATCAAGAAAATTGGGGGGTTAAAAGTTATTCCTTCTTTACCTAGAAGGTGAGCTTCCAAGAAAGTACCCTCATATACTAAGGGTTTGATTCCTGTGTAAAATTTGGGAGAACTGGTAAACCTATCGGTGTAAGAAATTTTTCAGCCTCTGGATCAATTAGATCTAGAATCCCTTGCAGTTTTAGTATTCCACAGTCTCCACCTTGAATCATGGATGTTGTAAATCGAACCCTGTGGAGTGCAAGGACGCCACTCAACCTTGCTGCTCCATTGCATGACTTACCCAAACATCCAAAAAAGGTTTGCCCAAGATTTGATCCAGGAAATGGTGTTTGTGATGATTATCACCTACATGGTTTTTATCTAGATTTGAATCATTTAAATGTTGAACATGCAGATGTTTTTTGCATATTTTTTCAGTATAGCTTTGAACCTAAAGCATTATCATGGTATTTTAGTTTGCAAGATGATTCAATATTAAATTGGGATGGTTTTGCAAAGGAATTCTTATGTAAATTTGGCATCCAGAAAACTATATCCACTCTCATGAAAGAATTACTCTCTATAAGGATGGGAGATAAAGAAAAGCTCCAAGACTTTAATCATAGATTCACCACTTTATTGCATATCTTTAGTGCTGCAACAAGACTAGCTAAAGAGTCTCTAGTAGAATATTATACTACAACACTTTATCTACCAATAGCAACATTTTTAAAAAGGTCTTGTAAAGTCATAGTGGTAGGAAACTATGAGGAATCCAAGAAACTAGAGGCAAATATGGATAGTATAGAAAGGAATACTCTAGAACCTGAGTTGAAACATACCATAAGTGAAGTTTATTTGATGTTTTCTTTAAAATTACTAAGCCCAAACAAGAACACTCTAGTGAGCTAGATAAAGTAGTGAAGATGGTGCATAAATTGTCAAACAAGGTAGTGGAATTGGAAAAGGGTAATAGAGTTAATCCATATAGAAATCCATTCAACCCTTATTACAATTAAAGGGAAGAGAGTGAACAACCCCAACCACCTATGCATAATTCTGCTATGCTGAGTTTTAATGAAGTAGGTGCTAATGTAATTGTAACTTCAGAATGTATTCACTTGTATTTCTTATCTATTGTAACCCAATGTTTATTCTGGGATGTTGTTATGTCATGTCATGCCCTGATGTTTCAATCGAGAGACTCAATAATGTAAACAAGTCATGTCAAGTCATTATGGGTAGCACTCCTATTGTCTAAGGGTTAAACTCCCTGCAGTTTCGGGGCCCTAGGGTTATTAGACTCTCTTAGAGAGGTCGGCCCTAGTAGGGTTTTAGTCATGTCAGGATTAGTATAAATAGAGAGTTGGACTCTCTATTTACCACACAACTCATACACACTAAAGTGTAGCGCATAGTTGAGGAAGAGAAAGACATCGGGGCTAGAGGAAATAGCTTGCTACTGTTGGGAGATTGTCTTACTGTTTTTGGGTTTTAATTTGGTGTTGATTCTATCTCTGAGGAAGTTGCGGGGTTTTATCCATTTATGGTTTCCCCGAGGAAAAACATTGTGTTCATTGTTTCTTGTGTTTGATTGCTGTGCTTGTTGTTCTCTCAGTTAAAGATCCTAATCATATGTTAGCTTAATGTTGTAAAAACTAACATGGTATTAGAGCTAACCTGAGAAGAAGACACTCTAAAGCTACGGGAACTAGGGATTCCTATTTTGTGGATCTCTCTCCAAATATTTTCAACAAAAGTAAGGTGGAATAACTCTCCTCCCTAGGGCACATCTTTCTATCGAAGCAGAATCCAATTTTGATGTTTTTCAATTTTGGACCCGACATTGCTGCCGAAAATTAGGGCTTTTCACAGAAGAGGAATTTTTTAGTGAGCCCAGGCTTGGATTGATCTCCTCCACAAAATCAAAGTTAGGGATCAATTTCAAAGCATTTGGTTGGACAAAACTCCATAAAAGCAAAACCCTAATCTACTCCTGAACCAGTATTGCAGGATTTCAGCTGCAAATCCAGATCCGACATCTTGACCTGGTAAGATCTAAATATTTTGTATTTCCATTTGAGGTTCTCAGTTAAGATGTATCATCATACCAAGCTTGATGAAAAGCTTGAGGGAGCTAATAAATTCCGAGCCTAGAATTATAGGATCTCCCTGGTCCTGGAAGAAAATGAGTTAGACTCCTATATCCAGGAGGAGGTTCCAGTTCGAGAGGGAGATGAGGCCAAGGCCTTACATAAGAAGAAGTCAGTTATGGAAAATAGGATCATTGTTGATTCTATCAAGGATCACCTCATTCCATAGGTGTCCTCCCTCAAGACACCCAAAGCCATGTTTGATGCCCTAACCAAATTGTTTGAAGGGAAGAACATCAATCGGAAGATGACTCTAAGGAGCCAGTTGAAGAATGTTAAGATCCAGAATGAGGAGACCATCTAGTCATACTTCACAAGGGTCTACCAAATCAAAGAACAACTAGAAGCTGTAGATGAATAAGTAGAGAATGAAGAAATTGTGGTGAGAACATTGATTGGCGTCCCTAGGTCATGGGATTCTTTCATCCAAGGAATCTGTGCTAGAAAGAAGTTGGTCAAGTTCAGCAGACTGTGGGAAGAATGTTCTCAAGAGGAAGCTCAAATATATGCTTGAGAAGAGAAGATGGGAATTGAAGATCAATCTCTCACAGTACACTCCAAGAAAGGAAGAAGGGAAAATCATCATCACCAAGGTAAGCATTCTCATCAGAAAAATAACTTTATGAGAAGGGATCCATCCAAACCCAGATGTTATACATGCGATGAAATAGGACACTTTGCTAAAATTGTCCCAAAAATAAGAATGGATCCAAGAAGAAGAAGAACTCCAAAAGAAGACATCATGATCACACTGCTAAGGATGATGATCCTCCTAGGGAGAGAGTAAAACAAGAAAGTGAAGACTCTTCAAGTGAAGATGAATATGTTCTGATCTCCGCTCTCACGGGAAATGTCACTCATGGAAGCAAAGATTGGCTTATTGATAGTGGGGATTCCAAACACATGACAGGTTTCAAAGAACCCTTTGAGAAATTATCTGAACATAATTCACCTCATAAGGTGAAACTTGGTGATGACTAACAATATCCTATAAAAGGTAGTGGTGAATCCTCCTACAAGCTAGACTCTGAAAAGTCAGTGAAAATGAAGGATGTTCTATTTTGTACCAGGATTAAAGAATAATCTTCTACCCATATCGGGACTGGATGCAAAATGCATAAGGGTTGCATTCATAGATGGTAAAGTCATCATGTGGCCAAGAGGAAAGATTATTAACGATGCAATAGTGATTGGAGAACAAGAAGGAGGTTTATACAAGCTGAAGGGCCATCCAGAACAAGCTATGGTCCATGACACTGTAGAGCCAAATGAACTACGGCATAGAAGGATTGCACATGTGCATTATAGAGAACTACCACTTGCAAGCAAAGTTGTTGAAGGTCTTCCATAAATTCAAGCAAAACATGAAGGGTTCTGCAAAGGATGTGAAAAGGGGAAGAATACAAAGAAGACATTTCCAAGTAGCAAAAGTAAGGCAAAAGGAATCTTGGAAATCATCCACTCCGATGTATGCAAACCAATGTCATCAAGCTCACTAAGCGGGTATGTATATTATGTTTCCTTCATTGGTGACTTTTCTAGGAAGACATGGATTTACTTCAGGAAGAACAAAGATGAAGTTTTCAGAAAATTCAAGGAATTCAAAGACTTGATCGAAAACCACACAGAAAAGAAGACTAAGACCTTTTGATCAGATAACGGTGGAGAATTAACATCAAATGAATTCAAAGACTTATGCAAAGAATTAGGGATTAAAAGGAAGTTCTCCACTTCTTACAATCCACAATAGAATGGGGTTGCAGAAAGGAAGAATAGAACCATCATGGAAGCTGCAAGAGCAATGCTTCATGATCAGGATATTCCTATGGACCTATGGGCAGAAGCATCTAGAACAACGGTGTATGTACAAAACCATACTCCACACAGAGTACTCGAGAATAAGACTCCTGAAGAAGTCTTCTCTAGTAAGAAACCAGAAGTCACCCATCTTAGAATATTCGGCTGCCCAGTATACATACACATTCCAAAAGAGAAGAGAACAAAACTAGATCCTTCAGGAAAGAAGGGAATATTTGTGGGATACTCTGAAAGCTCGAAGGCTTACAGAATATACTTCCTAGGATACAAGAAGATCGACATCAACAGGGATGTAACATTTGATGAAGACATAGCTTACAAGAAATCCAGAAGGAGACCTGTTGAAGAACCTGAAGAATCCAAAGCTCCCAGAATTCATGATACAACCATGAATTAAGAAATTCAAGAAGAAGATCGAGAATTTGAAGAACCACAAAGACCTGTAGATCCACCTGAGGAAAAGAATCCTCATAAGAGATAACTTGCTTGGGTATGTGAAATTATCCAAGGTGCAGAAAGATATGGGGCTCCAGAAGAGAATCATAGAGAAAGAAAGAGAACCGGATCTTGCTCTGGATATGTAGCCTTACTATGTGAATTTATTAAAGAAGAAACTTCCAGTTATGAAGAAGCGGTAGAACGAAAAGAATGGAAGGATGTGATGATCAAAGAATATCAATCAATCATTAAGAATGATGTTTGGGATGTTGTCCCAAGACCAGAAGGGAAGTCAGTTGTAACTTCAAAATGGATCTACAAGATCAAGCATGCTACGAATGGTAGCATAGAGAAATATAAGGAAAGATCTATAGCTCGTGGCTTCTTACAGAAGGAAGGAATAGATTATAAAGAAACCTTTGCTCCTGTAGCTAGATACACTTCCATCAGATCACTACTTGCTTTGGCTGTAGTAATGAAATGGAAGATACACCAAATGGATGTCAAGACTGATTTCTTGAATGGTGTAGTAGAAGAAGAAGTGTATGTAGAACAGCCACTTGGGTTTGAGACACATGACAGGGAGTCTCATATATGCAGACTGAAGAAATCCCTATATGGTTTGAAACAGGCACCCATGACATGGTATAGTAGAATTGACAGCCTTCTATCTAGCTTGGGCTTTACCAAGAGTAAAGCAGATTCCAACCTTTACTACAAGGTTGAAGATGGAAACCCCATGATGCTTCTACTGTATGTAGATGATCTATTTGTGATAGGTATGGATGGGTTGATTGCTGATACAAAGAAAAATCCTGCTGCCAAGTTTGAAATGAAGGACTTGGGTATGATGCACTATTTTATAGGTATGTAGGTGTGGCAGAGCGCGGATGGAATCTTCCTTGGACAAGGGAAGTATGCAGTAGATATTCTGAAGAGGTTTGGGATGATGGACTGCAAGGCTATGGCCACACCTATGGCATCGAACCTAAAGCTATTGAGCGATGCTTCATCCGAGTCGGTTGATACTACGATGTATCATCAGATGATTGGGTCCTTGATGTACTTGACGAATACAAGGCCAGACATTTTCTTTGTTGTGAACACCTTGAGCCAGTTCTTGACAGATATAATAAATGTTCACTTGATTGCTGCAAAGCATATTCTGAGGTACCTGAGGGGTACAATTGATTATGGTCTCAAGTACGAGGTTAATCGAAAGATTAACCTGGAGGGTTATGTTGATTCAGATTGGGTAGGAAGTGCCATCGATAGGAAGAGCACTTCAGGGTGTTGCTTAAGTATAGGATTAGGTGTGATCTCTTGGTTCAACAGGAAGCAATCCTATGTGGCATTGAGTACAGCTGAAGCAGAGTATGTCATCGCATGTTCAGCTAGTTGTGAGGCAGTATGGCTGTGGAAGCTACTGTATAATTTATTTGATCTCCAAATGGATGCTACTTGTATGCATTGTGACAACTATAGTTGTGTGAAGTTGTCAGAGAATCCAATGTTCCATGACAAGTCAAAGCATATCGAGATCAAGTATCACTATATCAGGGATATGGTGTAGAGGGGAGTAATGAAGCTCTAGTATGTTGCGACGGAGGAACAAATAGCTGATGTGTTGACAAATCCATTGGCAAGGGTGAAGTTCAAGTAATTCAGGGAGAAGCTTGGTGTTCTCTAGATCGAGGTTCCCTCCAAGGGAAAGTGATGAGTCCCATAGCCATTCTGACGAGTAGGTCAGATGTAAGGGCTGAGTCATTCTATCATGGTGAGACGATTGGTTCCTTCCATGTCAGATATGAGTGCTGAATGCCATTCTGGGAATGGAGGTACTTGGTCAGTTACCAGGAACACTTAGTCTAGGACTGAGAGAGCCATTTTGATGAGTAGGTTAGGTATAAGGGCTGAGCCATTCTCTCATGGTTAAAGGATTAGGTTCCTCCCATGTCAGATGTGAGTGCTAGCCATTCTGTCAAGTAGGACAGATGTAAGGGCAACTGTCATTCTCCTGGAGAATGGAGGCACTTGGTCAATTACCAGGTGCCTCAGTCTGGGACTGGGGGCCATTCTGACGAGGGTGTAGGATTTGGTTCCTACCACGTCAGATGTGAGTGCACACCTTTTCAAACATGCAGACGGATTGGTTCCTTGTATGTGTCGAATGTAAGTGCAGAGCCTTTCTTCGATCATGTGTTGATTAGACATAAGTGCTGAGCCTTTCTTCGATCATGTGTTGATAAGATATAAGTGCAGGAGCCTTTTGGTATGGAGGATTGGTTCCTCGCATGGCCAAGTGTAAGTGTTGGGCCGTTCTTCGATCATTGGTTGATCAGATTTAAGTGGTGGGCCTTTCTGATAGGGTTGTGGGCTTTGTTACCACATGGTCAGATATGAGTCCTGGGCATGCCTTTCTTATATGATTATAGGGTAGTTCCTACATGATCAGATGTAAGTGCTGGGCGAAGACCTACATGGTGGCTAGGCCTACATCCAGCATGAAAAAGGGTTGGCTCTATAGAACTTCATATGACAAGAAGAATCATGAGATAACACCTATGAAGATACAGTATTGATGATCCAGATCGAGTGATGATCCAGATCCAGAGATGATGCTCCAGAGATGATCCAAATCGAGTGATGATCTAGATCCAGGAATGATGCTACAAATATAATCCAGTGATGATGACTCAGATCAAGTGATGATCTAGATCCAGAGATGAAGATGAATTGAAGACAAAGAATACTTGAAGATGATGATGACTTGAATATCCAGATGAAAAGAAGACCTAAAGAAGAAGACCAGTGATGAAAATTGTGTTCAGAGAATACCTTCCTAGTTAAGAGGGACTGTTAATGTAATTGTAACTTCGAAATGTATTCACTTGTATTTCTTATATATTGTAACCTGATGTTTATTCCGGGATGTTCTTATGTCATGTCATGCCCTGATGTTCCAATTGGGAGAATCAATAATGTAAACAAGTCATGTCAAGTCATTATGGGTAACCCTCCTATTGTCTAAGGGTTAAAGTCCCCGTAGTTCCAGGGCACTAGGTTTATTAGACTCTCCTAGAGAGGTCGGACTTAGTAGGGTTTTAGTCATGTCAAGATTAGTATAAATAGAGAGCTGGACTCTCTATTTAGCACACAAATCATACACACTCAAGTGTAGTGAATATTTGAGGAAGAGAAAGACACTGGGGCTAGAGGAAAGAGCTTACTGCTGTTGGGAGATTGTCTTACTATTTTTTGGTTTCACTTTGGTGTTGATTCTATCTCTGAGGAAACTGTGGGGTTTCCTTCATTTATAGTTTCCCCGAGGAAAAAAACTGTGTTCATTGTCTCTTGTGTTTGATTGTTGTGCTTGTTGTTCTCTCAGTTAAATATCCTAATGATATGTTATCTTAAAGTTGTAAAAACTAACAGTAGGCATGGATCACTTCTGTACTTTTCACCAAGAACATCATTATGAAAAATTTTTTCCACAGTGGATTAATTCAATGACTCGCGTTATGAACCAATAGTTAGATATGTTGCTGGCATATCTTGAAGAAGAGAAAACCCAAACTAATGAGCAAGAAAAAAAAAAGAATAAACCACTATGGTATTATGGGATTGGGAACCTACTTTGGGCCTTAGTGAAGATGAATCTACTGAGGAAATTCAAGTGTCATCGGTTAATGTCATGACTAGAAGTAAAGGCCCAGTGGTGGATGAAATTTTGTTACTTCCTAAAATAAAGAATTTTAAAGAAAACACGAAGAAAGTTCTCAGTAATTCTCAAACAACACCTAATCCTAATACAGTAAGTATGAAAGAGACAATTCTAGTAGTTGACAAGTCAATGAAGACATCAATTAATAAACCTATGGAAACTTTGGGAAATAGAACAGAGACTACTAAAGAACATGGCATGGGGTATGATATCATAGAAGACATTAATAAAACAAAGGAAAACATCTCTTTATTTGAATTATGTAATTTTCCTCAACAAAGGAAGAAACTTCTAGAAGATTTTAATCCATAGATCAACAGTGTCCTAGAAGCTATTAAATATGACGATGAAGTAAATGAAGCAAGCATTCGAGGAAAATATAGATCTCAGACATTACCTTTTCTGCTATCATTTCAAATTTTTAATCATAATGTGCATAATTGTTTGGTATATTTTTGGTCTTCATCAAATGTCATGCCACTTTCAATATGTAAAAAGATTACTGGCCAACCTGCACCATCCCCATATCAGATAGTTCAACTAGACAAATCTATTGTCAAAGTCATAGGGAAAATAAAATATGTTTTGATTTGATTATCTAGAAATCCCAAAGTTTGTGAGTTTATATATATTATGGTAGTGGATATACTAGAAGCATATGGATTAATTTTAACTAGGGACTGGTTAACGAAACTTAATGGATATTTTTCAATTGATTGGTCTCACCTGTGGCTACCATACAATAATACTCAAAACCAAATTAAAATACTGAGGGAACCACACAATACATATAATGTAACTTAGTTAGAAGTGAAGAATGAACTTGTGAACTTTTTGTATTCAATTTTGAAATCACTTTTTGGAACTTGAACTAGAAAATCATGAAGCTAAACAAATGAGTTGTGAATCAAACACACAGTCCGATCTCCTTCAATTCTCACAGGCTAATGATATTGATTGTAATATAGTAGATTTAGAATATATGTGGTGGACCCTATATGTTGATGTGGAATGCACTAATGCACCGCTGAGTATGAAGCCCCAAGTTGGAAAAGTGCTATGAAATTTTTTGGTAATTCTAGACAAAAGCCTTTTCAGCAACAACTCAGGAGCAACACACCCTAAACTGGAGCCTTTGATCCAAAAGGAGCCAAGGAAGCTTGGTTCTGTTCTCAAGTAGTACTTTACCTAGAATCTAGAAACCCTTGTACATACAAAAACTTGTTGTTATTTCTAGTTGTTTATTTTCATGTTTGTTTCACCTTATTTAATAGCCTTAGTTTGTTTTCTTTTAATAAACCATCTCAATTTTTTGTGCTTGGAAGTATAAACATATGACTAAACTTAAAATCGTTGGATGCCAGGAATTTCATATGGGAAAGAGAAGATGATAAAGTTCGATTATAATGAGATTCTTTAGCCATTCACAGATGATGGAAAGGGAAGCTAGTCTTCAAGTTCACATTTAAATCATTATAACCCTTGTGAAATAGCCAAGACTCATGAGGTATGAAGTACTATCTTGGGGTTTCATCCATTATCACATTAATAGCCATCTCAGGAAGCATATCATGATGGAACCATGGAAAGGAAGAAGGTTTGGGAGATATATGGTATTCAAAACTATCCCACTGATACAAATCAAAAAACACCAAAAGGGTTTTGATATATAAATTTTTATTAACGTTTTTAAAAATAATTATTTATTAAATTTTTTTTTTTTTAATAGTAGCCATTGTTGAAAATTTGTAATAATATAAACTTTTTCTTTTTCCACGAAATAGGTTTAAAGAATAACTTTTCCGCATACTTTGATATTAAAATAAAATTAATAAAAAAAATTTAACCTAGAAAACCCTAGTCTTCACGGCCGACCCTAAACCTTTTCTACCCAGGTTCATTGTTTATCCATGATTCTCAATCTCTCCACCTTTGACATTGTCCTGATGATGGATCCTGATATGGATCCAAAACGTTGACTTGGTCATTTCGATACTGTGGTTTCTCTGACATCAACATCAAAAACTAACCACCACAGAAATTTAGCAACAGAAAACACCAAAAGGGTTAGATTGAAAATTCAATTTTCTGAAATATTCAGTCTTCAATTAAAGAAACGATGTTGAAGAAATAAATTGTTAGAACAAAAGGGTTGTCAAAACAACAAAGATCAGCACGGTTCTTCTCCATCCATGAGATCGATAAGGAAACAAAGCTCTCACTCACACAAAAGGAAATTATGGATGGAAGAACATGTACCAAATTCTCAAAGTAAAGGAAGTATCAGAAGACTTTTTCAGTCATAAATAAAACATCAAAAGAATGATTATAGCATGGGAATGAGGAACAAATGAATACATTTGTCTTACTCTGTTATGATCTTATGGAGTCTTATCTGATGGAAACTTAAAGATAGGGGGTAAAATGAACTTCATACTTTGACCCCAGGAGAATTATTAAGACACTAATCTCTTGGTTACCTTACTCCCAAAGATATGGTATAAAATGTGATGCTTGAAAAGTTGATCCCTAGATAAATATAGTTTAATGAAGTCTCAAGAAATCCTTGTAAGTAATCATTAAACATTCACAATGCAATAGCATATGGAAATCTTTTTGCTCAAAGAAGGTTTTTTCAGATATCTGTGTTCATCAGCTAGTCGCCAACTATTGCTGCAGCAACTGCTTCCCCAAAAGTTTTACATTGTAGGGCCCCTCCTTCCATTTTTTTAAATCATGCCTACTTTTATTTCCCAACTCAGTTAAGCCCTCCCTACATACTTAGTCATTCCTAGAAGCCCGAGAAGAAGGTTTTTCCCTTATCTTGAAGTGTGATTCTGGTAAAAAATACTTAGGCATGACCAAAAAATAAGCCTTACAAGAAAATCCGCTTTGATTTAAGATCAATGGTTGAGAATCATTACGATCAAGATCCAACGAAAAAAAAATAATAGGAGAGAAAGTGTGAAGTTGGAGAAGCCAAGTTTCTCTTATGAAAAGGTTACAAACCTAATTTTTGACTTCCGCATAGATCCAACAGTCCAGAAGGGTTCTACGCAAATCAACGACTCAAAAAGGTGGAAAAGAAAGGGGGAGGCAGAAAGTTAAAGTTTGAACTTCATGAAAATTGGACAATCTGACTTCTGATTTCCGATTTCCACAAAAGGTGGAAGCAGAAAGTTAAGGTTTGAACATTGTAAAAGATTGATTTTTTGGTTTCGATTTCTTCTTTCCCAAAGGAAAAACTGGAAGGGAGGAGGTGAGAATGCAGAAGAGGAAGATGCAAGTTTCACTTATGAAAAGGTTACAAACCCAATTTCTTACTTTTGCATAGATTCAATGGTATAGAAGGTTTTTGCGCAAATCAACAGCTCAAAAATGTGGAAAATAAAATGGTAGAAGCAAAAAAGAGGAAGGAGAAGATGCAGTTTTTGGTCAAGTAAAGGTTGGAATCTCGATTTCTTATTTCTGCATAGATCGACGGTTTAAAAATATTCTACAAATATCAACATCTCAGAAGGAATCAAAAGTGAGGAAGTGGAAAAGCAGAAGCAGAAGGATTGAGTTTAAATTTTGAACACATTGGTAAGCCCGCTTTCCGAAAGGGAGGAAACGAAAAGGCAGAAGCAGCAAAGTTAAAGTTTAATTACAAAAAGTTTGAATTTCTATTTTCTAATTTCTGCATAGGTCGACGGTATAGAATCTCCCGACATAGATCAACGACTCAGAAGGAGTCAGAAGGGTGGAAGCGGAAAAGTGGAGGCAGAAAGTAGAATTTTAACTTGATAAAATTCGCAAACCCATTTTCCACTTTCTGAAAGGGTGAAAGAAAAAAGGAGTTGTGAAGGTTGTATGATCTAATGGTTCAGATCAAATTCGATCCGTCTTTGAGATGATCTGAGCCATCCAACCTCTGTTTTGATTTTACTATGAGCCATTGGGGAAAATGAGAAATCTTTGTCCTGAAACTTAAAATAAATATATTCTTGCTTAACAAGGCACTAATAATCATGATTTTGTTTTTTTGAATAAATGACACATATCATTAAAATTATAACTTAAAGTACGATGATTCGTTCCATTCAACATTAAAAAATTATTGGTTTTTACAGATCATATATATCTCTCATGATGTTCTCTTTATGTATTTCAGTACTAGGGCTCAACAAGTTAGGATGGGTGATCGCTAGATCGGGAAAAGGTTGTATTTTTTGATGGCTGAGATTCATGGAAGATATAGATCTACGGTCCTAAAGAATTCCACTATTTTATCTTGTGTGAATGAAATAAATCTCTCAAATCCACAGAATTGGTTAAAGGGCTACATCTTTCAACGACCAATATCAAAGTCGGAGTTAGATCGACGGTGGAAGTGCTTTTCACTGATTCAATATGCTCATGGAAAATAACTTTTGAAATCTATGAAATTGGTTAAAGGGCTACATCTTTCAACGAATGAGATCTACTCGGAATTAGATCTATGGTAGAGAAAAAATCTGTTGATTCAACAAGAACAGGGAAATGAACTTTTGAAATATGCGGAATTAGTTAAATGGATATATCTTTCAATGACTAATATGAAGGTTTGATATAGATCAATCATTGAGGTTGATTTCACGAACTGAATGTGCACAAAAGATGGAACATCTGAGAACTGTGAAATCCTGTAGACACAGCAGGGTTGGAAGGAGGTGACCTTGGCTGATTTGTGATCTGCGATCACAAATCAATTCCACAATGCAAAGATGTACGAAAAATAAAGGGGCATGTATTTCTATCAAGGAAAGAATTGTGTAATTTGTTTTTATTTGTTTGTTTTATGAAACTGTTAGATTCATCGAGGTGGGAGAATGAGAATCCTAGAAATATCCTGGGTGGTGGATAGAGATAGTAGAAATAAGGGTGCAGAGCACCATAATAAGGACTTTTTGCATCGTAAAATAATTCTATACTATTGTTGTAAAAGAGCTACCTCTTTGCTAATAAGAAGGATCATTTTTCTGGAAGAAAGGGCATGCATAGAGATTTATTCAGAATGTGTGGAATGCATACTGTAGAACTATTTCTTCTTCTCTACATCATATAGTGATTTTTTTTTAATAAGTAGGAGATTCTATTATGATACAAAAAAGTTACAAAGAGAGGCTGATCCACTGGTCGATAAAACATGCCCTTCAGCCCAAAAAGACAAATGCTGCTTATAGAAACAAAATGAGAAGTAGGCTTGAAGATGCCTGGTTCTCAAAACACAGGAGACAAAAATCTCTATATGTCGATCTGACCACAAACTGCCTACCAAACAGTGAAGATACCTATCACAAACCCAGAGGGAAGTAGATCGACACTAAGGCCTTTGACAAAGATATAAGTCGAAAACAATCAAAAGATCAAATACCGAGGCATGAGAACTTTCCACGTGCCTAATCGAGGGTCAGCTACCTTTAGAACGTAGAACCAGCTATCACTGGGAAGATTTTCTGAAAACTCCTCCCTAAGAGGTTGCATGGCTGGAGAGTTAACTGGAGTGTTCCTTGGATTCTCGAGCACGCCTTCAGGATTTGTCAGTATGTTTTGTGAGATCTATTCCAGAAGACAGTAACCTGTCGCACTTTCCTGTTGTCCTCGGCGGATGGAATCCAAAGCCTCGCGGATGCCTTGAGCTGTTTGGATTTTGGCTTGTATGTCGTGGGCTAGCAAGATGCACACAGACTAAAACGGGTTGGGGATGAGGGGGCATCCCATGATCATTTCGAACTCCCTGAGGAGATCAATTTCCATGATTGCAATGTAGGCGTTGATTGGCGAGGGTGTTTCAAACAAGTATTGATCACCACAATTAAAAGTAGTGGCATCTTGGAGCATTAGATCTACCTCAGCATCAGCAGAAACCTTGCTAAGGTTGCTCCCTTGATTATGGCCTCTCGCTTTGGATCTTACCCTCCACAGTTTAGGCATTGCGCAGTATTTCAAATAAGAAGAAGACATAAATAGGAGGGAGAAAAGAGTAATGGAAGTGAACAGAGCCTCTGACGAATGGATATAAATAGGACTTTCCACAGCCAAGGATCTACCCCTGCGATCCCTTGCCTTTACTATCCCTAAACCTGTCATGATGCACTGCAGCTCATCACATTTGAGATGATCTCTCATCCTCTGTGAGTGATTCACGACTTCAAGTTTTATAGCATGCCAATGGATACGGCCCTCCTTCATAGCTTTCAAACCATAAAGCTCCCTCTCAAGAGCAGTACTCGCTCCTCTAACTTCTCTCCTTCCCACGAGTTTGTCTTTATGGCAACCCTCGTAGTGATTGTGAAGTTGATCATTCCATCCATTATGGAGGCTGCCATGTGCTGGAACCACGTGCATCATACACCAGTCGCATGTTGAGTGTCGAAAAATAGAAAAGATCCATGTGTTAGGGCAGAAAGACCGTAAGCTGAGACAGACCTCACCAATCCATGGCTGGCTGTCGATGACTCCCTTGTCTGGCCACAATCATCAATTCAACGGTGGTGGGCCCTACTAAGATGATGAAAATCCATCTTTGGACCTCCCCTTAGATCGGGGCCACCTGTCATATGCATGCATAGCGTGGGTCATTTAGCCTCACGTCTTCTTTCGCCACATTGGAACAACCACTCCAGATTTGTTGAGTTTTTCCTTCGTCATCCTTAATCTTTGCATGAAAGGAAAACTCGCTCTCCACTCATGAATTAGACATGACATATGCCACCCTATTCCCTTCTTGCTTGACGTGAGTTATTAGTAAGGCATCCTCTCCTGAGAGGATCTGCCAGAGGACTGATAATCTGCTCTCCCATCTCCAATTTTTGGAAACTTGGATTGTGAGGGATCCTGCTTGGAGTTTGTGAGCTATGTTGATAATGATTTTGGAATCCTCTTCCACCACCAGAGGTAGTTTTCCTGTTTGATTATCCCAAATCAGACCATTTATTATCCCTTCTAGCTCGGCCATGTTATTCGTGTTTGTCCCTATTAAGCCCCAGAATAGGCTGAGGATGCAGCCCATCGAGTTTTGAATTATGCCTCCATATCTAGCTTGTCTTGGATTACCTTTAGTAGCACCATCAAAATTGAGTTTGAAGGTTCAAAAAGGAGGAGGGATCTAGAGCAGCGGGTTGGAGACATGCACCGGCCTTGAGCAAGCAATTGAATTGTCTAGAGGTAATTCTTCTAACCCAAAATCCTGCAAAATACTCCGCTCACTACTTTCCGCACTGAATTCTTCCTGTGACCAAGATTGCAGTGTTATAGCTTCTTTCATATGGATTACAATGGATTTCCAGATCTCCTTGGGTTTCCTAGCTTTGTTCTCAAATATTTCTTTGCTTCTTGTCTTCCATATTTCTCAGATTGTGAAGCCAGGGAAAAGTTCCCATAAATGATTCACAATTTTTTTTTTGAAGCTATTTGTGGGCCACTCTGCAATGGTTAGGTCTAGTCTTCCCTTGTGTTTGTGGTCTCTTCTAAAGATGGTCGCCCCCCTCTCCCATAAGGAATTAGCAACCCTACATTTGTCCAACAAGTGATTAATAGTCTCAGCCTTCTCCTCGCACATGCAACAGCGAGATGGCCCAATAAAACCTATGACCTGTAAGTTATCCTAGGTTAGGATGTGGTGTTTAATAATCGGCCAACAAAAAATTGAAACTTTGGGCCACCACCTGCCCTTCCATATTTTAATCCATTTAGCTTCTGGGATAACATTATGGGTTTCTGTTAACAAACCTATGGCTTCTTTTGGATTGAAATTGCATGAGGTTGAGTAACCCCACCTTAGCTTATCTGGTTCCACACTTAGGGGGAATCTTTTCTTAGAGAGCTCATCTAGGAAGTTGTCTAAGTCTTACCTTGGTGCTTTGTATTTCCACCATTGCTTGCCCTTCCATCTTCTGACCCTCTGATCTACAATGTTATGATCCCAAAATTCTGCCACATTAGCCATTGCATTGTTATGAAGGAAGGAGCATAAGAGAGGTGTGTCTTCCCGACACGAAATAGTTGGTTCCTGGTTTAGAGCTTCACTCAAGAATCTTGGATTTTGACCGTTCCTGACTTCCCAGAAACTATGTTTTTGCACCAACCCCTGATTTTCCTGAGCTATTTTCCAAATGATGGATCTAGGGGGATCTTCCCCAAACCTAACCAAGGATTGATGTGGCCATTGGGGTGCATATTTCAAATGCCACATTTTGGCCCACGGTTCTTCGTGGTAGTTCACCCATCTCCACCAGATATTAGCACTCATGACTTTATTATTATCCAAAGGATCTCTGAGACCCAAGCCTCCTAAGATCTTCGGAGTGCAGATGGTTTTCCAATCCACCAGAGGCCATTTTCTGATATCTTTAGTGCCCCCCCATAGGAATTGTCTCTGTATGTTCCTAATTTTTTTGATGATGGCTTTCAGGGATGCCAAAACTGAAAAGAGGTACATTGGCATCGCCTGCAGGACCGATTTCACCAGGATAAGTCTATTTGGAAAATTAAGGGCTCTAAAGGTCCAAAGGATAATATTTTTGTTAATCTTGTCCAACAACTCTTTCCATGATACTTGATTGATAGTAGATTCTGCCATCAGGGAACCTAGATACTTAGAAGGAAGGATTCCTTCCTGAAATTCCAGAATTCTTAGGATGTTTCGCTTAGTGATCCTGGGGGTGTTGAAAAAGTAGGTCTGATATTTCTCCTTGTTGATTTCATGGCCACTGGATTCGAGAAATGTATTCAAACAATATTTAATTCCCTGAATTCATGCATCGAGGATGGGCCCATCAGCATATTGTCATCGACAAACTGTTGGTGGGTTTGTGGGTCCATTCCTTCCATTAAGGACAAGTCGCGAATTTTATTCTCTACTTGCATTTTCTTGATCAGTCTTCCAAGTCCTTTAGCTGCTATTATGAAGAGGAAAGGAGATAATGGGTCCCCCTATCTTATTCCTCTAGATGCATTGAAAGGGAATGAGGGAGAATCGTTAACCAAAATGGAGAAAAAAGCAGACGAGACCAAATTCATGATCCAATTAGTCCATTCATCTGCAAAACCAAACGCTTTTAAAATACCCTCCAAAAAATGCCAGTTCAATTTATTGTAGGCTTTGGAAAGATCAAGTTTTAGAAGCATACCTGGATCCTTGGTTGCTTTGAGAGAGTGAATGGTTTCATGGACTAAAATGATGCCATCCAAGATTTGTCTTCCTTCCACGAAGCCAGCATGCTTCGGGGAAATGATGAGAGGAAGGATTGGCTTCATCCGGTTAGCTATTACCTTTGAGATAATTTTATAGAGGACATTGCATAGAGTGATCAGTCTAATTTTGCCAGGGTCTTCTGTGCCACTTTCTTTTTGGATGAGAGCCATAAAATTTGAGTTAAGAGCTTTGAGGATATTACCCGATATCCAAGAGTCCTCCACTAGGGCCACTATTTCTTCTTTCAGCCATTCCCATCTTGCATGGAAAAAATTATAAGTGAAGCCATTGGGGCCCAGCACTTTATCTTTTACCATTTGATTCACTGCCATTTCAACTTTGGACATCTCGATGGCTTTGCCAAGAACTTTGTTGTGGTCCTCTGTGATTAATTTGGGAATGTATCTGAGAACCTCTCTTTGAGCTTCCTCCCTATCTATGTCCGGTTCTTGCGAGAGGTTAGCAAAGTAATGGTTAATAGTGTTCTCCAGATCCTCTTGGGTTTTAGTGATGCTCCCATACTCCTTCTTCAGTCTGTCCAATCTGTTGCCTTGCCTGTGTTGAATGGTTGCTTTATGGAAAAAGCTGGTGTTACGTTCCCCTTCTTGGAGCGACTTGATACGGGATTTTTGGCTCCAATAAAATTCCTCTTGTCTCCCTCTTTGATTGAATTCCTGCAAGAGGGTCTTTTCCTGAAGCCTCAGATCCTTGGTGTAATGATTGAGCATAACTTGGTACTAGAGGTGCTAGATCTTGGTCTCTAAAACCTACTTTTCTTGAAAAATATTGCCGAAGGAATTCTTGTTCCATTTTTTGATGCACTCTTTGAGGTGTTTCAGCTTTTGTTGGAACTAATACATGTGGGTACCTCTAAAAGGGGGTGAGTTTTCCCACCAATATTTGAGTTTATCTTGGAAGTCAGGATGGAGGAGCCATAATTTTTCAAATCAAAAAGGTTTTCAAGGGTTGACTCCCGCATTTTCCCATTCCAGAGTTATGGGCCAGTGATCCGATCTGGCCGCTGGGAGGACAACCACTCTGAGGTTTCCTCTAGCCATCATGACCAGTTTAGACAAAAAAAATCTATCAAGTCTACAGGCGATACCTATGCCCCTGATTGTTTGTTGTTCCAAGTGAAAATACTGTTGGACGTTCTAACATCAATCAGATTCAGGTCAAAGATGGTGTTATTGAAAAGAGTGCTTGTCAAGTTTAAGCTACGGATACCAACTTTTTTTTCATTGAGATTTCTTATCAGATTGAAGTCACCTCCAATAATCCATGCTCTGTTCTACGCAAGAGTTTTTAGATCTGTGATACACTTGATAAAAGCCTACTTCTGGTCCGCCTTCGAAGGGCCATAGACATTGGATATGAATCCTCGAGTTTTGGTGCCAAGGATGTGGAACTCGATTGAAATAGAATAGGTGGTGGTGAGAAACCCTAATAAGGTGACTATTCAGGGATTCCAAAGAATACCCATCCCCCCAGCCACTCCTCTAGCATCAATGGCGATCGATTCACATCCCTTCTAGACTTTTTGGGCTATCTTTGCTAACTCTTCTCCCGAGCATTTAGTTTCTTGAAGGAAGATTATCCCTGAATTATCCCTATCTATTCTTCTTTTCAATATGCACTTCTTTAGTGCACTGTTACAACCTCTGATGTTCCAGGTTGTAATTTGCATTGAGAAGGAGCTAATTGGGGGGGGGGGGGGGGGAAGGGCTGCATCTATGGTTGGATACTGCCCTGAAGCCACCAGTTGTTCTCCTATTGCTTTGATTCTCTGGATATTACTTGGTATTTTTCTTTTGTCTTTTTTTGAGTTTTTCCCTTTCCCATTTGTGACTTTGAGATATTTTGTCACTACTCCTAGGGTATTTGCATTATTGGCATAGATGATCGCTTTCTCTAGAAGAGAAACTTGCTGCGGGGGGGTCTTTGCTGGTTCCTGACAAGAGCAAGCTGTCTCCATTCTGTCAAGGTCTAGATCTCCTACCTCCATGTCTTCTAAAATGCCATCCCCAGATCTTGGTTCTACTTGGGATTCCTCAGGCCGGATCAGGGAGCAGCCCTCCAGGGAAGTAGTCATAATACAAGGGGAATCCATTGGGTCTTGAATATTGGCCTCTCCTGATATTTCTTTGTCCTCTTCTCCTTGATGTTTGCTTGGATTTTTTTTTCGTGAAGCTGTTGTTTGAGCCCTGGCCCTTTTTATTGACTGATCTTCTTGAAGGGCTGTGAATCAGTTCTGGGTTTGCACCCTTTTGTGAACATCTAGACCCAAAGTTTTTCTGGCTTTCCTCTTTTTATTTTGTATTTTGGTGAAACCTTCCGCATCCAATTGGTCTTGCTCTTACTTCCCACCTGATCTCTTGTTTTGGGGGAAATCTCTAAACAAATGCCCATGTTCATGGCAGCGCCTGCATCTGAATGGGATCTTCTCATAGTCTATGGCTTGAAACCATTCCTCATCTTCACATGTTAGCTCTATTCCATCAGGTAGATCTCTTGAGATGTCCAGGTAGCGGTAGATCCTAGTGAACAAGATGTATTTCCTCTGTCTCATTTGTTCATAGACTTTGATGAAGGTCCCCAAGGTGTTCCCTATGTCTATAAGAATTTCTTCCTTCCAATATTATGAAGGTAGGGAGTACATTCTAATCCAAACTGGAGCGATAGTCAAATTTTCTTTATTTGGGTTGAATATCTCTTTTGAGGATCTCAAGAATAGATTTGCCGAGTTGAAAAAGTAAGGGCCATTCTCGAAGATCTTAGTTCTATCCTCTTAGTTGAAGAATATGATAGTAAAGAAGCCTTTATCTCCCAGCTGGAGGTCATAGTGGCCTTGGGGTTTTCATGTTGAGTTTATCCAGCCCATGAACATCTTTTCTATGGGCCAGATCCCCACGAATTTGCCTATGAGGGCCCTTTCCTTCATATATTAAATCCGCTCCCTGACTCTGTCTGACTTAATCTGTAGTCGAGGGACAGTATTAGATTTTGGGACACACTGTCCCGTCCTTCTTGTACCTTGGTTAATGAATTCTTCTTTTCTTGTTCCACTACACCCTTCCCTATCTTTGGCATTTGTCTAGACATTGAATACTGTTTTTGCTTTTCCCTTATCTGATCCCATTGTGGCTGTCTCTACCTCCAATATTCTGGGCTCCCGCGGTCCCTCTCCCCCCGAGGAGGAGTAGGAACCATCTCGATTTTTGCTGATAGGGCTCCACTGACCTACAAAGACTTTGAGAAACCTTCAACCATGCACCAACCATTTGCAGAGCTCATTTTCACATCATATAGTGATATTGTTCTAACCTCCTAGAACTATTTCCTTGGTCATGATTGCATGTTGTCTGTATGAATGTCTGTGTTGACAGGGTAATAAATTGTTTAATTATATTAGAGCTACCTCTAGTATTATTTCTACTATGAATGTGATTATTGTGTTGGTATGACTATCTATTAGACCTTTACGAGCATTTACAGTATATTACTCTAAACTCTAAATTTGCTTCTTTTCCAGGGATAAAATAGTTTAGTTTTTTGTCTAGATTTGACCTGCATTTAGCTTAGGCACATGCATATCAATCTTTAAACACAAATATTATGAATTTTGGATTGGGTCGTAACTAGTAAATATTAAAGAGCTTAATATATGGTATCCGGAACCGTGAACCAGATGGATTCCCCACACCAGATGGTGTCTCATCTAATTGGGATCGTTCACTAGTGAGAATCCATACTTCTTGGTACTTGGGACTTTTCCAGGAATCAACACAATGGTAGGTAACTCACTGTATAGTTTTAAATTCCTTTGATTTTTTCATTTTTGTTTGTTAATTTAATAAATGTTTAATTAAAAAAAACAATCAAATATGAATTCGTTTTGGAATTTGTTGTTGTTATATTAACAGATTACACTAATATTGAATAAAATGTCCATAATCAAACCATTGATAACCCAAACATAAAAAAAATCCCAAAAACCCAAATCCAAACAATGAACACATCGAGGAGGAACACAATAGGAATTCAGAAATTTTTGCTCATTTGGGTACATTGTGATGCCTTAGTTAAATTTTTTTAGGGGGGGACCACATAACATGGTCATTAGGAGAGGCACTAGATAACATAACGAATACAATTTCCAATGCCCAAGGATAATTTTACAACATTATCTCCTACAGGTATTCTTAGAGGCAATACTATTCCACTAGGATGAGATACAAAGATGTAAAGAAAATTAAAGATAAAAAAAAGACCAACTTTTTTCATTATTTCGGGACCCTAGCACTGGATTGGTTCCTCCTACTACTCGACCACACATTTCTCTAGAATGGTGCATAGGACCAAATATTAAATCCAACTAGATGGATTGTTGGTCCATGGTGTTCGATGAAGATCCTCATGGGAATAGAGACATCCCATTCTATTTCCTAAGGAAATTATATGCCAAGTTTATATTGGGTAAACACATAAATTGCTTTGATATTTTAGAGTTCCAAGGCGTAGGACATGGGATTCCCCAAGATAATAAAGGGGTGAGTATTGATCCAAACTATGTGTGATGACCTCCATGCACACTAAACCCCCCCTCGATTATATCTTCTTGCAGGTCTCATGATTGATGACAAACAGGAGGAATTATTCCATTTGGAAGATACATTTCTTCAACATGGGACTGTTGTCGAGGGAAATGTAGGCCAAAGTGTTGGCACATCTGATGCTGGCCCATTTAGGGCTAGCCCATCTAAAGATGTCTCATCTAGGGTTGTCCCATCTAGGTCTGGCTATCACACATAGAGGATCCACTTAGGTCTCTAGATCCTACTAGATCTAGAGATCACATTGGACATGCAGAGGGTTCAGAGCATCGCGTCATGCTACATCCTTGCACACCTTGTGGAAACCTATGTTATGCAACTTCTTCAGAGTTTCATGGAAATGGGTTACTCGAATATGTAACTCAAACTCGTTCTTCACATAGTCTATTATTTTTTACATCACAGTTTTCAGTTGTTTCATAAATTATTTCTATTTTAATTATATGACAATTTATGTTAAAACATTTATAGCTGGTGTCCAATGACACTGTTGGTCACTCTATATACTCAATAATTTTTTGTAACGAGAAAAGTGCTCAAATAAATTGTTAAACCAGGGAATTCTATTTATTTCAAAGGTAACTTAGACAAATATATGCATAAACATTTTAGTAGCCGATTAATGAAATACAAATCATTCAATCCTAATCACTGCTCAGCTAACTCATCTTCCTGTAAAAACCAAATTAAATTATCAATTTAAGAACTTGAAGAACTTCTAATTCCTACATTATCAACCCTGTGTTTGATGATATAAGAATGAATCAATCTAGAATTACTTTTACAAGAAGTTAAGTCCTATGTTACAAAACCAGAGCAATCATAAAGCATCAATCAAAACAACTAATCTATAAAAGAAATGATCTATATAGTTCATTAAACTATTAGAAAGATAAATGACAATACTAAATAGGAGCTGAGCATATCTTTAACAACTACAACTAATTAACACACTCTGCATAAAGAAAATGATTATCCTACATAGTCGACTGTTAGACCACACTGTTACAGTAAGCAAAATAGGAATATGATAATGCAATTGTGTAAGAAGTCTTTTTACAGCTAGGTGAAAACGCGAAGTTGGGAAACAATTGTATGACAAACAAAGTGAAAAGAAAGAGGTCGCACGGATGAACATGCAAAAAAAAATCATCCTCAAACTCTAGGATAAGAGTTTGTGAGAGCTCAAACTCTCAGTTGAGAGTTTAATAAAACTCTAGTTTGAGATTTCGAACCAATGACCGCGTTGTATTTTTGAAAAAAATATCGAATGAGATTTGGAACTAAACTCTCGCCTGAGAGTTTGGAGATATTTTTTCATCCGAGAGTTCATAGTCAACAAAACTTGCAAAAATATCTGGCATCTTTCTGGAACCTGCAACTTCAGCAATATGCCCAAACCCCTGCAAATTTTAAATATTATTTATTGAACTTGGTAGAAATGAATTCATCTATGAATCTACTTTCCAATGATATAAAAATTGTTTCATTTCAATTTGAATTTCTATTTATTGCTAATTTTTTTCTAAACCTTATCCCGTAAGAATTTTGTTATTCTGAAATCAACCAAATGAAAAATCAATATCATAACAAAGACAACACCAAAAATTTTGAAATCTTCATAGAGATCATAATTTCCTTGTCCTCTTCAAAAGGGTACTTTTAGTTTTTCCAATAAGTGTCACACTAAAAAGAAAATTGAAGCTCACCAATATGTGTCGATAATGCACCATTTTATGAACTTATGTTGTTTCAATAACTAATAAAAAATAGTTCTCAAGTCCGAAAACCTCAAAATAAATTCCATGCACAAATTCAATCTATGTAGATTATGAGTATAATTTTTTTCCCTAAAATGAATAACTATCTCTAATCAAAATGTGGTGCACACAGGTCACTCATTATTCATAATTAAAATTTTAAACTATATGTCATTCGTTCACGTCAAATTTTCTCCACTATATGTTGATAATTTAAAAAAAAATGAATATGATTACATAGCTAATTCAATTCTCTGAAATTTGTGTTTTTACTTCAAGGTGAAATTGCTAAGAGACATATCGTTTTGAAGGGGTTAAACTTGAAAAACGTAAAAGTTTGCAGTTTGTTTTGTCAAAAAACAAGAAAACTTGTTTCCCAACTTCATGTTTTCACCCAACTATATATAAATGCATCAAACCAAAATCCCACATTAAATAGAAATGATCAAACTAAAACCTCTACTACTACCAGCTTTTTTGTAAGAAAGCGAGCCCTAGCCTTCGAACATAGATGTTGTTGAAGGATTAACGAAATCTATAACAAAAATGTATTGAGAATTGCTAATCCTCTATTAAAATGATCAAAGTATAGTTACAATATCCTCTTCTATAACTTCTTTCAAATTTCCAACCCCTAGTTCCACTATCATGTTCATACTTATATAGATATGGAACAGTTTAGTTACACTAATATTGGGAAGCCATGAATATCTACGATCTTTCGACAGCCGAACTAAACAAGAAGAGTTACAACTATTATTACATTCCATAAGATCAGTTCATAACAATTAATGATTTTTTAATTTGACCTATTTCATAGGCCGAACGTGTTCCATCTAATGAAGAAAGATGATCGAGAAATTTTAGCTAGATCCGTGGAAGGACATACAAGATTCTCTCATCAACAATGTAGAATAGATTATCAAAAGAAGCAACTAACACCAGGAATTATTCATATGTGAATGCAGCAAACTGTTACACTTGGGACACCTAGAGATTTTAAATATTTATTATAAACCAATAACAAATCAGCGCAAAAGAAAGATAAAGTTCATAATCGTAAGTATAATCAACCATTAATGAAACAAGTAATAATGATTTATATCTTAGGGATTCATGCTTGTTTTCTTAGGAAGGATAATTATTCAGTTGTAATTATGAGGCAAAAATAGGGGGAAATTTCTAAAAAATGTAAGGAAAAAGGCTAGTTTTAGCACCCAACATATTTCCCCAGCTATCCAATTGCATGTCCTCATGTAACAACTCCAACTAGTCTGAATCTGAGTCAGATTCAAGACCTTTTGGGTGAAAATTATTAAGATTGAAGGAGGATTCTGGTTTTTCCCCTACCTGCAAAAATCCATTGCTTGTAATTAAATTATCCCAACAGTCTCTTTCTTCCTTATTGGTTATCCTATAAATACTCCTTTAATTCCTATCTGGGCACTAGATGAGTGGAAATATAAATTCCATCCCTAACTAGCTCCACCCACATGTCTTTGTGCACTCAACATAAGCTGGTACTTGAAGAAAGGCATATTTAAAATTATCGAGTAAATAAGGATATTTTTTCCTTTAAAGATATGGGAGAAACCTCCCATCGATGACTGCTCCCTTCCAAGGCATCAGCCTCTTGCCAAGAGATCAAATTAACACAAGTGGAAATAAATTTACGCTGAAATGAAACCAGTTGATTGACCTTCTCAGGGGACTAAAGATGTTTCTTATACCTAGAAATCAAAGGTACAAGGGCGTAAGGTTCACTATGAATAAAAAAAGTGGAATTTTCCTCATTCCTATGAACAGTTTGAGAGGCATCCCGCTAATGCATATGATTAGTGACAAAAGAAGTGAATGCTCTCAGATGCATATCTCCAATATGAGGAACTAGATTAGACTGCGAGTCCATCAAACATGCCATCTCATGCAAGTACAATTCACACAACGAATTTTATTCAGAAAAATCACCATGGGTTAAAGTCTCGAGGAACTTGGGGGTTGTGATAATTTTCCAAGGTCTCCCTTCGTTTAAAGCCCTTATTTTGAACAGAGACATATGTTCAAAAATGAACACATGATAGGATGGAGATGGATCTCTACAGCTTAGCAACTCCCGAGTTAAGGTAAACATTTATTCTTTTTATTTCTACATAGAATTCTATTTTCCTAACCCTTTAAATTCCTCCCGTATTTTATCCTAATCAAATTTCTTGAATAAAATCTCCTCGACCCACTTTTCCCTAAGTTCTTAAATGGTCTTCTTATGCTCAGACAGAGAAATCATTCCTTTATCATATTGACCAGCATGATACTAACAATTTACTTACCTTGAGCTTCAATGAAATCTCTTTTGCAAACTCTTGATTATCTTCATCCGTGACTAATTTTAGTGACTCTACAGCTTCCTCTTATACTTCTGGTTCTTGTGTTTCAACAATTTATTTTTTTATTGATGCCTCTTGGGTTTTAGTAGCCACTGCTTCTTTAGTTTGAATTGATTCTTCATAAGTTTCAGTAGCCACTATTTCAATTGCAACTTCATAAGTTTCTGTAGCCACTGTTTGAATTGCAGCTTCATAAGTTTCAGTAGCTATTGTTTGAATTGCAGCTTCAACAACTGGTTTTAAGAACGTTGGTTATTGTGTAATAATATTCAGGTCCTCCACTTCTTCTTCAACAACTTCTTTTTGAGTTGCAGCTTATGCAACATACCTTAAGGATGTTGGTCCCTGTGTTTCAACATCTTATTCTATTTTCATCCTTTTAGGCTGTTGGGATTGCTCTAGAATTATCTTTGTGTCACCTGATTGTTGTGCTTGGTCCAAAAGTAAATTAGTATCCTCAGAACTAATTTTAGAAGGAATCAATTCAGTGATGCCTGAATGTTGAGGCTGCATTGCCTCATCCTCTTGCAATTCTTGATCAAGAATCATTTCCAATTCCACCCTTGTTTCCTTTGTTAATTCTGCATTAAGTATATCATCTCTTCCTAGGCTTGAATGCGCCAATTTCCAGGATGATACTTCCATCTTCAGAACCTTGTACCTCGATAATTTGAATAGATCCCCACATCCAGGACATAAAAGATCCCCATTCTTTGAAATGAAATTCAGTTTCCCAACTGGTCAACAACTTCTGCTAACATTTATAAGCCTCGTGTTACCTGCATTTTTATAGATTCCTTCTGACTCTGTAACTTCTCTCTAAGTGTCTGCACGTCCTCTTTCAACAACTCATTTTCATCCAACAAATTTTCCAATTGGGGTTGGACTTCAGTAGGTTGTTGTGGATCAACGGATTCCATAGGTATATTGCCCCCTAGTTCTTGTGTTTTAGAGGGTAACCTAGGTCTTAAAATAGGGATTTCAACATTCATAGCCATTGTTGCCCAAGAAGCTCTGGTTCTTCTTATTTTTGTAATACTAGCTTATTTTCCCTTAATAATTGATATTTTCTTATTTATTTGTGGCATAAGAAGAATCGAAACTTCTCTTGTTTCTACCAAGGGTTCTTCTTCCTTAATTACAGTTCTTATTAACTCAAAGGAAGATTCAATGTAAAAAACATGAGCATTTATCTTATGAAAATCCCCTATTCCTGCAACTTCTTCCTCTTATACTACCGCATTTGCAGCTCCATCTTCCATTGTCACTACTTCTGCAGATGTTCCAACTTCTGGTTCTGCTACTATTGTTGCAGCTGTTAATGGTACAGTCTCTTCTACTACCATCGTCACCCCAACAATTTCCTCTATCGGGTTTGCTGATGTTGCAGATTCCCCTAAATTTTCTTCCTAATCATCTCCACATTCTTCTAACTCTTCAACCCTCCCACTAGCTGAACTTGGCGAGATATGTTCGCCCTCTCTTTCTCCAACACCTCCTACTACATGTGCCCAATACACCGTAGCTCCAACAATAAATTTCTCCCATGTTAGGTTGTGTCCTACCAACATTCTTTCCACTAGCAGTTTAATTAACCCATGGTTTGCTATAGAGGACAATGGGTTCCTAAATGTTTTAACATAGTGTGTCATATTTTGTATCATTCGTAAAAGATAAAATGGCATGTTAAGCAATATACCATGGTGTAAATTCGAAAGCATGAATAAATCATAAATATACACAGTTATATATCTTCCTTCGCAAGTAATGTACCTTTTTAGGAAGATGGGAACCTAGTATGAAGGTGTTGGTAATGTTTTGAGCGTTATTCCCCTGGACCTCGGCTGCACCTGCTCCCTTGCTGGAAGGAAGTCTTCAATTGCTGTCAAATTATTTATTTTATGGAAAAACCATTGATTCCCAATCCTAGGAAACCATGTGACTTATACCAAAGCCTGTTCTAATACATCTAGTCTTAGTCCTCTAATTTTTAAATGGTCTCCAGTCAAATTCATGGTGAATTGAAATGTTGTTTCTCCATGAAAGCAATTCAATATTTTAAAGTATTCAATCTATCCAGCTTCCCAAAATATGGAAAATACTTCCTTTTTTTCATACAGGGCGTCTAAAGTTTTGGGTTCATATCTGACTAGAGGACCCATACTATTTTTCCTCTGTTAGCTATGATGGAAACTATAGCAATTCATGGTATCAATCATTGGAGTTGTAGCAATCAGACACAGTAAATGGATACCAAGGGTTTGTATTGATATTTTTGAAAAGTTTGTGGAGTTAAGAACCATGGTATTTGAATGGGTTATCATACAAGTTTGAATAGGGCAATGGTCTTTAACAAGTGCAAATATTGATTGGCTATATGAGAATGAAAATGATTAAAAAGTAAGAATATAATCATTATTACAATATCAGTTCATACTTGATGATGTTTATAATCAAAATGGATACCTTGTCATTGTAATGTCAATCCGCCATCCTTTCGATATGGCTTCCCTTGATCCCAAAACAACCAAGAGACATAATTATGCAAGCACATTGGCAAAAAAAATAGTAGTCATCCAATGGACAGGTTAAACACGTTTGTGTTAGCATTGATTTCCAGGACGTGTAGAGAAATTATAGCATAGTGGTGCCTTGTTGGAAAAATATCATCATGAAGCAGAAATACTTGGTTGAAAATCCACCCAAGATGCAGCGGACTTTTAGTGAGGTTTTTAGCGAAAATGCTGGCAGAGTTGCAGTGGAAAAATGGCAAGTTTCGTGAGAAAAACAACTGAGTTGCAGTGGAAAAATGGCCAGTTTAGTGTGACAAATAGCAGAGTTGCAGTAGAAAAATGGCCATTTTAGTGAGAAAAATAGCGGAGTTGGAGCAGAAAAATGGGCAGTTTAGTGAAAAAAATAGCCGATTTAAAGTAAAAAAATGAGCACTTTAGCAAGAAAAATAGTGGAGTTGCAGTGCAAAAATGCCCAGTTTGCTGAAAAAAATAGCGAAGTTGGAGCGGAAAAATTGCCAGTTTAGTGAGAAAAATAGCGGAGTTGCAACGGAATTACAACGGATAAACATAAGAAATTACTAAAATTTCCGCTGGAAAAATTTGAACGAGACTTTTATAAAAGCATGGGAAAATTCCGATATTTCCAACAGGGGTATGCAATCTTGCCATTAGTGTCTCTTTCAAGGAGTAATTGCAATTGAGAAGGATATTTCAGAATTCTACAGTTGCTTGGCCCATCGTGACTATTTATTCTGAGTGAACCTTCATGAGAACTCCTATACACAATTCTCAGAATAAACAAACTAATCATAGCTAAAAAACAAAAACAAAAGAAATCAAACAATTTATTTATATACAATTTACGTGTGGAATTTGTAGTAGATTTAAAATTTTTCAGAAACAGGGGAAAAACCCTGCTCATGTCCCAATTGATAGTCTAGATCAACTACAACATGAGAGATAAATGTATCCTTTGAGATAGGTTTATGATAAAGTCATAACCGATGACCATTTGCAAATAGAGCTCTCTGATTTTCATCGATACTTGTCAAACTAGCGGTTCCATTGTCAAATACCTTATCTATCTTGTAGTGTCCCATCCATCTTGTGCGTAACTTTCCCTTGAAATCCTTTTTGAACCCTGGATCATGTAGCAAAGCCTAGTCTCATTCAAAAATTACCTTCTTCTTTATAAATATGTCATGCCATTTGGAGTGCTGCTATTGAATTAATGCTATGTGATGCACATCAATGGCGCGCTTCTCATCTAATTCATTCAATTGATTCAATTAGTTCTTTTGAGCCTCCGTTAAGTCCAATTTTTTTCCAATAGTCGTATTCAAGGTTTTTATTTCGAATTCAATAGGGAAAACAACATTCTTTACATACACCAGTTCATATGGGGAGAAACCTATAGTGTTGCGTCATTTGATAAGATAGGCCCATAATGATTTTCGAATCCCTTTAGCCCAATACTTATGGCGTCTCTTCACTATTTTTGTAAGGATTTCCTCCATTACCTCGATTAATAATGAATGATATTTTATTTTAAACTTTTTCATAAGCCAAACGTGTTCGAGATAATGACGAAAGATGCTCCAAAAGTTTCATCTAGATGCGTGGAAGTACATACATGATTCTTTCATCAGCAGCATAGACCAGATCATCAAAACAAGTAACTAACGCCATGCATTATTCATCTCCGAATGCAGGGAGCTATTACACTTGGCCACCTAGAGGTTATGAATCTTTCTTATAAACCGATAAAAAATCACCGCAAGCGAAATATAAAGCTCATAATCGTAAGTAAAATCAAGCATTAATGAAACAAGTAATAATGATTTATACCTTATGGATTCATTCTTGTTTTCTTGGGAAGGATAAATATTAAGTTTTGAATAGGATGCAAAAACAGGGAAAAAGGGCTAAAGAGAGAAAGGCAAAAAGGGTAATTTTGGTGCCCAATAGACACACCAGATGCCCTTATTCCGCCCATTGATGTTGATGATATTGATGCAGCGGTCAATGTTGCATATCATTTTTTTGCTTCACCATTACTTGTAATAACATTAATTTTTAATTTATCATCATGATTTACATATTTATAGTCGAGATTGGCACATTTAATACATCTTAATATTGATACAATATATTTTATGCAAGTTGGGCACGATGAGTTTGTTGCATCTGAGACAGGTCTGTCATAGATGGAGGAAGATTCACAATCATAGGTACTCTTTTAATTATGCTTTAAATTATGGTTTTAATTATTATTTTAACGATTCAACATGTATTTTTTTGATTATTTGAAATTGTGTAATTGTATCTTTATGTTTTGTTACATATCAACATATGTACGATATGCTTGCCAACCAAGCGACCTTTCTCTTTGATGCATATTCCCATCCTTTTAGGCCATTGTCAATTATTTCACCCACTGGTGACCCACCTCTTCACATCCCCTAGGTATATGTATATATTTTTTATTTTTTTGGGACCCTATTACAAAAGTTCTTATATCTCAGTGTCCCCAATTGTCCCTCCATGTAGTATAGTTTTCTTTGTACATGCAAGTATATTTTTTTGCACCCATTGAATTGCTAACATTGACATATATTATTTTATGCAGCTTTGTAGTGAGTGAATGGTGCTTTAGGAGCACCCAATTGGGGCCATTGGTGACCCACCTCTCCCCTTCCAGGTACATGTATGTCTCGCTTTTTTTGAAAAATTCATTGTCCCTCCATATAGTCTACTTTTCCTTGTACATGCAAGTATCTTTTTGGTGAACCCATTGATTTGCTAACATTGACATATATTATTTTATGCAACCTCCTAGTGACCGATTGTTGCTTGAATAGAACCCAATTGGGGTCACTGGTGACCCACCTCTACCACCTCCCCCCAGGTACATTTATGTTTTTTTTTTTGAAAAACTCATTGTCCCTCAGTGTAGTATAGTTTTATTTGTACATGCAAGTATCTTTTTGGTGCACCCATTGATTTGCTGACATTGACATATATTATTTTATTCAGAATTCTAGTGAGCGAGTGGTGCTTGAAGGGAACTCAATTGGGCTGCTGGTGACCCACTTCTCCTCCCCATGTACATGTATGTCTCTCTTTCTTTGAAAATTTCATTGTCCCTCCATGTAGTATAGTTTTATTTGTACATGCAAGTATCTTTTTGGTGCACCCATTGATTTCATGACATTGACATATTATTTTATGCAGAATTGTAGTGAACGAGTGGTTCTTGAAGAGCACCCAATCAAGGCCGCTGGTGACCCACCTCTTCCTCCCTGGAGGTACGTGTATATCTCGCTTTCGTTGAAAAATTCAATGTAGGATGTAGATAAATTTTCAATTATTTATATAGTTTCTCATCTTATGCAGGTTTGTACATATATCTAATTGTTGGTACCATTTAATTTTTCTAAGATGTTAGTGCGGCACCAATTGTACATGCAATTACACTGTGGACTACCATCAGTTACACATGGAAAATAAGTAAAAATGTTATATCATCTTGGAATTTTAACAAATGTACATAGAAATTTGTATTTATTTTTATAGGTTGGTAAACTAACTTACAAATTCTGGTTAGAAATTTGTATTTATTTTTATAGGTTGGTAAACTAACTTACAAATTCTGGTTTGTGTGCAGTCTCTAGAAATGCGATCCGATCCTCTTGTTCAGCATTGGGGAACACCATCGAGCATCTAGAAAATAAAGATATACTTCTCAAAAGCCACTGACAGTGGCAGTGAAAGGAGGGGTAAATAAAATTCATGTACAGGGGGGATACATACATGTACCATTTTGTTTGTATACACAGATATGTACAATATGATTATGGCCATGGCATGCCATTTTTGAAAACATTATATGTACATATAATATAAAGCAAGGTTCAAATTTATATATATGGTTGACTTGATATGGGAACATGATGTTAATTATTTTCCTTTCAAATATTATTAACTATGTATTTAATTAAGTATGTGTTTAATTACAATGATACTTAATGTGTGGTTCACCATCAAATCTTTTATCTCATCTCTCATAGCCTCCATCCAATTTTTTGTCTATATCCACTATGCTTCTAATTTAATCAAAACATAGGGATCCTAATTGTCTTGATCATGATGAAACATGAATATTAAAGGCACTTTGACCCTCTCTTTTCTATAATGGAATTAAACACGACAAAAAAAATGAAATTGTATTTTCATTTTCATTATATTGATGATATGCATGAGCGTGCCCCTGAACTTATGAAACTATGTGAAGGAGGTTTGAGGTAACACTACAAAATAGCCACATCAAAAACAAATGAATATCCCTTTATGAGATTATATACCTAATAATGGCATATCCTTATGTGTTATTTATGTTGAATATATTCTTTCTGTATGATTTTGTTTCTTTATGAATTCCATTTCTCTAGTAAATAGTGTGGTGAGGTGATGGTTGAGAAATAAGGTACCTATTAGTCATGATATTTGGTTTGAGGAATCCATTTGTGCATCATTCATACTAAAAACATAAATATAAATATAATCTCCCATGTTAGTATTAGTGGACCAAGGGTTATCCATATCCACTACCATTCATTTGTTCACCTAACAAGGATGGGGTAATACGAATCTTGCCACATTGAAAAAGGAGGATCATGCAAACATTAATTTGGAAAATAATTTGAAATTATTTGATAAATGTGTGATTATTAACTTAGAATACTTCATGCTAAACCTATTCAACATATTTTCAATATATGTTTCATGTGATAGCTTTAATTCAAGGAAACTGAGAAAAACCCTAGTTTATGAAATCAATGCACAATGTAGTCATAGGGCCAGGAAAACATGGTTGAGAGGCCCCCCTAAATGTAGTCCTAAAGGATTCTATGGTTCATCGATCCCACCTATTGTTGTTGATTTATTTTGAGTTGAAACTCACCTCAAAAAGGGGTTCACAAACACTTGGTGATTTTCGATCCGAGAGAAAAAAACCAAACGAAGCAACATAATTGCATCTAGATAGCTCCTCAAAGTGTGTATGGGAAAGGTATATATGGTAACACTACCAATAGTTACATCGTCGAGGTTTTTACAAAGTTGACCCACCAATGCAAGAGTTGCATTCAAGGAAACTAAGAAAAACCCTAATTTATGAAATCAATGTACACTTTTGTCATCGAGACATGAAAACATGGTGGAGAGGGATCCCTAGATGTAATCACATGATAGGATACCAAAGGAGTCGACGGTTTGTCTATTTGACCTCTGGTTTCTGATTTATGTCGAGTTTAAAGTTGCCTCAAAATGTGGTTCATGGACACTTGGTGACTTTCAGTCCGAGAGAGAAAAACCAAATTGAGCAGAATAAATCCATGTCGTTGGCTCCTTCAAGTGTGTATGGGAAAGGCTGATATGGTAACTCTACCAATAGTCACACAATCGATTTTTTTGCATAGTTGACCCACCAATGCAAGAGTTACATTCAAGGAAATTGAGGAAAACCCTAGTTTATGAAATCAATGTACAATGTAGTCATCGCACCATGTGAACATGGTGGAGAGCCCCCCCTAGATGTAATCTCATGCCATGATACCAATGCCATCGAAAATTTTTCGATTCGCCCTCTATTTTCTGATTTATTTTAAGTTGAATTTCACCTCAAATATGGTTCAGGGACACTTGGTGACTTTCATTTTGGGAGCGACAAACAAAATGGAGAAGCATAATTGCATGCCATTGGATCCTGCAAGTGTGTATGGGTAAAGCCGATATGGGAACACTACCAATACTGGCAGGATCAAGGTTTTTGCATAGTTGACCCACCAATGCAAGAGTTTCAAGAGTTTACCCACCAATGTAATTAAACATGCATTAATGTAATTAAATGTGCATTAATATAAAAAAATCATTAAAAGTAAACTGCAACAACTTGATAGCATGTTATTTTCTTAATTCTATTTGGTAGTGTCTAAATACACTAGGTATTTCTTGGTGCCTCCGATGTGCCATATATTGTGTTTGTATCTTAGGCACGCGAAAGGATAAACATTAGTACTCTCATCAAAAAATAAAGAGAACCCAATGAAATTGTGCAAACATTATTTATAGATAACCCACCTGAGGGTGTAGGGTCGTGTTTATACTCTCCAAAATCCTTTGAATTGTAGGATTTCTGTGAATGGTATCCATCAATCATAGGTTAGTACATTGGGAATAAAATAAAGGCTAACTCATTGAAATTGTGCTTCAACATGCACTTTAAATTTTAAATAACGCACCTGACAATCTAGCCACACTAGATAATCTAGTAACACCTAACAATGCACTCATTTCAGTAGGACATCTGGATCATCTCTGATGTGGATGGCGTCCATCAATCTCTAGTGCTCTAAATGAGGTATCAAGTAAGGTACATGTGACCTATTTTTGTTCGAAAGTGTGCAGATTTATGTTTATACCAACTACTGGGTTGGTGAAGTGGTATACAATTGCTCCTAGTATGTAATCCTGATATACATACCCACCCTTCCTTGTTTGTTGTGCTCCTAGTGTCAAGTACTCCTCTTTTATAACCATCGAGCCAGATGGGAATACAATATTTTCATCATAACATGTTCGAGAATGGTTTGTTTCCCCTCTAAGCAACGTGCCAACCAATAGTCAGAACCCCCTTCATAATTTTTTGGAGAAACCACTACATGTATCTGACCCATGAAAAGAAATAGGTTGAGTTAAAAATACATTTATTAAAAAATTTCTTTCATGTAGCATAAATAAAATTTCTTTAAATGTAAAGCCTTGTAGTTATTTAGGTACTGCAAATTTACTCTTTTGCACCTTCTTGTATGAGATCTAATATGTGATCATAGTCTATAGAAATATATGTATTATCATCTTCCATGTGGTCTATTTCATTAACCACATTCAAATTGTTTACAAGTGTCACTTGATACCATGTATAAATTGTATCTGTATACTCACAATCATTCCATCCATTGATTCTACATGAATTCAAAAAGCAAGGCTTCAGGCTTGTCCAAATTTCTAGGGTCGAGTTTTCTAAGTTTCTAATTTAATGTAACTATCAAGTTCCATGCACGATGTTCACCTGATGTGTGTTGTATCAGACCACATTTTTCACCTGCCAGAATATTCTTTGCAGTAGGTTTTTCACTGTTGCTTGTTCTCCCATCACATATGCACACCATTTCACTATAGATGCAGCATCTCGAAGGCGAGCACTTGTACAATTCATCTCTTCCCTTCTAAAGAATTTTTTTTGGAATGCACCAGTGCCATCATGCTCTCCTTTTCCATGACCATTTTCAAAGTAGTTCCATGTATGTGGCACCTTGTATTTTATGTTCAAGAAACACAACCATTGAAATACATGTGCATTCTTGAACTGACCAGCACAACCGTATGACCCAATAAAATGACAAAAAAATGGTATATTCATAGTTATCACATGATCATAGAACAATTTGAAGTAAATTTTCAACATAATGGATGTCATGGGTCCGGTCGTAACTTATGTAGAAGTGAATTTCTTTCAATATCACATGTTTCTCTTCATTGCAACCTGGCCCATGTCGATAAGTGATATGGACCATTATGATCACCTGCTATGAGTGATTGTACTGAATTTCTATTTCATTTTGTGGTTGTAGGGTGTAATTTTATGCAAGTCAAACACTAATATTATTGTTCCTAGAGGGAAGGTGTATTGGCATATTCTGAAATGCTCATCTTTCCATCATGCCATATCGACATGTTGAATGTATTGTTGGATCTTTCCATGGAATTCTGAAATAAGTTTGCATACTTGCACCTGGTGGCAAAAAAAAAAACAATGTTATAAAACAACATAAAAATATTTACATGAATATTAATATGTTAATAAACAATGTTATAAAAAAACATGAAAAATACAGTCATTTAAATGAATATTATTTGTGTACATTGTCACATGTGAAGTCACCAATTTAATCTTCCTGCTTTCTTTCCGATCATGTAGCTGATATGTCTCATACTAATAGTTCTTCTTATCGAGAATTGTGTTTCAAAATGGTTTATCTTCATTCTCATGGACGCAATCAGAACATAATGATAGCCCACCACATTTGTTTCAAGAATACTATACACATTTCTTTAAGTAATATATCTTCCAATCTTGCCTCAAACACATTATGCTATGGATTAAATATCTAGATGACATTGGTTGTACTATACTTGGGCAGTTCTGGACATGGTTAAAATGCAAAATATGACGTATATGTACAATTGTATGATAATATCTATCAAACCCTATGAATTATCTACAACAACAAGTGTTCCATATGGTATTTATTCTTACATACCAAGGATTGCATTTTTCAAAAGATATTTGCCCAAGCCTTAGCTCTACATGGGAAATTTTAAAAATATCGAACAATTGAGTTTGTGTCATGTCACATAATGTTTAACATGCGGTTAATTATTCATAGAACCCCTATAGCATTTTAACACATCCTTTTTGTTAGAAGAAGTCTTAGTGTTATCATGCCAAAAATTGTGCACTAGTCTCTTCACTGCTTTGACTAACTTCATGTATTTACAAGGAAACCTACCGCTAAATGCCCACAATGTTTTCGTTTTCCCCTCTACATCAAGGATGCCTCTTCTTACTAGATATTTTTTAAGTGTCTTTGGATATAAATCCACAATTTTTTATGTGCATTTAAGTAAACGACGTTGTCTTGTGGATCTACTTACAATTGATTCAGTCAAGATGCGGTGAGCTGCATTATAGTCATGTGAATGAGTTTTTTTACCAATCGATGTGAATGCAACAACAAGAGATTTAATAATGTGATTACTTGATTCGATATTATTCAATGTACTTATGCCTACCTTTCTTGTAACAGTTTCCATACTCCTAGATTTAATAAAAAATAGAAACAAATGGCAATTACGAGCTTCATATTTTTATCAAAATATTGTTTCATTATTTGAGAACAATCACAAAGGATTGCTTGTTTAGGCACCTTACCTTCCGTGGAATTCAATTGGCTCTTGTCCACTTGTATGTGTTTCAGAGCTCTCTTTCACGTTGATGTGAGATTTTTTTTTGTTTGAAATGCTTGAGTGACATTATCCACATAGAAAGGAAGACTTAACATCCATATGATGCACTTCCCAGTGCTTGGATGCCGCAATTGCCAAAACTAGGCGGATGGAATCCATTTTTGCAACCGGTGCAAAGGTCTCATGATAGTCTACACCTTGGACCTGGGAGAACCATTTTGCTGCCATCCTTGCCTTATATTTACAGGTGCTTCCATTAGAAGAAACCTTTTTCCAAAACACCCACTTGCATTGAACTAATTTCCTCCCCAGAGGAAGAGAAAGTAGCTCCTAAGTAGCATTCTTTCGAAGAGAATTCATCTGTTCGTCCATGGCAGATTGCCATCTTGGATCTCTTCGAGCATGGTAGTAAGAATTAAGATCTGAACTTATCATTAAATAACAATTTTTGGACAGTAAAGAGTCATGACAAGAGAGTGCAATACTTTCTCTTATGAAATCGGACCAGTTTCTTCTTGGATCATCAGGATTTCCAATGTTGTCACCGGCAGAAGAAAGTGTCTATCTGGCCCAAGTTGGGAGATGTGTTTGCACTTCTGGTTATGAAATTGAACTTGATGCTTGCTAGTCACTGATATCATATATCATAGGTTCCAAATCAGGTTCCAAATAAGAGTCATCACCCCCAATTTCATCATCCAAATATTGAGCAAAATAGGAAGGAAATTCAGCAGTTTTCTCCTTTACTAGTTCTACCTCTTGAAGAGGCTCATCAAACCGAACACTTATTTCAATGATGATTTGCTTTCTTCTGGTATCTAGCAGCTTGAAACCTTTAGATTCTTCAAGATATGCAATAAAAAAACATTCAATACTTTGCGGTTTCAAAGCTTTCCTCTTATCATGTGTAATTCGGGCCTATGCAGTGGACCCAAACACCCTGAGATTCGACACATCCATCTTGTGTCCAAAGTAGGATTCGAAAGGGGTATTACCTTTCATGAATGAGTGAGGCACTATGTTCTTAATTTATATAGAAGCATTCATTTCCTCAGCCCATAAATTTTCAGCCAACTTCTTGGCTTCCAGCATGCAAGTGGTCATCTCCTTAAGAGACCAATTCTTTCTCTCTCCTACACCATTCTGCTGGGGAGTGTAGGGGACTGAACGTTCGATCTGAATACCCCTTTAGGAACATATATGTAGAAAATAATTACTGATATATTCCCCACCATTATCATATCTCAAATTTTTTATCTTTTTCCCAAATGCATTCTCAATATGTGCTTTTAATTCAATGAATTTATCTAAGACTTATAACTTTTTCTTGATGAAGAAGGCCCATGTATATCTAGAAAAATCATCTATAAAAGTGAAAACATACTGAGATCCATTCAAGGATGTGATGGGAATTGGTCCGTTGATATCATAATGAATCAGCCCCAAGATTTCTGATGCTCGACTTGCCTTCCCCCGATCAAACTTATGCTTAGGATGCTTTCCAAAAATACAACCTTTGCAAAATCTGGTGGTAGCTTTGATGACCGAGAGGCCTTCAACCATGGATTTTTTTTGTAATTTCTGCAAGTATTTGAAGTTTAAATGGCTGAATATCTCATGCCAAAGTCTTCTGACCTCATTTCCATGAGTCAGAAGAGTCGTGGGCTTTGCACGCTCTAGAAAATGGGAAAACTCATAGGATTTTGCATGATGATTTGTAGAGCCTTTTGCCACAAGTTTCCCATATGCAATTTCAGTAATTTCTACATCATATGGGCAGAATGATACTCTCTTGGGCATGGTTATTTTCAAGGATGGAAGAGATGGTACATACAGAACATTGAAAAAATAACCATGCTTAAGATTTATTGTACCTTGTCCTTTTGAGATGATGGTAGAGTCATCTCCCATGTGGATGGGAATGCTCTTTCTGGTGTCGAGAGAAGAAAAAGAGTATTTCCTGGCCATCATGTGCTTCAAAGCTCCATAATCTATGAGTAGAGCCTTGGACTTCGAAGTGGTTGCCATGAGGGCATGACCTCTTTGATATTGGTATTCTCGATATTGATTTTTTTTCCTATGAAATCTTTCTAGAAGATTTATGTTATTTCTTTTAAGGGGAGAAGTAGCTTCATCAAGCTTCTTTTTCATGTAGGAATGTTCAGGGTGGAAGCCCTTCTCGCAGTATGAAAACTTGACTTTTTCCTTCCCATGGTGGCCTTTGTTTTTGTTCTTCTTCGAGCCAGAAGGCTCTTCTTGCTGTTGGTTTTGAACTTTAGGCTTAGGAGCTTTGAATTTGGTTTTGGGGTTCTTCTGTTGCTTTTCTTTCCCCTTCACATCCTTCAGTCCTAAAGAAAAGAGGGCTTGATCACGGGAGGATCTTATGAGCTCCATCTGGACAAGCTTATCATGCTCACTTGTTAAGGACTCAATGAAGGCATTGAGTGTAGGCATCTTCCATCCAAGAATTGTGAGCTTCCTCGCATGGAATGTAGAAACAAATACTGAATAGTCATCTCCACGTCTTGAGAGAATGGTGAGGATGATCTGATAATCCTCCTTCTTCACCTCACACTGCTTCAGTAGAACGACTATATGCTTGAATTTTGTGAAAAAATCATTAAGGGTCTCAAAATTGCCAGGTTGAAGAGACATCAACTTGTTTTCAAGATGATAAACCCTCAAGTCATCCTGTTTTCCATACAAGGAGGAAAGGTGGTCCCAAATCTCTTTAGGAGTCTTCAATCCCGAGAGGTGGAATAGAAGATCCTTGGAGATAGAAAGATAGAAGAAACAGAAAGCTTCATCTTTATTATTAAAAAATAAATCCTTGTCTATAACACAAGTAGGCTCTTCTTCTGTGTCCATAGTGACCCGGTAGAGTCCTCTGGCACGTAGCTAGATTTCCATGACTCCTTTCCATTGATGTTAATTGAATGGAGTCAAAAGATTTACAGAAGAAGCCATATCAAATTGTTGTAGCAAATGCAGTGAGCCTATAAAACATGCAAGTCAAAACAATAAAGTCACCACAAGGTCGAACATCCTACACATTTTAGTTTTTCATCACATCCAGCATAATTGATCAAGCAATCTTGATCAATAAATACTTTACTTGGGGTATTAAGTGGTAAACCTTCGGCTTCTGGTGCAGTACTGGAATTTGAGATTTTGCTCAATTTTTCATGCAAGATCTGCAAAAAACCATGTTTTTGAGGTGAATGAGCTTCATCTCACTGTGAGCTCTGATACCATATTAATTTTTTCACAGTAATCTAGGGACAAAACATGGTCTACAAATGATTCAAGACAAATTACTCATAAAAATGGTGTAACGGTAATCCAATAAGAGTTTGGAGATCCGGTATAATCTATAATTAATGATAGTACAATACAATGTCATGCAGAGTGCATGAATTCCAAGACAATTCAAATACTCAAGGATGTCATTCGAATTGCATAGATAGGTATAGTTTAACTAAATGTCAGCCACAATCGGCACACATAGTTAACCACTGAGCTAATCCATAACTGACTCCCACACTAAGTCCTAACTGAATCAGAGTGCAATAAATGACCGAGTCTAAATGAAAGTGACTCATCACATGGAACTTTATGTCCAAATCAAGGAGGTAGCACAACCATAACTCCAAGTAGCTCGAATGGAGTTAATTGAAGTGCCACTTGTCATTAGAAGTGGCTTGAGGAACCCTAGTTGTCTCCAGTTCATAAATAATATCCAAAAATAATCAAATCATGAATGGAGGATCCTTTACAACTCATCTTAACTGATTTTTAGGTGAAACAACAATCAATTAGAAATTAGGTGCATTTATGGCACTCAAATCCCCCCAAAATTGCTCCCTGTTTGAAAGAGGAAGCCCAATTAGCCTCCCTGAATGAAGGATAAGGATTAGTTGGCCTCCTTGACTAAAGGAGGGCATGGGTGTGCTCATGTTGATGTCATAATGTGCTCATCTGATTCCAAGTCAATTAAACATAGGATAGTAGGTAGATAGGCCAAAATTGAACAAATAAGTGTGCATGTTGGGTAAATGACTCCAACGCCCCTCCTTAAGCTATAATTAGGAGGAGTAAAAATAAAATGCATGAAATTCTAGGTCTCCAATAACAAAGGGCATAGGTCACCCTATACAATAATGTAACTCAAACAATGCTCAAAAATAAATCTAAGTGAGGAAAGAGGGAAAACCTAATGGGAAAACCCCCCCGCAAGCTGAACACCAGAAAGTAATCTGATCACCCTGATGAATTCACCCCCAAAAGGGAATAGAGGTAAGTGAACTTCTTCTCTAAAAAGCTTTTGGTGAATATGTCTGCAATCTTCTCATCAGTAGGGAAGTATTGCAGAATGATGGTCTTGTGATGCACCAATTCACTGATATAGTGCGTGTGTGTCTCTACATTGTAATATCCCTCTTGCGCACCTTAAGTATTTTGTAATTATGAATGACTATTGTACTTGTTTTGGTGAGGAGCTCAAGGCCAAGGCCCCACCAGAAACAAGACCTGGATATCTATTAATTACCTAAGGGGTAAAATTAGGAAACTTAAGGGATTAATGCAACTTAATCAATGAACAACTAAATCCACTAAAGGGGAACTTAAAACGGTAAGGGGATCCTTGCAAATCGAAAGAATATTATACGATTTAACAACCTAAGCTCTTAGGCGCCATCCTAGGTTGAGGTAACTTCCTAAGTTGACTAACGCACCTTTTGGGAGTTTAAAATAATTCTACCTAATACGCCTTAAGGCATCAAATTCCAAGAAGTTCCCGTAGAGCCTATATCAAGAAGCTCCAGGTTTTGTCTTATGAAAATAGTATATTCATCTTAAAATTTATTAAGATGATACGCTTCTAGAGGCTTAACTACCTAAATAATCCTCCAAGGATGTATTGATAATTTAATGGAGGGACTTACTTCCATGAGCATAGACTTAAAATGTATACATATATACATATGTGAATATATACATGTAGAGTACCCTTGATAAAAGAGAGAAATGAACAAATATGCTATAATTCCTCTTAGGACAAAGTAGGCAGCCATATTCCTGCTAACTAGCTTGGAGCTACATTTTTCGAGGCAAGTGCTAGCTTAGATAAAAGGAAGTTGAAAAGGTCAGTCCGATTATGTGAAAAGTGAGGGGGCTTATTCTCCAAAAAATCTTTGGAAACCAAAAGGATAAATAGTTACTACCTATGATAAATATTTTGGGTAAGGCAAAAATACTATTGTTAGATTGGATGCACACTCGAGAGGTGGTTTCTTGACAGCACGATTTAAGGAAACTTGCCTTGGCAATAATAATGAGAGAATTACTGCCTTAAGTTATGGGAACTTCACGCATAGTCAGGAGGATTGCCTTAATGTATGGAAAATTTAGATGTAGTAAGGAGGAGCAGTTACTCCTAGGGTTATTTATAGGTTATGAAATGCATTTGAAGGTAAGGCTGACCGAGAGGGAAAAATACACTCAGTTTTGAGCATCGTGGATCTGGCACCACTAGGGAGATGGCTGGTATTACCGAGGGATGATACCCAGACTTGAAAAATTACTTGCTTACTGCGTTGGATGCCCTCAGCCAAAGCTGCATGTAATAAGGTATTCTTTTTCTTTAAGGCAGTATGCATTCAAAAAATCCCCATTATAGTTGAATTGTTGTCTGCGAGTTGGTTCAAAAGGCCGATCTAGACCTTGTATGTCCGGTGTGTATTCCACCTCTGGCTTGGATCTAGCTTAAATATGCAGGCGTCAATCTTTCTTAGTTTAAAAAAAATCTTTACACATTGACCATGCTATGCGATTGGGGTTGGTCCCTTTATGGATGCACTAGAGATCTAAGTTCTTTTTATATGATGATAGCCTCCGAGCGTGATGGGAAGAGAGGTCCTATTGAAAATGGTTGGCACTTTTTGATCTGTTGTCACTTATATATTCATATGTATAAAAACATTAACCCCTACCTGCATGACTACCATGCGAGATCTGAACCTCCCAAAATCATTGGGTGTCCATATGAGTTATGGATTTCGGTTTGTGGTCAGAGTTGTGATATATTATTTTTACATCCAGAACCGCGACCTCTGCGTTGGTTCTCACCTATTTTTCTACTGATCTATTTGTCGTGGATCTGAAAGCATTTAGTAATCTCTCACCCTTGACTAGATGCTAATAAGACAATTTGATGTTTTAAATGCCTTTTGTTTTTCTTTATGAAATCTAAACAATGTAGTAGATATATTCTTCTCGGATTCAAAGACCTTATCTCTCTAGATTTGATGGTATTCCAAAGTGAATTGAAACAACCAAAAACAAAAACAAAAAAACCAATGCACGTCTCTTTATGTATATAGATTTTGGTACAAAAGTTGTGTTTATTATTGTGGAATAATTCTTTATGCATAAAATATCTTTGCCGCTTCTTGGTGAAAACAAATATTATATGTGCATATATTATAGCCTTAAGAGACACAAAATTAGGGTTATCATATTGTGGAACAATTCTTTATGCATAAAATATCTTTACCACTTCTTGGTGAAAATAAATATTATATGAATATATATTATAGCCTTAAGAGATACAAACTTAGGGTTATCATATTGGAGAACAATTCTTTATGCATAAAATATCTTTGCCACTTCTTGGTGAAAATAAATATTATATGAATATATATTATAGCCTTAAGAGATACAAACTTAGGGTTATCATATTGTGGAACAATTCTTTCTGCATCAAATATCTTTGCCTCTTCTTAGTGAAAATAAATATTATATGAACATATATTATAGCCTCGAGAGATACAAACTTAGGGTTATCATATTGTGGAACAATTCTTTATGCATAAGATATATTTTGTGGTTTCTTGGTGAAATTAAATATTATATGAACATATATTATAGTCCTAAGAGATAAAGTTTGGATATGGTGCCCACTTAGGAACAGTGGTATGATATATTATATCATATAGTTATAGTTATAAACTAAATCCAAATAAAAGCCTATTAGGATATGCCTATGGGTAAAATCATTTAATGAAAATTATGTAAACATATGGAGACAAAGTATCCCACTATAAGAAGGCCACTACATATCTGGGCATGGGATGAATTTGATTGTTTTCCTTAGAAAGAGTTGTTGTCTTCCACTTCCCATTCGATGTTGGAAGTGAGTCTATGAGCATAATACGAAGAAAGAGTGGCAACAATGTTGTTACGGATTGTAATTATTCTTGACGGATAAATATTACATGATGATATAGCTTGGTGGACGTAGTCCATGGATTGGGTGAACCACGTACATTTGTGTCTGTCTCATTTTCATGTGTCTGAATGTTTTACATTCCTCATGTTATTTTGTACATATGATGTTGTTCTGCGAATGGATTAGAATACTGTAAAAGATAATCAAAGAATGTTAGTGTTATCCTAGTGATCTCTTGTACGCTTAGTAGGTCATGTTCAGGGCACTATGGTGATGTAATGCTTGTGGTTATGAATAATATCTTAGGGGATTTACATTAAAGAAAATCGTCAGTCAACGGGACTATAATATTGTACAATTGAAGGTTATAAGATATGCTATTGATATGAATGAAAGTGCATCTCATGTGATTCATTAGTCAGAAATAAATAGTGAATAGTCCGTCAAATCGACCATGTTTGCTTAAGAGGATGATAGCCCAATAACTAGGTATCTTGATGATGGATGCATGGTGGCTAAAGATTTACCAATAAATAAATAATTAATCCCTTAAGAAAGATCCATATTGTTAGTCGAAGGTTAATATAGATAAAATGTGGTTAAAATAACATTTGAGTATGTTATCAAATGATAGTTTGATGCTACACCTAAGTATCCCGCCATTGGGGGGATTACATAATCATGTGAATACTAGAAGGCATAATATGCATGTTTGGTTTATGTTATCAATAGATATGCTAGTAAATTGGATGTAAGTTGCATGTCTAGTTTCTGATGAGGAGGATGAATGTAAATTGTCGAATGATTGTTTTACATTGCGTGTAGTTTTGACATTATCGAAACTGATTAGACATGCTTCATTGAAATACCATGTAAAATATGACACTAAAATGATTGACTCCTTTTGTAGTAACAGTGGACAAAAACTTTACCCCTTTTCCACACCTAATGGCATTGAGGTATAAGGGGTATGTTACAGATGGTATCAGAGCGAGAGTTGAAACACTTGAGCCTATTTGGGCTCAAAATACTCCTAGACATTTTTTTAGGAACTAACGACTGAGTTTTCATGATAACAGAAATCAACAAGTTCACATTGTTCTACAACACATGTTCCTTAAGATGTACCGAACACAGATATTTATTGACCTTCTAGTCGTGCAGGAGAAGGTGGAACATTTTCTCAAAATCACAATGAAGATAACCCATTACTTTTGCCAGTTCAATGTCAGGCCCGATGATGTAAGTACGGAGGTATCTGGCTATTTCTTTGATTAATTCCGAATATGTTTACGAATGGCTAAGACGATTGCTGCGTCTCTATTTGAGTCACGCCAATAAATTGTAATGAAGTATAGAAGTCTTCTTAGACAAACTCATCGTCGACAAAGGTACGATAGCAATCTCTGTCATGAATAGTAATGTGGGATTTTGAATTGCTTTGAAACCTACATGCATAGTTGAACCCGCTACTAATGAGTTTTGCCATATAGGATTCTTAGAACTGCAAGGTTAACAAATTGTAATAGGTTACATTGAAAACTGTCAAACAATTGTTGTTAAGGACTAGTGGGAAACGATTACATCACTAACAATAAAATATAGGACTGCTAAAGATCTAATGAGAATTGAATATTGATTATAAGTCTTCTAGACCTAATTTGGGGTTCATTAATTGTAATAAATAAATGTAAGTGGCTCATGAGAGTATACTCCAAAGTCCTAGAGGTATCTGGTTACGTATATGTATATAACTTACCTAAATTCCTTGAAGATAGGAAGGTAACTATGGAAAGGAACTTGATAAGTTGATCATTTAGGAGTAAGTTACTGTATTACCCTTGAAACTCTTTGAAAGATTAAGCTGCAAACTATCACATATAGTAAAATGGTTTAACCACAAAGGTAAGAAATGCCAAATAGTGGGCATATATTATATTGTCAATATTATACAAAATGCAAATTGTATCAAATGAATGTTAGTGGTGTTAAAACTACCAATACTAACATTATATAAAATATGAAACACCCTTTACGTTTGGAATTTCATGAAAACCATGAACAAAAAATTGCACTAGATCATATGGATACGTCAATACCTATTAGTCGAACAGCTACGATTGCATATAGATGTTGGTAATGGAATGATTTGGCGGAAGTGCATGACTAATTATAGCCAAAAACAATTAATTGATTGAGCATTTACACCAAAGGTAGGAGGATGTAATGGTTCTCAAGATTTGGGTCCATTGGTTTTTGACAACACTCTTTCACCTATATGTATGCGCATAACTAGCATACGACTTTGGGTCCTAAATGCATATGTCATAAGGAAGAATCATGTTTTTGTTAATCTAGTCTCGCTATCATGAACTAATAAATCTGGAAATGGTTCGTGTTACACATAATAAAGTGAATGATAAGAGAAGTGAATGTTATTTGGTTTCTAAACCTGTGTATAACAATAAATTCTTGGAAAGTAAATGTTAACTTCTTTATCAGAAGTTGCTCATTAAACTTGTGAATGTTGAATACCATTAGTGTACTAAATAGATGCTAAGTAAAGGCAGGACTTGAATTTCAGAATTGTTAGGAAGAGAATTCAAGTTAGTTACCATATACCACTATTATAATGTATCCTTTACCTATAAATATTATTGTGCAAGAAATTGGGTTATGTAGATAAAGACTATTGAGCTATTTATACATTTTTCCATTGGTATTATTGATCTTCTTATACATTTCAATGAAAACGACGACATTCCTTATAGTATTTCTTCAAGAAAAGGAAAATGAATACTAGACTGCTTATGAAACTTGGACCACAATACATCTAAGGTAAATAACATGATGTGTTGTGCTTAATGATACTGGTTGTGCGGAAGGAGTACACCTATATAAAGGCTCTCATTTTGATGAACTAGAAAAGTTGTAGTTGAGGTATGAAATTATGGTAAGCAGTTTGCTTTGTTTACTTTGGATTACGGATGTTATTGGAATTTCCACATCCCATGCATGGCCCCTCATGAATGTGGTGTAAAATTGGAATATCCCTTCACTAATAATTATCCAAATATAGACGAGTAAATATGTCTAAAGATATTGATATTGAAAATAATTGATGAATGTTGTATAAGGTTATATGCTAACATTGCAAGATATGATAAGAACACTATCAGCCGGAATTGACTGATAGTAAAAATATTTGTTGCCTTATATAATGAGGTTAAGAATGGGTAATTTTCTACTTTTATAAATGGTTGAATTTTGGGGTTTTATAAACCAAGGATTTACTGTGAATTATGTGGTTTATATACTGACATTACAGGCTTCACCAAGATTATGACCACGGTTGCAATCGACATGCACTACGGTATATAAATATGCCTGCGTATATAAGTTGTGCTCAATTGCTCAGAAATGAGTAAGGAGTAATTTTTTTTAGATGATTTACAAGGTTATATAACTCATGAATGATGATTAAAAATCGTTGCAACTTACGAAATTCTAATGATTAATTAATGAAATTTTGGGTTATCGATAGATTCCTTGACTAACCGTATAGCCGATTCACGAATCAGGACAATGACAGTAAAGTCATGCTAAGCATCAAGGAGTATGCATTATGAATAGTCAAAGTTGAAATCTATACTAAATACGAACAAGGAAAAGTTTGAATGCTATGGGAGCACCATGGTGTTAGGAATATAGGCTGTTGGAGCACAATGGTGTTAGGAAAGCGATTGCTGCATGAGCATATTGGTGTTAGGCATATGGTGTGGAAAGAAAAGACCTAGGTAAAAAATTGGACATTTAGAAGACAGGACGTTGTTTGATGTCACTGAGGAGAAAACTTTTAACTAGTGGTTAAAAGGGAGAGTAACCTCAGAAATTGTTGTAAGTCCACACGAGAATGAAAAAGGAACTCAAGAGAGTTTGGAAAACATAACGAACATAAAATGTGTTAACAAATTTCCAAGTAATTTGGCTGTTACATGCTTAATGTGTAATGGGAAGAAAGGAATTCCTTAGGTTGAGGAAGACATAACTATCCAAAGGTTGGAGATAAAACCAACACCCAAAGGGTAGTAATTATGTTTTATTGATGAATAAATTGAGTTATGAAAATGATTGGGTATTATGACACCAATGAAAACTAGAAAATTGTAGATTGTTACAATGCAAAAGGATATATGGCTTTTTGTTTAAGTTGAATTATAATTTTGGACCCGAATTACTGAATAAAAATTGGGCTAGACCCGAACCTTCTGTAGGAAACTGTAGGTCTTGAATGATAGCAACTTAAGAAGGAACGCGAAAGACTGACAGAGATCAGAATGAAGTAGAGGAAGTAAGAAAGATGACTCATGAGAAGCAACACATTGGTTAGAAACTGGAACACTGAGGACGGTGTTAATTTCAAGGGAGGGAGGATGTAATATCCCTCTTGCGCACCCTAAGTATTTTGTAATTGTGAATGACTATTGTACTTGTTCTGGTGAGGAGCTCAAGGCCAAGGCCCCACAAGAAATAAGACATGGATATATATTAATTACCTAAGGGGTAAAATTAGGAAACTTAAGGGATTAATTTAACTTAATCAACGGACAACTGAATCCACTAAAGGGGAACTTAAAAACGGTAAGGGGATCCTTGCAAATCGAAAGAAGATTATACGTTTTAACAACCTAAGCTATTAGGAATCATCCTAGGTTGAGGTAACTTGCTAAGTTGACTAATGCACCTTTTGGGCGTTTAAAATAATTCTACCTAATACGCCTTAAGGCATCAAATTCCAAGAAGTTCACCGCTCCTCGGTACTCAGCCTCTACTGAAGACAATGCAATGACAGCCTGATTTTTGCTAGACTAGAAAATAGGGCCACCACCAAACATGAATACATATCCAGAAGTATAGTTTTGATCAATAGAATCTCCCGCCAAATCTGAATCTGTGTAACCAACCAACTCTAAGTCAGAGTCTGCAGCATAGTGAATGTCGTAGGTCCTGGTGCCCTGAATATACTAGAGGATCCTCTTGGCTGCCTTCAAATGAAGATCATGATGCTGCTGCATGTATCTTGATACAACATTCACAACATAACATATATAAGGCCGAGAATGATTCAAGTAAAGAAAGCTACCAATCAGCTGGAGGTGTGCTTTTTCCTTCTTCAAGGCTGATCCCTGAAAGTAAAGGGAATGGAGAAGCCTTACATTCAGCCATGTTAAATTTAACTAATAGTTCTGATATGTATTTATACTGAGTGACCATTATTCCATCAAAATTTTGTGCAATTTCAAGCCCCAGAAATTGCTTCAAGAGCCACAAATCGCTCATCTCAAATGCATCATGGAGGGCAGTTTTTATGACAGAAATGGAAGCAACAGTGCTACAAGTAATCAATAGATAGTCAACATATACAAAATTGTAATAAAATTACCATCATACTTCTGTAGATACACAATCATATTTGATTTAAATCTTTGGAAGTTTTGCGAGTGAAGGAAGGCATCCATCTCGGAATACCACTCTCTTGGGGCCTCTTTTAACCCGTATAATGACTCCTTTAGTTTGCAAACCAAAGATGAATCGGAAATGTATCCCTAGGGATGCTTCATGTATCACTAGTACAAAATGAGGAATTAGCTACTAGGTGACTAAAACTTCTAGTCACCATAGGTTTTTTAAGTGATTTACTACTAAATATGAGCAATTTTGATTGATCCAACTATAAACAACTAAAATTAACGACTAATTTAGTCACCGGTTAACAAATATGACTAGATAATAAGTGACAGAATTAAAAATGACTAACATAAATGACTAATTTAGTCACATCATAAAAAATGACTATCTAGAAGAATATGAATTGGTCATTTATGTTAGTCATTTTTAATTGTGTCATGAAAATTTACAAATTTGACAATGAAGTGTAAATTAAATTTTGTAAACTGTAACACCCTCTATTAGTAATATTGGTTCCATGCACCTTGATATTCAGAGATCCACCAAACCAATTGCGTGAATTTTCTCTTGACCATCTTTATCCCTACTACACCATTGAAGCTACAAACCCGACTAAGCATGTTCCAAAGGAAAATTAAGTTCCTACGTACCAAGCAATTTAGCAAATCTAGCATAACCGGGGTTGGGGTATCAAACTTTTTTGTTTAATACTTGTCATGAAAGCATACATGTATGGGATGGAGGGGCAATGGAATCATGCTTAAGTCAATTGAATCCTTGCAACTCAATGCATGTTTGATTCTCAACACTTTGCCTTTTAAAGTGAACCTGCAAAATACCAAAAGAAGTTTATTAATGGCTAGATTTGAGAAAGTTCTAAGTATGACCTGTAATTAAGGACTCGAGGCTCTAAAATTTGTTGTGTTTGGTACCAGTCCACGATTCAATGAATTGATAGTCACGGGTAGGAATTTAAGTTATTTAATGAAAACAATTAATGTGTTTAACCTCTATGTCAAAACCGTTTTCCATGCTGATGTAGGCCACTACCCTCTTTATTGTCTTACCAAAAGGCATGATAATGAGGAAGAAGACCTAAAATTATGGATTTCACCTTCAAAGAATGCCTTGCAATCACATTGGTGAGGAGTGGTAAGAAGATTACAACAATCCAACGTGTCAAATCTCAGTTGATAGTGTTAATTAAAGACTTATTTGTTAAATTTAATACAAGACTTACTTATAGTTGTCTCTAACTCTTTGTGTCTTGACACATTTAATATTTTATGGTTGTCTTTGCACCTTGACCCAATTCGTATTATAAGGTGGGGATGTGCATGCATAATAATCCTTAGTTATGACTATGCGATGAGGATTTAAAGAGAAGAGGACGTAAAGACAAGTAATTTTATTTGTATTTTGGTAGCCCTAAGGACAAATGTTGTGAGAAACCACAAATGTTTGAAAGGATGGAGGGACATTACATCATGTTCATGCCACCCATAAAATTGAAGGCTAATATTAATTCAATAAGTTTTTTTTTTAAATTTTATTAATCACCATTGTTTCTCCATATCATGTGCCCAATGACACCTATCTATAACAATGCATAAATCAGCTTCTACACAGTTTGTGATCCTACCTACATGCCATTATTTGTATTTGCATGACATCAAGTATTCTTTATATTTGTCATGATTCCATGATATTCATGCAATAAATGAAGTCTTGTCGAGGAGGACTTATCAAACCGGCCTTTTGAATTTCATTTTGACGAAAAAAGAGTGGACATTGGTAGCAAGGTTCACATAGGTAGTAGGCACAAATTTTTGAGCTCGTTTTGGGCCTAGTAGTAGACTAGTAGTTGTTCTTTTTTGTTATAGTCGTAGTTGTTGACACATTGCCACACTTTAGATTGCAGCCCCAAGTGACTTGAGAGTCAGAGTCACATCTCGATGGCTAGTGCCTCTAGCCATCAATGATTACTGGTCATCTTGCACAACTAAGCAGTGAGTAAATGCCATGAGTGATTAAGTGATTATAATTTATCATATTTCTAATATTTTGAATGATGAGTTGAACTTTATAGCATAGGAATTTCAACATCTTGAGAAATTTATATGTACGGGAAATTTCAAATGTTGCCCTTCTTTTGAAATGTCAATATAAATTATGCCTTTCTTAATTGGAAGGGTAACATTCAGATTTTAATTTTTTTTTGAAGGGCAATTTTAACTTTACACTTCTGGGAAGAGCTAGAACCCTTTGAAAGGGATGATAAGGGTTCAATTTTGAACGCTAGGTATAAATAGTCTTTTTTTTCACATGGAAGTGTAGAGCCTTGAACTTATTTGTTTTTCAAGGCCCGCCGAGATTACAAGTAGTGTCGAGAATGCATACTGATTACAAACATTGCCTAGAGAATACATCATGAGAAGAGATTCAAGCTGTGCAGGAGTTGAACCGAGGTCTTTCCAGAGTCAAACGTCTAGACTGACCATTAGACTGTCCCCTACGGGACTAAATAGTCTGTACCTAATCTCTAATCTCTAGTCAAAGCATATAATCAATTTACTATTGGCCCTCAATCTCCTCTCCAAAATAACATGTATAGACATTCAAATTCAACCTCTATTCCATAAGACTAGGATCCAAGATCATTACTGCAACAATAATTTAAAATTTTAAAATATTTTCTTGAAAACTCCATAATATAATATGAACCATTCCATTTTCAATTTAATAAAATGATAAAAAACTTTATAAATATCATTGTTTAGGACACCAAAAATCTTAGCAATAGGCTTAGGAATAAAATATTTTATTTGGTGCGACTGGAGTCAAACACATAGAGGGCAAGAAGAAGAGGAAACGTTTATCCAACAAGGCAAAGTAAGAGATGCAAATGGCGACGAAGGGTGGATGCAATTTAATCAATCGATGTGTATGTGTGGTGAGGGGATTGAATGCGGGTTTGTCGATTTGCCAATCCATCTGAATTTACAAACCCATCAATCCATTTGGAATCTGGATTTGGAATTGGATTTTGGGATTCTTAGTTGAGCATACAGTTTTGGTAACCTTTGTTTCCAAGAAAGTAGGCGAATAGACTCGGGGGTCTAAATTTCGGCCGAAATCTAGGAAGAAGAAGAAGAAGTTTGTTGGGTGTCAGTTATTTTATGGGTGAGGAGAAGTTGGTAGCTCCTTCGGCTATTGCTGCTATGATGTCCGCATGCAGGAGTGGAGACAGGGAAATGTTGATTCCTGGTAGAGGCGACGTTGAAGATCCTACCAAGAGTTCCCCCAATTCTCCCAATGCTTACCAGTTTAGTTGTAAGGTTGCTCACTTTCTACTCCTTTACCCACATATGATTTTTTCTTTTGTTTTGTACATCCAATTTTTCGATTTTGAAATAGTAAGAATCAGGGATAGACTCCTTATTAGGCACCCATTTTGAAAACTATGTCTTGGAAGTCCCACATAGACTACATTAGAATTTTCAAACACCATAGAAAACCTACATGTGATTCCATGACTTGTGGTAGTACCCCTTAAAAATGAGCGCAGAGGGGACTAACGGTGAAAATCTCAATAGTTGATTCCACTACCGCCTTTAAAAGGAGGAGAGGAGACCGAGTGGTAAAAATACAACAGTTCACTTCTTCAAAATGGAGGGGAGGGGAGTGAATGGTGAAATACCCAAAGACTCTGGAAAGAAGATAGGGTTTACCCACAGAAGCATTAGTATATTATTAAGTTATCGGATTGCCCAAATTGTTTCCTAGGGTTTTCCCTTCTACTAAGTTCTCTTTCACCTTAAAAAGCATGTGGAAGGGAGGGGAGTAAACAATGAAAATTCCACATCTACATGCCCTAGATAGAGGAAAGCTTTAACTATACAAGTATCAGTTCATTAAGTTATTGGATTGCTTGAATTGTTGTCTAGGGTTTGCTCTTCTAACAGGGGATTTGACAACTTGCCACTTGTTTGTGGACATTCTAAAATCATTGATCTCTTTAATTCATATCCTACTGCTTCCCAACCTCCACAACATGTAGGTTTTGCATTGTAGTAACTGTATCTCCCTAAAAGATATAAACTCCTCTCAACTTGACAACTGGTAATTAGAGTTTGTTACTTGGACTGACTTTTGTTGACTCCATGGAACAGTAAAATCACGTTAATTTCCACATTTTCATGAAATATAAAAGAAATAAAAAGCACATACATAGACAATGCCATATCTAGAATCTATATAAAATGCTTTTGTATCTTCATTTGCATAGTCCAGAATAGAGTATTCTATGAACATATTTGTTGGTTGAGTTTTTCATAAAACTAAATTAGGCTTTATGATTTATCTGTTGAAAGGTCTTATCAATTTTCACTTTCAAAACTATCTTCTAAATCCATCTAAGATATTATCATTCATGGTAGCCATACAAATTAAATGATCTAGTAATATATGAATAGTGACAATTTACAACTGGCTGCATATTATCACCATCTAAATTATTTACCAAGTTGTCTTGCTCACTGACGACAATAAACTCATCAGTTGGTTTGAATAATCTATTACAATGAAGGCAGTTAGTTTTGTCTGGCCAGAATTGTTGAATAAATTTAGACTGTTTCTATAAGTCTGTTTCGAGGAAATCAGATGAAATATGTTATATTACTATTCTCGATGATATTGGAGAATTTTTCTTATCTACATCTTGACATTTATTGAGATATCATTTTAAAATTTAAAGTTAAACTATTATTATGTGGTTGATTACAATCATTTGCAGTCTATTGTGGGTGATTCCATTAAACTCTACATTATTTTTCCTCCTTGCAGAGAGTAAAGATTTCTTTTATGCTTAGAGCTTGTTTTTTGTCCAAAATCCTTTTGTGGTTTTGTTTATACTTTATACTTTTTGTTCTTTATATCCAAATTATCCTTCTCCAGGCACAGCCTCTTGAAAACATCCTGTAGTTACTGTTCAGTTGGCTTTTGCTTTTGACCTTATCATCACCACTATATCTAGACTGTTTAGGAGATGTTGTACTAACTATCCAGCGAGAAGATGCTTTTAAGCCCTGATCAGTCTTCTCCTCATGAATTTGAAACTGTAGTTAGAAGAGTTGGATTCAATTATGTGATATTCTTTTTTGTAATGGTGAACACATTTTCTAATCAATGGGACTGGAGACCTGTGAACCCCAACTTTGCATTATTGCAAAAAAGTCCACTTTATCATGTGGGCTGTCAAACTTGGACAACTCTCACATAGGAGCACGGCTCATTGTTCACTGGGGTTTGAACCTGGGTCATTAGATGATGACATCATGTCTCAATCAATAGACCATAGCCCAATAGACCAATCACATGATAGTTAAAACTTAATATAACAGAGTTTGGGCTACCTGTGGTCAAGAGGTTTGTCAATGCTACTTCACAAAAGTTCATATTGCAAACTTGTTAGAATGCTAACTAAAATAGTTATCGAAGCAATATTGAAATTCCAAAGTTCAAACAAATAGGGAAGGAAGAAGCTCGGTTGGTGCTGAAGTTACCTTGACAGAATAGATTTCTTCATTTATAGTTACTCAAGCCAAAGTAGAAACAAATTGACTATAAATTCTAGTTTATTATCATTGATTAGAGCTCTTCTGTTTATTTTTGTTAGGAGATTTCTCAATTCATTAGTGTTATCTGTATCCAGTAGTTATTGAAGTCACAAGTGTGACGCTATTATTATTTAACTCATATTTACTACACATATATTCGTGTCACTAATTCAATGGTGAATATCCAACTCTTAAATTCTGCACCTGAAGTTTTAACAAACTTTTTATCATATTTTAAAATGACAAAAATGTTGAGATTTAGGACACTTCCCTTCACCTATAATCTATAAATAGACAACAACTTGTTGTGCCAGTTTCACACATAGATTTATTTAATAATTTATTTTGTCATATATTGCCACTTATCAAAAAATTGTATTTTTTATTCCAACGTTATGCAGTCATGTATACTACCCTATTATGTACTGCAACTTTTTATATTTGTGTATATCTTTATTTGTTTCAAGTGGGAAATGAAAACATTGATCATAAGTCTTGGGAAAGGCCATAAAATATGATGGAGAAAAGGCCAACTCTCTAGGTTGATGATTCAAGTTTCGGGTCAGATGTAGCAGTAGAGATAGTACCGACAATGGAATGTGCTTCATTAGTGTTCCGCAAGACCAATTCTTCATACTCAGATATTGATCAGTCATGCACAAAAATTGTTTCAATTTGCTGATTCTCACAGGGGATTATATAGCAGTAGCATACATTCAGTTCAAATCTTCTACAATTCTACTGGATATAAAGATGAGCTTCGGTGGGCAGCAACTTGGATTTATCATGCAACCCATAATGAGTCATACTTGAACTACGTTTCTATAGGGAATGGCCAAGATTTTTCCCAATGGGGAGCTGCTCCAACTTGGTTAAGCTAGGACAACAAACATGGTGGCATGTAGGTAAGCCTTATTAAATTTTCATAAATGCATTTATTATGCTTTAATGTCATCCTCATTGTGATTTAATGTCATCCCTTATCATTACATTAAGGTCGGTTAATGTATATTGATCATAGAAACATGAAATTAGTTTTCTATTACTGATTTTGTGTCATCCAAACCAAAGGCCTCCCAGTCAAGCTAATACCTGGAAGCCTCTACACTGATCCAATGTGATGTGTACTGAAGAGAACTCGAGGATTGAAAGATTTGAAAAATCGTAAAAGGTGAGCTAAATTCCTTTCATTGAAATGAAATCTAATATACTTATCATATCATATATTCTACATGCACTTAATATGAACTCAGAGGGATGGATCTGGTTGTTTCTCTCATTGGGCATAGCAGCATTTGTTGTAACAACAGATGTGTTGACAATACTAGATTCTAAGAAGCATTCACACCATTAGGTCTTTCCTGTTCCAGGACCTCCCGAAGCCATTTCTCAGAAATATGCCCAAGCCTTGAGGGTTGCATTGAACTTCTTTCCTATTGAGAAGGGTATGTTTGTCTGTATATAATTATCTTATCAAACTTTGGATATGGCAGGAAGGACTCATGATTGGGATTTTTATGAAAGGAAATTATCGATGAAGATGTGTAAGGATGATAGACCATTTTGTTAAAGCATCTGTAATTCTTCTTTAGGTATGGACGAAAGATTCAAATAGGGATCCAGCCTCTAAGTAGCAACTAGGATATTTTGTGGTAAATTTGGCCATGAATATGGTATTATACTTTGTCTATAGTAGTAAATTTCATGTATATGAAATGTAACCATGTTGTGTGGAAATAGTGTGTTGTTATCTTTCCTGCATGATGAATGTCCCATAATCCTTATTTCAACCACTATTAAACCTTACTTCTACTGCCCTACAATGGTATGAAATTCAATGGAAAATCAGATAGAGAAAAGGATGAAGAAAAAGAAAACAAAGTGAAACAAATATTTGATTGCATGGAAGTGTACATGCCTCTTTGTATAGATTATAAATATTCAAAAACACCTAGCTTGTACATGTATTTTTGTTGTCCTGTCAGAGTTAAAGAAATTACTTGCCAAAGGTTGTAGGATTGTAGAAAGGGCTTCATGACTGAATACATGGCCTTCATAGCATAAACTATTGAATCACCTAGAGATGATAAGCTTACCTAAAATTCACAAATCAATTTAAGGCATACAACATAGAACCAAACAATGCTATCAACATGAATATAGTATCTTAATAGATACACACATTGTTCAGGAAAAGGAAATAAACCATATATTACTATCTTCCTATATTAGTTCAATTTTCACTATTTTGCTGTAACATGCACCACATGCAACCTACAAAATCAAGATCCATTCCAAATTTAATATGAGTTGGTTTCTACCCTGTGCAAACTATCTACAAGACATGTGTGTCTTGCATAAGCTATTCTGATTCTTTTTATGCGAAGTTCTTAAGAATTGGTAATTGTTACTATTGGATCCCAAAATTAATCACTGAAATATGTACTTCTATTCTCTCTCTCTCTCTCTCTCTCTCTCTCTCTCTCTCTCTCTCTCTCTCTCTCTCT
>LPNX010471190.1:233605-253117 GCA_001517045.1 Pseudotsuga menziesii
GTCTAGTCACTAGTGGCATCTTCAAGTGGTTGCTTTGAAGAAGACCCATGTTCCTAAATTACAACATTTGAAACCTTTCTGTATGGAGGGTTTCATTTTTCAAGATAATTGCAAATATTTCCCAAATTTGGGAAATTTTGAACCATTTTATAGGCAGGACATTGGGTATGGATTTGTAGTAATAGTTTGGGAATGTTTGAACCATTTTATAGGCAGGACATTGTGTATGCATTTGCAGTAATAGTGTTGTGGATACAATATTACGATCAAGGTCTATGACAATTAGTGCGAGGCTTCTTTCCTCTGGTAGTAACTATTCTACAGTTGATGAATTTGGTAAGCTAATGACTTCCTAGATCAATATTTGTATGGATTGAATTGATATTTATGAATTGACTCATGCAAAATTCGTACCATCATTTCATTCTTTATTTTCGCATACATTTGAAGTATGAATGTTGGTTTACATAATGTTCTGTTATTAAGAGTATTGATATATGTTTTGGTCAATATTCTTGTCTAATTTTGTTTATTGAGACTAGGATGCTATAAAGCTGGTGGGTCATATCTGTCTTATTTCTTTTCCAGCTAAGATTGAGAGATATCTTCGATTATTTCAAAATATGAAAAGAATAAGAATAAAAAAATATAGTTCTTTCAACAATTTTTGCATTTAATTTGGAATAGTTTTTCTAATTTATGAAAGTCAGATTAAATAATATGGTTTCATAAGGTCAATAATAGGGATGCAATTTATTGTTAGCATTTTGGTGTAAATTTTTGGATGTCATTATATATAGGATGTGTGAAAGCTCGAGTTCATTTTTTTTCATTTCCCCACTAACATTAGCTTGAATGTATTTCAATGCTCATTCCTTTTTGGCTTGAAATAGTCATAGAGCCGGTCCACAAAGATTCTTTTCCTCATTCTAGTTCTGGAAGAGACTATTATTTCTAATATCTATTTATAGTTCTACCCTGATCCAAGAAGATGCGCCAGCCTATACCAACAATGAATCTCTGCTGCTGGTAGATAAGGTTATGCAGGCAGGTTTTTGATGTATCTTAGAGATGATACAAAGATCCATGACATTTTGGAATGGGGGTGTCTCAGCTGAAGCCAATGGAAGATGGTTTTTCAACTGTGTTCAGTGGGGTTCAACCCAAGACTCACAATCCTATGCATGCATGTGATGAAAGCCTTATGTAATAAGTTAGTAACATGATCCTAGACTTGGGACTCGAGCATTGTCTTCAAGCATGGCTATGTCACCTTCTAGTACCCCATGCAGATCCCCTGCTAAATCAGCGATAGAAAATTGTAAAACTTAGCCTGAACCCCAGGGAGACAAAAAAAAAATTTCATGAACAACAATAAGGAATATGGACAAAAAAGAAAGATTCTTGGGCTTCGATGAATTATATTTTACTTTTTGCGCAAACTTCCTGATGAGGAAACATTCAATAAATTGTGTATTTTGAACTAGGAAGCTAAGGGGATCTCATTGAATTCATATCAGGATCTCATATCTAAATACATGTGCCCTTTGTTTAACTGTGACTCTATTGTTTGACATGTGCTTCAATATGTCACTTGGAATATTCTAGGTAGAACATGTTTTAGCCTTCAAGGATAAAACATGTCCTTCCTATTCAAACTGTCAATCTGTTGCCTTCAAGGGGTGTGTCTCAACTGAATCCAATGGAAGATGGTATTTCAACTGTGTTCAGTGGGGTTCAACCCAAGACTCACTATCCTATGCATGCATGTGATGAAATCCTTATGTAGTAAGTTAGTAACCTGATTCTCGAATTGGGACTCAAGCATTGTCTTCAAACATGGCTTTGTCGCCCTGTAATACTCCATGCAGATCCCCTGCTAAATCAGGGACAGAAAATTGTAAAACTCAGCCCAAACCCGAAAGAGACTTTAATTTTTTTTCATGAACAGCAATAAGGAATATGGACAGAAAAGGAAGAATATTGGGCTTAGAGGAATTATATTTTACTTTTTGTTCAAACTTCTTGATGAGGACACATTTAATAAATTGTGTATTTTGAACCAGGAAGCTAAGGGGATCTCATTGAATTCATATCAGGATCTCATATTTATATGCCGGTGCCCTCTGTTTAACTATGACTCTATTGTTCGACATGTGCTTCAATATGTCACTTGGAATATTGTAGGTAGCACATGTTTTATCCCTCAAGGCTACACTTCACATCCCCAATGATAGATTTCAAGTGAACTATCCTATCTGGGTTGAATCCTGGACTACAAGTTGATCTCCATTGTTTTTTTGACCTATTTGCTTTGAGGTACAGTAATATTCTAATCCCTAAGTGATAAGCAATATGATTGTTGAAGGTTATATTCCCTTTTGCATCAATGACATGAGTTATTCCTAGTACTCAATGCACATTGGGTGTCCTCAAATTTTGAGGACACATGTGTTCTCCAGTTACGTAGTGTGGAGTCCTCCCTTGCATCACACAAACACACACAAGCACACATATACATGTTCATCAAGCTGTTGTCTAGTGGCTACTTGGTGTGGTTGCTGTGAAGAAAACCTAGGTTCAAAACATGTCAAGATTTCTCCTCCCTTGCATGGGATCTGTGGTTGTGGCTTGCAGCTGGGCCATCTCTTTTTGGGCACATGTCTTATAAGATGTCACCAGAATACGTGCCTTGTTGGGTTTTGTGCTAGATCATTGATGTAGGATGTGGGCAATTAATTTGTAATTTGTGCTAGCTTAATACCCATGACCTGATCTTCACTAATAAAACATTCTAGAGGGTGGGGCCATAGTTTTGAGGGATTTCAGTCCATTGGGTTGTTTTCCTTCAAATATATATATGCTCCAAACAATGGTTTAAGATGACTGAACTACTGCATTTATTTTCTTGATGACCATGTAATTAACAAATCAACTTGGATGATGAAAAATGGAAAAGAAAAAGAGAAAGTTCCAAATGAGTTTATATGAATGATTATACAATTAAACATCCAGTGGTTCTACTTCTCTGAAGAATTACACTCTGCCACAATTGCAAGCAAGTTAAAAGTCCAAACTAGTTCTAATGTTTGTCATATTGTAAGCAGCTGGGAAAAACATTTCATTGCTACGAGGGAAGTACTTCACTAATTGCTAGTTTCTAATGGTTAAGTACTTCACTAATGGTTATCTAATTATACGATCTTAAATTGTATGAAAACATTGATAGAAGTTTGATTATTTAATTTGTTGTCATATTTCAAAAATATTAAAATGGCTTATCAATTTCTTGCCCATGCAGGTTCCATTACTTTTAGGCATGATTGATGGGATAGGTTCTCAACTTATGCAACTGAGGTAGTTATATGATGGACCGATGTCAAATCTCAAGATGCTGATGATTTGTCACATATGGATAAGACAAAAGAGGTTTTGATTGCAGAAGATGAGAATGGCAATATTGTTAGATAGACTATGAAAGATAATGATGTCCTTGTCCATTACAAGGTATGTATACCTTTTAATTTATAAATTGCCCCCACATAGATGAGTGATTCATGTGTTCTAAATCTTTTGAAGTAACCAAGTATATTTTCTTTCTATTTGATTCACTTTCCTAGCTTCAAGGGGTATAAATTTATAAAAAACACATATTCATATGTTTTCATACTCTTTTTGCTTAGCAATGTTGTCAAGCACATTGGGATCCTTTTATTGTCAAATTCCAAATAGGTAAATAGTGCCATAAATCATGAGGTCCATGTACCGAGCTGACAAGAACTTCCTAATGATGTCTTCATAATGACTAATACATGGCTTAACTCATTTGTCATGACCCACATAGTAATAAAATGATTGTGTCATAACACATATGCCGATCACATGTGCATTAACTAAATACAATATAGACCATAAGATAAGATAAGATGAGACACATTAGTTTCCAAGAGATGGCTGCAAAGATGCCTGCAAATAGGTGTGACTGTTAAGTACAACAACGAGGAGTGCAAAATGGGAGTGCAAAGACAACTCCTATAAAAAGATGATAAAATCATATATATTCTATTACAATTAATACATTGAGGCTAAGATGAAGGAGCTAGTTTGTGTCAGTTGCTGCAAATGCAAATAGATTTTTTTTGTTTTTTATATATGTTTTGAGGTTAATAGTATTGATCTATGACCTTGTGGACTGCATTTGTCTCACTCTGCCCTAAATGGGTCATAGCATCAACTAAATAGATATTTAGTTTTGACATTGTGGAATCATGCACATTGTTTCGCATAAGGTGTTCACTTGAATTTTCTTGAGGGTTTATGGGTTGGTTTCTGAGTATTCTAGGATAGTCTAAAGTATCATGTTGTCTTTTTCTTGGTTGTAAAATGAATTCTGGGAAATCCATGCCACCTGTGGACAATGAAAGGAAATGAACAAGCCATGTACCTCATATCTATGCAGTTTTTGGTCCCTATTCATATTCAATTCAATGATCATAGACAATGGAACCTTTAGTTAAGGAAATAGTTTTGTGAGACTACAACTTTGAATTGAAGTCTTCAGGGAAGAACTTTGCTATCAATATCATTTCTTATGATTGATTATGCCAATTCTCTCCTTTCTCAGTTGTTTCTTGAAAATCCCAGATACACCAAATTTAGTTGCTAGTCTCTTGTTTGTTTGATGTTTCTTTAGTCCTCTATATCATGCTATCAAAAATCAAATAAATTATCTTTCTCACAGCAAAATGTTTTTATTTACTTATAAGATTCTCAAATGTCCAAAGACTAACATTTTAAATATGAAAATGCAACCCCCTTGTGTGTGGGCACATGTTTGGCATCTCTTGTATTAGAGAGTGGATTCAATGACACAAGAACAATATTGGCAAGGTAAGTATATGCAAGCTCACAAATTGTTGTTTTCCATGGTCTCATGTTAAATGAATTGGTAAGACTATAAAGTTCATGAAAAAAAAGAAATATATATTTATCTTTTTTGTTGAAACAAATCTTCGAGATTATAATTTGTATTTATGTAAATAATGTGTAGGGTCCACAATACAATAACAAGGCTAAGCTAGGTGACATAAAAAATATTTATGTGCCAGTTATAGCTGTAACTGGTCAACAATAGTGACAAATCAATTGTCTTTGTTGCAATACCCATATTTTTCGTCATCCTTAGAATTTCATTATGCATATTTGAATGAGTAGGTGATGGATTTACCATCGATGAAGAATTATAAGACAATTGCAAACTGATATTATTAGTCCTGAATCAAGCACCCACCAGATCAGTTTGACCAACTTCCATGATTGAAAAATTCAGCCAAACATATTTTTTTGAAGGTATTAAAAGGCCACTTTTTCTCCATTTTCTCCAATCAGAAGTGACATTTTGTTCAGAAAATTGTTAGTAGCATAGTGTTAGAAATTTAAAATGGCTAAAGCAAAACTGTACAGCTAGTTAATAAAAAAGGTAGATAGTATTATAGGAGTGAGCACCAAATATTCAATTCTCACAAGGCTTTTAAAAAAGAGATTAAATTTTCAAAGTAAACTAGAGAGCTCCTACTGGTATATATCTAATAGAAGTACCTAATACAAAAAGACTTTTACATATCATGCTCTAGTGAAAAATATGCTAGCTATAGGCTCTTCTAGGTTCTGCGTGGACAGCTTGTATCCCTAGGTTCTCAAGCTTGATATCTTCAAATTGTTGTGAAACAGTTTCTTTTTATTTGGTATAAATATGTTGTAGTGGAACCCAAAGTATGCCTATGATTTCATGATGTAGTCTAAGTGCATTTGATGAGCTTTTTCAGTCATGGATTTAAGGTTCAAGCACTCAGACTCCAAGGCTTGTATTTTCCTCCTTTGCTGCATGAATATATCTAGGATTTCCATATTCTATGAGATGATGACATGCTCCTTTCTTTGTATAGTGTTTTTCAAAGAAAGCATGGGAATCATGTTTTCATTGATGTAGTCCTGTCTTTGAAGGATTTTCTTGATATCGAGGATGTCCTGCTGAGTTCCCATGAAAACCTGGGAAACCCATGGCTTGGAATGCCCAAGAAGACTCAATTTGAAATAGGGGAGAACCCAATATCCATTTAGTCTGGTGAGATATGCAGTAGCAGAGTCACCATATTTTCTCCATAGAATGTCCTTTAATCCACTATTGTCTAGGGTTCTGAGCATAGGACCACAATTGTAGATATACCACAATTGTTGAGGTGGGTCAACTGAAGGCTAGAATTACCATTGAAATACCACCATCCAACTGTAATAATTGGAGTATGACTGTATGTAACGTAACATATAACAAAAATGCGCACCCTCGGTGTACAACCTTGGTATCAGAAAATTGCCTCCTAGTGATGTCAAACTCACTCCAAAGACAGTTCAAAGGATCAAATGCAGAACACAACCATAAAGGAATGATACCAAGGGTAGAATTTACACCAGAAAAAGAATGGCTAGTACTAAGCCCCTAACCAAGGACATGATACCACCATCCTAAAAAATAGCATAGAACACTAAAACACACAAAATGTGCAACCTTAAACATAGGGATATGCCTCCTGCTGATGACAGGTTCAAACCAACTTCTAAGATGACAGTCCGAGGATTCAATGGAATACATAGCAACATAATACACCAATAATTTTGAGGATTATTCCCCAACAGACCTCCAGTTAAAACATCTCTTCAATTCTGAAAAATTCGCCATTTCCATTTGAAATTCAATTGAATACTTCATCGATGAGAACCTGACTCTGTAAAACCAGTGTTGGCCTGCTCTAGTTGAGGTCAAAACACGATTCTCATTTTCCCACCTTTGATAACAAATATGGGAAGAGAGCATTCAAAACTGAATATTAGAGTTGGGAATGGCATGTGTGGTGCCATCGCACACTCATCTGGAGTATAAATGCACTATTAACTTTAGTCCCTAATCTTATAGACGAAATCCTTCTTGATTTTGGAGTAGTCTTGAAATAGAAGTTTGACTTATGAACAAGTCACTTTCAAGGGTAGATCCTATTTTGAGATTGGTCACCTAGCCACTTCTTGTCATAAGCGAGTTTTGAGGATGCCCTTCAAATAAACTGATCAAGAATAAGAAGAAATGTAAGCCCGCTTAGTGGAAACACCCAGTATTACATCATCATATAATTCGCTCAAAGCCCTTAGATAAAGATAATGGAACGGTGTAGGAATATTCCCCAACAAAGGATAATCCAAGTCAGACTTAAGGAGGTTAAGCCTCTGCAAGTTAAAGATAATGCAGTTAACTCAAAGGATGATAAAAGTCTCAATGGCAAGTTAAAGAAAGTAACTAAATGGCAACACTAATAAAGAAAGAATCCCAATGCTTCACTTTAGAAGATTTTACCATGTGGGTTCCATCATCTTATTTTGGTACAATGGTCCCAACCTCTTCATTAAAAAGAAATTCAATGGGCAGAAACAAAAGGATAATTTTTGTGTCAATATTTTGGATTTTCACTGTGTAATGCGTTAGAAACGATAACTTTCAGCAGTGAGATGACTCTGGGACAATAGAAGAGTTGAGATCAAGCAATTCATATTAAGTCTATTAGTAGGAACACTTGGTATTGCCTTGATGTAAGTTTTCTTTACCCATCAAGGATGTATGGGCCATTGTTTTCGTATGTCAGGTGGAAACCTTTTGTAAGCATTTAACACAATTTATGCACACTATACACTATAGCTGGGATACTTGTAATACCTTAAAAGAAATTCAGGATTCCGAATATATAGGATGGTAACTTTTCTCAGTAGTTAATATGATTTGTTTCTATTTAAAAAAGGCTAAAGCCTAAAGCATCATCCTTTTTCTCTTCTTTTTTTTGTTTGCTCGAAACTCCCTCACTTCACGGGAGAGGATTTTTGTCTTGAGAAACCATGACCCAGGGGCATATATTCCTGTCAAAATCACCTAGGGATCACACCCAACCTGTACCACACCAACTGTCAACTTGGCTAGATTTTGGGGTGTCTCCTCCCAACTAGTTCACTCCTAAGGGGAATTGAACCTGGGTTGCCTTGCTGACAAGACCCACACCTTAACCGAATGAGCTAGGTGGGAATTGATATTCATCCTTCTGCTTGTCTCTATGATTTAGTGCATGCATTTTTCTATTCCTTTTACTTTTCACTGAGCAAGTTAAATTAGTTGGGGCCACCTATCATTAAATCTGTCTTTGGCCAGTGCATTATTTTGTTAACATATGCTTGATATCTTTGATGGTAATGTACTAAGTTAATAGTTGTTTTTCAAATGCGTTTGTTTGGCTATCATGGAGTGACATGTTTATACATATTGGATCATTTTTACTTGATTGTGTCATGCTAATTTATGTCAGTGGATTTGGGAGCAGTTTTCTGCATACATAACCTGGTTCTACAGTGTAAATAATTTTAGTTAATTGAGTGTTATCTTAGTTTACATATGGGAGTTTCAGGAGATGATTTGGCACTCTCCTATTTGTTGCACCTTATGTGCTAATTTATTTTACAGTCCTATTGACTACTCTGGTCATCTATTGATATTAATAAATATTCAATTTCAATTTCCATTCCTTTCAAAAACTCATCTAAATGGAGAACCTTTAACCAAGTCTGAATGTAAGCAGTCCAAAAGAGAATTTTGCATAATTTAGATAACTACTAAGCTTAACAAAGTGTAACTTTGATGGTAACATACTAAGTTATTAGTTGATTTTCAAACGTGTTTGTTTGGATATCCTGGAGTGACATGCTTATACATATTGGAGAGTTTTTACTTGATTGTGCCATGCTAATTTATGTTAATGGATTTCTGACCAGTTGGAATTTTCTGCATACATAACTTGGTTTTACAGTGTAAATAATTCTGGTTAATTGAGCCTTATCTTAGTTTACATATGGGAGTTTCAGGAGATGATTTGGAACTCTCTTAGTTGCTGCACCTTATGTGCTAATTTATTTTACAGTCCTGTTGACTACTCTGGTCATCTATTGACATTGATGAATATTCAATTTCAATTTTCATTCCTTTCAAAAGCTCATCTAAATGGAGAACCTTTAACCAAGTCTGAATGTAAGCAGTCCAAATGAGAATTTTGCATAATTTAGATAACTACTAAGATTAACAAAGTGTAACTCCAAAAACTCTTGCATAATCTTATTTGGTGGGGTAGTGAATGAGCAAAACAGATCTAAGAAGAATGTATTTCAATTTTTTCAAGTAAGTATTTAGGTCAGTTGTTTCCAGTGAATTTTTTTAGTCGGTTCATACATTTTTTTCCTTTATGTAGACATTACAGTTGGTACAGAGATGTGAAGTTTTCTTAAGAGACATTTCTAGAAAATGTTGTGAAAGATTTTATTGCTTTGTCAATCAGAATCCATTCACATTTTTTATTTTGGTAGCCTTGTTGTGGATCCATTCACACTATGCTTTGTATCATTATTCAAGGTTGAAGCCTTTGTATCAGTATCTGCTAATTATTAGTGGCATGTGCAAAGTTTGGTGCATGTATTATTTGCTTTGTATGTGTGTATATTCTTACAAGGATCATATTTATTTGTAGGAGCTACATGATCACAAAAAGAGACAAGTTTGCATAGAAACTGGCGAAGATAATAGCAACTATCTGCTGGATTATTTAAGATCCTTGGAACTAGATATGGTAATATTCTGGATGGGGAAGTAGTACCAAGTATGTGCATTGGATTTTGTGTCTTTCTAATGAGGAATCATTCTGATTTCATATTGATGCATTGGATTTTTTTGTGATGATCTTCATCCCATTAGGTGACTTAATTATCACATCCTTCATCGATAGAGGTTAAAGTAGTCAGTCAGCAACTTGTACAGAATGTATTGAAGATATTTTTCCTAGATGATATATCTTTGAACATAAAATTTGGAGATATGGATAACATCACAAAGGATGGAAATTTGGGTGAGATGGAGAGTAGTTGGTCCCCTTTTCAAGGAGCAGTGCCTGCCTCTCATGACTACCTTCCAAGATTGATTTTTTGTTGTGTATTCTCTACTGACATATCTAGATACATAAAATTCGGTTGCTAGTCTCCTGTTTGTTTGATGTTTCTTTAGTCCTCTATATCATGCTATCAAAAATTAGAAAAAATATCTTTCTTACAGCAAAATGTTTTTATTTATTTATACGATTTTCAAATGTCTAAAGACTAACATTTGAAATATGAAAATGTAGCTCCCTTTCCTGTGGGCACATGTTTGGCATCTCTTGTATTAGAGAGTGGCTTCAACGACACAAGAAAAATATTGGAAAGGTAAGAATATGCAAGATCACAAATTGTTGTTTTCCATGGTGTCATGTTAAATGAACTGGTAAGACTATAAAGTTCATGAAAAAGATTAAATATATATTTATCCTTTTTGTTGAAACAAATCTTCATGATTATAATTTTGTATTTATGTAAATAATGTGTAGTGTTTACAATGCAATAACAAGGCTAAGCTAGGTGAAATCTGAATTATTTATGTGCCAGTTATAGCTGTAACTGGTCAACAATAGTGATAGATCAGTTGTCATTGTTGCAATACCCACAGTTTTCATCATCCTTAGAGCTTCATTCTTCATATTTGAATGAGTAGGTGATGGATTTACCATCGACGAAGAATTATAAAACAATTGGAAACTGATATTATTAGTCCTTAATCAAGTACCCACTAGATCAGTTTGACCAACTGCCGTGATTGGATAGGACTAATCCATGACTGCAAAATTCAGCCAAAGAGAATTTTTTGAAGGTATTAAAAGGCCACTTTTTCTCCATTTTCTCTAATTAGAAGTGACATTTTGTTCAGAAAGTTGTCAGTGGCATAGTGTTAGAAATTTAAAATGCCTAAAGCAGAACTATACAGCTAGGTAATAAAAAAAAGTAGATAGTATTCTAGGAGTGAGAAACAAGTATTCAATTCTCACAAGGCTTTTAAAACAGAGATTAAATTTTCAAAGTAAACTAGAGAGCTCCTACTAGTATATATCTAATAGAAGTACCTAATACGAAAAGGATTTTACATATCATGCTTTAGTGAAAAATATCCTGGCTATAGGCTCTCCTAAGTTCTGGAAAGATAGCCTGTATCCTTGGGTTCTTACGCTCGATATCTTCAAACTATTGTGAAACAGTTTCCTCTTCTTTGGTATAAATATGTTGTAGTGGAACCCCAAGTCTGCCTATGATTTGATGATGTAGTCTATGTGCATTTGATGAGATTTTTCAGTCCTGGATTTAAGGTTCAAGCACTCAGACTCCAAGGAGTATATTTTCCTCCTTTGCTGCAAGACTATATCAAGGATTTCCAAGTTCTATGATATGATGACATGCTCCTTGCTTTGTATAGTATTTTTCAGATAAAGCATGGTAAAACTGTTTTCATTGATGTAGTCCTGTCTCTGAAGGATTTTTTTGATATCAAGGATGTCCTGCTGAATTCCCATGAAAACATGGGCAACCCATGGCTTGGAATTCCCAAGAAGACTCAATTCAAAACAGGGGAGAACCCAGTCTCCATTCAGTCTAGTGAGATAAGTAGTAGCAAAGTCACCAGATTTCCACCACAGAATGTCCTTTAATCCACTATTGTCTAGGGTTCTTAGCATAGGACCACAATTGCAGATATACCACAATTGCTTGAGGTGGGTCAATTGAAGGCCAAAATTACCATTGAAATACCACCATCCAACTGTAATAACTGGAGTATGATTGTATGTAACGTAATGTATAACAAAAATGTGCACCCTGGGTGTACAACCTTGGTATCATAAAATTGCCTCTTGGTGATGTCAAACTCACTCCAAAGACAGTTCAAAGGCTCAAATGCAGGACACAACCACAAAGGAATGATACCAAGGGTAGAATTTACAGTAGACAAAGAATGGCTAGTACTAAGCCCCGAACCAAGGAGATAATACCATTGTCCTAAAAAATAGCATAGAACACTAATACACACAAAATGTGCCACCTTGAACATAGAGATATGCCTCCTGATGATGACAGGTTCAAACCAACTTCTAAAATGACAGTTCTAGGACTCAAATGGAATACACAACAACATAATACACTGAGAATTTTGAGGATTGTTCCCCAACGTATGTCCAGTTTATAACGTCTCTTGAATTCTCAAAAATCCGCCATTCCCATTTGAAATTCAACTGAATACTTCACCAATGAGCACCTGCCTCTGCAAAACCAGTGCTGCTATCATTGAGAGTGTTGTCCTGCTCCAGTCAATGTCAGAACAAAATTCTCATTTTCCCACCTTTGATAACAAATATGGGCAGAAAGCATTCAAAACTGAATATTAGAGTTGGGAATGGCATGTGTGGTGCCATCCCACACTCATCTAGAGTATAAATGCACTATTAAATTGAGGCCCTAATCTTATAGAGGAAATACTTCTTGAGTTGGAGTAGTTTGGAAACAAATGTTTGACTTATGAACAAGTCACTTTGAAGGATAGATCCTATCGTAAAATTGGTCACCTAGCCACTTCTTGTCATAAGCGAGTTTTTGAGGCTACCTTACAAATAAACTGATCAAGAATAAGAAGATATGTAAGCCCGCCTAGTGGAAACACCGAGTATTACATCATCATATAATTGGCTCAAAGCCCTTAGATAAAGAGAATGAAACAGTGTAGGCAGTTCAAATGGGGAATATGAACCTCACCATGATTTTCTCTATCCTTTGCTTCATCATAAATGTGCATTTCATGGTCAAGTAAAATCCTTCATTTTGAAAGTCATAAATCTTGATAAGAATACGCCTTTATGCAACTGTGCATTATAAGAACACTGTAGAATACCAGTCTCTCCAACCTTTTTGATAGGTTTAGTCAATCTCAAAAGCTTACTAGAATCTAAATTTTAGTGTAGTCTTATTTTAGGTGACCATACATTCTAAGGAAAGTTCAGTTCTTATCAATGGTTATTTCTCTCTGTGAACTATTTTCCAATCATCATGGAAGCTGTTTCAGATCCTGTACATCTCAACACAGAGCTGATATATATTTTGTTATACCTAATAGTTTGCAAGTTTTTCAAGTTTAATTCATGCTTAACCAATTGTCTCGCCTTTCAAATAACTGGTATCATCACCTAGAAGCTAAATATACAACCCTTTAAAGGTTTCTCTAAAGACGCAATGTTGTAGGAGCAGGGTATTTCTCTTTATATTTGCAACATGACTCTTTAATTATTGAATCCACTATTAGGTGCCCTTATAGCCAAGGAATAACGATTCACAAATCATAACTCCTCCAATACAAAATGGTACCTTTGAAACAGTAAATGATTCAATGCTAAATACTTTCAATACTTCCAATTCCCCAAGTCAAAATACTTGCAATTCTTTGAATTCTTGGTCTAGAGATCATTTTTGCAAGACATTATGGTGCATAGGGATTCAAGTCTCTAATTTTGCAAATGATAATCATCAAGTCTCCATTAACAATAAGTTTTTGAATCTGCTTGGCTCTTAGAATGTTTATCACTTGATTTAAATCTAAAATAGGCTTCACAATAAAACAGGTTTCCCAATAAGAGAAGAAACCTTTTGCAGTTTGATCACAACCATAGACCTGCTTATTATGGAACCTTCTCAAATAAAAGTTGAATATACTTTGCATAATTTTAAGTTTATTAATTATCAAAGCAATAGGTTGTGTTTTAATTTTTAGATCCCATGATGAGGAACATCTAAAACACCTTGAACCTCATGGATTCTTAATATTGCAGTAGACAAGAGGGAAAGTTTTGTTTCTGAGTCTTTGTTTTTGATGCAGTGATGGCATTGGGCTTCGAAATCCTTTCAAGAAGGACTCTTCTTTGGAATATGAGAATGATAGTGATGAATAATGGGAAGATGCAATCATCACTAAATATCTTTGGTAAGAGTATTTGTAGTATTTTTATTAGCTTTAGTTAGAGGGAAAATTGTACATAGCTCTCAGGAATTAGTTTATCATAAATACTAGTTACTGGTAAGTTGTAATAGTAATAATTATGTAGTTTGTAGATTGATATATATCATAAATTTGTTTGAATATCATCATTTTAAAGAAATAACAACTTCTTAAAGGGTGCTAGCTCAATGGTAGAGCGTCTGCCTAATTATAGGCATGAGGTTGGTGGTCCAATTGCTCTGTGCCCTATCATAAATTTGTGACTACAAAAACGACTAAATTCGCATATATATGACTATTAGTAGTTAATTTCCTGTATCTTACTTGTATTTTGCTTAGTCATTAATATGTTAACATCTAGTAGCTTATTTAGTCATATATTTGGTCATTAATGGTTGCAATCAGTGACTAAATCATTAACTATCAATGACTAAAACAATGACTAAATCATTCACTATCAATGACTAAAGCATTGTCTATCAATGGCTAAATCAATGACTACTAATTCAAGCCATTAATGACTAGTGAAATATGACTAGATATAAGATAGTGGAAATTTGCTACTATTAGTCACCGACTCAAAAATAGTCATTTATAGCTTGATTTTAGTCATTGTTTTAGTCATTAATTTCTCATTTTATACTAGTGTATATCTCCTCGTGAATATATCCATGTAGAAAGTCAGACTTAACATCCGTATGATGCACTTCCCATTGCTTGGATGCTGCAATTGCCAAAACTCGGCGTATGGAGTCCATTTTTGCAACTGGTGCAAAGGTCTCATGATAGTCCACACCTTGGAACTAGGAGAACCCAGAATTTCCTACTAGAATTTCCTTAGTTTTGCTACCAGAATTTTCTTATATTTTTAGGTGCTTCCATCATCAGCAACCTTTGTTTGAAACACCCACTTGCATTGAACTAATTTCCTCCTTGGAAGAAGATAAACTAGCTCCCAAGTAACATTCTTTCAAAGAGAATTCATCTCTTTGTCCATGGCAGCTTGCCATGTCGGATATTTACGAGCATGCTAGTAAGACTTAGGATATGAAATTATCATTAAATAACAATTTTTGTACAGTAAATACTCATTACAAGAGAGTGCAATACCGGGTCTTTGGAAATCGGACCGTGTTCTTCTTGGATCATCAGGATTTCCAATGTTGTCATCGGCAGAAGAAAGTGTATGTCTGACCCAAGTTGGGAGATGTGCTTTCATGTCAGATTTTGAACTTGAACATGATTCTTTATGTTCAATGATATCAGATATCATAGGTTCCAAATCAGATTCATCACCCCCGATTTCATCATCCAAATATTCAGCAGAATAGGAAGGAAATTCAGCAGTTTTCTCCTTTACTAGTTCTACCTCTTGAAGAGGCTCATCGAACCGGACACTTCTTTCAATGATAATATGTTTTGTTCTGATATCCAACAGCTTGAAACCTTTAGATTCTTTGGGATATTCAATAAACAAACATTCAATATGAATTCTGTTTCAAAGCTTTCCTCTTATCATGCAGAATTCGGGCCCATGCAGTGGATCCAAACACCCTGAGATCCGACACATCCAACTTGTGTCCAAAGTAGGATTCGAAAGGGGTCTTCTCTTTCACAGATGAGTGAGGCACTCTCTTCTGAATTTATACAGCAACATTCATGTCCTCATCGCATAAATTTGAATCCAAATTCTTGGCTTCTACCATGGAAGTGGTCATCTCCTTGAGAGACCGATTCTTTCTCTCCGCTACACCGTTCTGTTGGGGAGTGTAGGGGACTGAACATTGGATATGAATACCCCTTTCAAAACACATATGAAAAAAATAATTAATTATATATTCCACACCATTATCAGATCTCAAATTTTTGATCTTTTTCCCAAATGCATTCTCAATTAGTGCTTTTAATTCAATGAATTTTTCTAAGACTTTCGACTTTTTCTTGATGAAGAAGGCCCATGTATATCTAGAAAAATCATCTATAAAAGTGAGAAAATATGAAGATCCATTCAAGGATGTGATGGGAATTGGTCCACTGATATCAGAATTAATCAGCCCCAATATTTATGATGCTTGTCTTGCCTTTCCCCTATCAAACTTATGCTCATGATGCTTGTTCAAAAGACATCCTTTGCAAATTTCGGTGGTAGCTTTGATGACATGGAGGCCTTCAACCATGGAATTTTTCTGTAATTTCTGCAAGTATTTGAAGTTTAGATGGCCAAATATCTCATGCCATAGTCTGCTGACCTCATTTCCATGAGTCAGAAGAGCTTTGGTCTTTGCATCCTCCAAAAAATGGGAAAACTCATAGGCTTTTGCATGATGATTTGGAGAGCCTTTTGCCACAAGTTTCCCAGATGCAAGTTTAGTAATTTCTACATCATCTAGGCTGAAGGATACTCTCTTGGGAATGCCATTATGGTCATTTGATAGACACTCAGGAGGTTTGATGAAATAGATGGTACATACAAAACATTGGAAAAATAACTGTGCTCAAGATTTACTGTACCTTGTCCTTTTGAGATGATGGTAGAGTCATCTCCCATGTGGATGGAAATTCTCTTGCTGGTGTTGAGAGAAGAGAAATATTCTTTGTCGTCCATCATGTGGTTCAAAGGTCCAGAATCTATGAGCAAAGCCTTGGACTTCGAAGTGCTTTCCATGAGGGCATGACCTCTTTCATGCTGGTATTCTTGATCTTGATTTTCTTTCCTCCGAAAGCTTTCTGGAATATTTATGTTATTTCTCTCAAGGAGAGAAGTAGCTTCGTCAATTTTTGTTTTCATGCAAGCATGTTCAGGCTCAAAGCCCTTCCCATAGTATGAATACTTTACTTTTTATTTCCCATCCTGGCCTTTGTTTTTGTTCTTATTCGAGCCAGAATTCTCTTCTTGCTGTTGGTTTTGAACTTTAGGCTTAGGAGCTTCAATTTTTGTTTTGGGGTTCTTCAATTGCTTTCCTTTCCCCTTCAGATCCTTGTGTCCCAAAGCAAAGAGGGCTTGATCACGGGATGATCTAATGATCCCCATTTGGACAAGATTATCTTGCTCGCTTATTAGGGACTCAATGAAGGCATTGCGTGTAGGCATATTCCATCCAGGGGTTGTGAGATTCCCCACACATAATGTAGAAAATGTAGAAACAAATACCAAATAGTCAGCTCCAACTTTTGAGAGAATGGTGTGGATGAGCTGATCATCCTCCTTCTTCACCTCACATTGCTTTAGTAGAAGGACTATATGCTTGAATTTTGTGAAAAAATCATTAAGGGTCTCAAAATTTCCAGGTTGAAGAGACATCAACTCATTTTCAAGCTAATAAGCCCTCAAGTCATCCTGTTTTCCATATAGGGAGGCAAGGTGGTCCCAAATCTCTTTCGGAGTCTTCAATCTTGAGAGGTGGAATAGAAGATCCTTGGAGATCGAGAGACACAAGAAACCCAAAGCTTCATCTTTCTTATTATAATCCTTGTCTTTAACATGAGTAGGCTCTTCTTCTCTATCCATAGTGACCCGGTAGAGTCCTCTGGCATGTAGTTGGATCTCGATGTCTCCTTTCCATTGATGGAAATTTAATGGAGTCAAAAGATCTATGGGAGAAGGCATATCAAACTGTTGTAGCGAATGTAGTGAACCTGTAAGATGTGCAAATCAAAACAATAAAGTCACCATAAGGTCGAACAGCCTACACATTTCATGTTTTCATCACACCTAGCATAATTGATCAAGCAAGCTTGATCAACAATTCCTTTACTTGGGGTATTAAGTGGTAAACCTTTGGCTTCTAGTGTAGTGCTATAATTTGAGTCTTTGCTCAAATTGTCATGCAAGATCCATCAAAAACCATGTTTTTGAGGAGAATGAGCTTCATCTCACTTTGAGCTCTAATACGATATTAATTTTTTCATAGTAATCTAGGGACTAAACATAGTCTACAAATGATTCAAGACAAATTACTCATGAAAATGGTGTAAGGGTACTGCAATAAGAGTTTAAAGATCCTGTATAATTAATAATGAATGATAGTACAATAGAATTTCATGCAGAATGCATGAATGCCAAGATAATTCGAATACTCAAGGAGGCCATTCGAATTGCATGGATGGGTGTAGCTTAGCTGAATGTCAGCTGCAATTGGCACACATAGTTAACCACTGAGCTAATCCATAACTAACTCTCACACTAAGTCCTAACTGAATCAGAGTGCAATAGATGACCGAGTCTAACTGAAAGTGACTCATCACATGTAACTACATGTCCAACTCAAGGAGGTAGCACAACCATAACTCCAAGTAGCTTCGATGGAGTTAACTGAAGTACCACTTGTCATCAGAAGTCATTGGAGGCACCCTAGTTGTCTCCACATCATAAATAATAGCAAAAAATAATCAGATAATGAATGGAGGTGCCTTTAAAACTCAACTTAATTGATTGTTAGGTGAAACAAAAATCAGTTAGCAATTAGGTGCATTTATGACACTCATATCCCCCCAGAATCGCTCCCTATTTGAAGGAGGAAGCCCAATTAGCCTCCCCAAATGAAGAAGAAGGCTTAGTTGGCATCCTTGACTGAAGGAGGGCGTGGGTGTCCTCATGTTGATGTCATAGTGTGCTCATCTAATGCCAAGTAAGTCAACTAAACTTAGGATAGCAGGTAAATAGGCCAAAATTGACCAAATAAGTGTACATGTTGGGCAAATGATTCCAACACTTCTTCTGGTGTAAGCACCTTGCTAGTTTATGTCCAGCCTCTATTACGTACATTCCACATTGAAATCGACCCAAAATTGTACAATACCTATGGATTTGTGTAATAACTCTTGAAATGATAGGTTGAACAATTCTTAATGCTTGGGTTCAGAGGAATTTTATCTTTTTCTACAGTAAAACCAGCCCACGTCCCGTAACCAAACACTTTTTATAAAACCCACATCACATATGTGATATAACTCATGTCCATTTGAACGCATATGTGTTATATCACACATGTGTTATGTATACATTGGTTTACACCTGACAGTCGATATGTAAAACATGATCATCATATCGCATATACGATTTAGTGCATATGACAAAAGAGAAAATAGAATTAAATTGATTAAGCTAAAAGAGGGGGGAGTCAAAGGAGGGAGAGAAACCTGTAGAGCGAATCATGGGAGGGAGGAATGGGTAGGGGAGAGATATGGGTGGGATGAAGGGGGGAGAAACATAAGGGTAACTGAGGGATGGGTAGGGAGAGATATGAGTGGGCAATGAAGGGAGGAAAAAAATCAGTGTGAGGGGAATAAATATAAGTGGTATGGATGGATGGGGGGGTAGGAGATATAGCGGGTATGTGAGAGGGAGATATATAGGAGGGAGGGATGATTGGGTGCACAAAAGATATAGGATAATGGATGGAGGACATATATAAAATAATGGATGGAGGGAAAAATCGGGGGAATGGTTAAAGAGTGAGAGGGGGGAGAGGGATGGATGGAGTGGTGGTAAATATAGAGGTATAGAGTTAGTGAGTGAGAGAGAAAAATGGCAGGGGGGG
>LPNX010471190.1:253163-283841 GCA_001517045.1 Pseudotsuga menziesii
TTAATGAAGCTCACAAATCAATTTTTTTGCAAAACTAGCAAAAACCCATCAATTGAGAAGCAAATTACACACAATGTGAACTAAAAAAAGATAATTTTTGAACTCTAACATTGAAACATGTTATTATCAGGTATATATTACAACATAGGAGTTTTGTGAGGCTTTGGAAGCCAATTGTGAGCATACAAGTCAAAATTGCAAAAATGGCATCAAATCCCCCTAGGTGGCCAATCATGCCTCAAATCAGCCCAAACATCCATGGATTTCTGACTGGACATGGATAAAGTGATGTGGGTCGATTATTACACCTTGGACAGTGTGGGTGTGGAAATATTGGCGGTTTAGACTCTCAATGAAACGTTTAATTTACCAAATCAATCCAAACTTGGGAAAAATCCACCACTAGCACTCCAAGTCAACCTAGTTGTCCACATTCAATGAATAAGAGCAAACTAGAAATGATGAGGGAACACATGTGACTAGATGACTAAGCTGTATTTCTCATGTGGGTGTGAAATCCCCAACTTAACTTTGCATTTATCCAACTAAGCACCCGTAGTCCACCACATAGTGTATTAATGCTTAAAAAGAAATAAAATTGACTAAGTAGTGTAAACTGGGACTAATGAGTTGGATTACTATTCTAAAACCCTATTTTAATCCAAAAACTAAGTACAACTCAGAAAATTATGGAGGCCTTGGAAACAATGGCTCAAGTCACCTCAAATACATAATTCATAAATTACAATTGATTTGTCCATATGAACCGAGGAAAAGAAGGAAAACCTCATGGGACAAAAACTTCCCTAAAAAATGGACATGGGGCTGGACCTGCAATAAATAACAACAAATTACCATCCTTCACTCAACCCAATAAATAATCTCAGGTAGGTAAAAGTCTTCTCTGTGAAAGCCTTGGTAAAAATATTAGCAATTTACACGATGGATGGGAAATACTGCACTGAGATCACCCTGTCATGCACTAAGCCCCGAATGTAATGCTTGTGTATCTCATTATGTTTTGTCCTATGTATATGAACTATATTAGTAGATATTTTGATGGAAGTTTGATTTTCCACCCAAATATTGGTTGGAGAATCAATTTGGACACCAAATTCCCAGAGAATTCCCTGCAACCAAACACACTGTGTAGCAGCATTGATTACTGCCCTATACTCGACCTTTGCTAATGAAAGTGAAATGGTGTGTTGTTTCTCACTCAAACAGAAAAAAATACCTTCATAAAACATAAATACAAAACCTGAATTTGACTTCCTATCAGTGGGATCTCCAGCTCAATCTCAATCAGAAAATCCAGCTAGTTAAAGTGAGGAAGTAGTTGTGTAGTGCACCCCGAAATTCTTGGTTACCTGGACATACTAAAGAATTATTTTTGCTGCTCTCCAATGGAGCTCATGTTTCTGGTGCATATTTATTTATACAATGCTTACATCATAATACAAATCAAGTCTTTGGTGAGTGAGATAGAGCAAGTTTCCCACTAGTTTCCTATAGAGTGTAATATCCACCAATGGAGAATTGCAAAATTCATGCATTTTAATACCAAAAAGAAAGAGAGACTTGGATGCCTTACACTCATTCAAGATAAAAAACTTTATCAGGTCTGAATCATACTGTGGTTCACTCAGCTTGATGCCCCTTTCATTATTCTCAATTTCCAAGCCCAAAAATTGCCTTAGCAATCCTAGGTCGGTCATGGCAAATTCACTATGCAAAGATGACTTGATTGAGCCAATTAAATTGGTGCATAAATCCATGATGAGGAGATCATAAACATTACAAAAAATTACCTACAAAATACCATCATGTTGCTGAACATACACATTAGGGTCTGATTTGCATCTAGTGAAACTAATAGAGAGCAAAAAGGCATCCTTTTTCGTATACCAAGCCGTGGGGGATTTCTTGAGTCCATACAATTATTTATTCAACCTACATACCAATGAAGGATCCTCTTGGAAAACTTTAGGCTTCTACATATAGATATCTTCCTGTAGCTCACCATATAAGAATGCACTTCTAACATCCATGTGGTGAACTTCCTGTAAGAATTTACTTCTTAATCAGATATAGGAGCTAGAACAAAGTTCACACATGAAGTGTTTGACAAAATGTGCAAGAGAAACAATTAAAGAGACTGAAAATACATGGAATAGCACAAGTGAATGTTGCTAATTTCTGATCATATTATTATCATTCCTCTTGTAGATGTTATATTACACATTTATAATACATCGGACCAAATTCGAGTGGCTCTGGAAGTCAATTGGGAAAGTACAAGTGTCATGGTGAGAACTGACCCCCAACCCCCCTAGATGGACCAAATGAGCTCCAAATAAGCCCAAAAAGTCATGAAACCTCATGCAAAGTGTGTTGGGTCATTAATGGGTGCTGGGCAAGTGTGGGTGAGAAGATAGAGGTGAGTGGGGTGCTCTAGGCAGTAATAAATGCTCCTTGGAGAGCTAAAATAGGCCAAATACACCCCCTAGCGCACTTAGTCAAACCAGGGTCCCAAAAATCAAGGAGGTAGCACCCCAATACATTAAATTAGGTGCACATGTGCTGGGTTTACCAAGTATGGCATTGTTGTAGATGTCGACAGGCCAAAATAACCAGTTATAATGTTGAATCATCTCTCCTAAGTCTTAAACCATAGGATATAATTGCATGAAGGAAAAATAAAATTAGATTGAGGTAAAAACTATGTACTAAGGATGTATTAATGCTTCAAAGCCCCCCCTTAATCTAGAATTAGTACAATTTAATCAAAAATATCTATTAAGGCCTTGGCAACTAAGGCACAAGTCACCTTTTACAACAAATTTTATTAATCCATGTAAGTGAGGCGAGGAAAACCTCATGGGACAAAATGTCCCCTCAAAAATGGATATGATAGAGATAAAAATGTCTTCAGAAGGTCATCTTATTCACTTTAATGAGCTGAAAGAACAACTTCTTGGTGATGGACTTGGTGAAGATGTTGTGGATGCCAAGATCATGCATCAATGCATCAAAGTGCTGTAAACAAAGATCATGTTGAGAATCCCTTTGATGGTCATCACTTGATGATGGACAGAAATCATAAGAATGTATTTTTATGAAAGTATACTCTGATATAACAGCATAATCAACCATGGAAAATATATCTCTGCAAACTCTTTCCCAAATAACATCAAAAGATTCAACAAAATATGCATTGTGTAGTTGTCGTATAATGAATAAAACCATGAATATTTATCCAAATTTGATGAAGCACCTTCACAAATCTGTAACAAATATCATGAGGCTATAAAATATCAGAATATATATCATACACAGTAGAAAATATCAGAGGTATGGTGTCTCCATGAGCAAATGGATCCATAGGAAGAGAAGAGTGAGCAACTAGATCACAATTGCAATTGAGTGAACATGGAAGGTCTGGAGACTTGAGATTCGAACCATGGGTGGTGAAGGAAAGTCTATAAATATGGAACAGAAGTCCCATGAAGGCCAATGATATTTCTTTCCAACAAATGAAAGAAATACGAGACATAACAGCAACATATACAAGAGACATAGCATTGGAAACTAGGCAATTTTCTGAATTTCCAACTAGTGAACTTGAAGGTTGATCGGTATTTTGGTCATGAGATGGCTGGGGAAATGAGTCAATGACTATAATATGCTGTATATAAGCCTGTATATCATATTCAGAAACAGAAATTCAAAGATATGAATGGATTTGGGAAGAGCTATCAAAAGGCACATCAAAAGCTAGTGAAAAATGACTAGTTTTTGGAGGAAGCTTTGATGAACTGACTGGGAATTGTTTCAAGGAAGGGATGGAGGTTTCAGGTTCTGATATATCAGAATGTGAATAAAAAATAGATCTATAATAAACAGAGAAAACAGAATTGGGTTTTACCCATGCACCCAATGCATGCTCAGCCTTACCATTTCCTTGTTTGCGCTCCCATCTTTTTGCAAATTTTGGAAGAGCAATGTGGTTCTCCTCAAGGAGCTTGGTCATGATGTCCATTTTATTTATGAATAAATCTCTCTCAAGATTTGAAACTCTGAAATAATCACATGTGGGTATTTCTCTCTCGTTTCTCCTCCTGTATTTCGAGCTCCCATCAGTAGAACTAGAGCTTTCTAAACTTGATTCCTTCTCTTTCTCCCTTTGCTTCAAATATTTTTTCTTGCTCTGGGTTTTATTTGATACACCAGAAGAAAGAGATTGATGCTTATATTTGATGATGGTACCCATTTGTATGAGCTTGTCATGCTCTTGAGTCAAGGACTCCATGAAATCTTCCAGCGCAGGCATCTTCAAATTTCTAGTTGTAAGTTTGTTGAAGTGAAATGTTGAAACATATACAGAATACTCCGGCCCCAACTTAGAAATGATGGAAAAGATAAGATAATAATGCTTATTATCTATGCCACATTGTTTTAGCTGAAGAACCAATGCTTTAAAATTGGTAAATAAATCTTCAATCATCTCATAGTGAGTTGGGCTTAGTGAGATTAGCTCATTCTCAAGATGATGGCCTGCCATTCCATCTATCTTCCTGAATAGTGACTCAAATTTAACCAAAACTTCATTTTGTGTGCCAATAATTTCTATTTGAAAGAGATGTTCTCTTAAAGTGTCGAGGTAGAGCATGACGAAGGCCTCATCAAGCCTATTAAAATACTTAGCTTTCTCCATAACAGAATTTGACTTGTTCTCAGTTCCCATGGTGACCCGGTAGAGGCCCTTGGACCTCAACTAGATGACCATCTAAGCCTTCCACTCAAAATAATTGAATGGAGTAAGTAGAGCTCAGTTTTTCTCTATTGTTCTTGCACAACCTGTTTCTAAACCTGCAAACCAAACACTCAAGTTTTCTAGAAATATGCCTTAAACAACAACTCAAACCTCGTAAGATTTCTTTGCAGCTCCAACTAGCTCTGATACAATGTAAAAATTTACTTCTTAATCAGATCTAGTAGCTAGAACAAATTTCACACATGAAGTGTTTGGAAAAATGTGCAAGAGAATCAATCAAAGAGACAAAAAATACATGGAATAGCACAAGTGAATGGTTCTAATTTCTGATCATATTATTATCATTCCTCTTGTCGATGTTATATTACACATTTATAATACATTGGACCAAATTCGAGTGGCTCTAGAATCCAATTGGGAAAGTACAAGTTTCATGGTGAGAATTGACCCCCAAGCCCCCTAGGTGGACCAAAGGAGATCCAACTAAGCCCAAACAATCACAAAACCTCATGTGAAGCATGTTGGGTCATTAATGGGTCCTAGGAAAGTGTGGGTGAGAATATAGAGGTGAGTGGGGTGCTCTAGGTGGTAATAAATGCTCCCGGGAGAGATAAAATGGGCCAAATACACCCCCTAGCGCACTTAGTCAAACTAGGGTCCCAAAAATCAAGGAGGTAGCGCCCCAAGACATTAAATGAGGTGTACATATGCTGGGTTGACCAAATAGGGCGATGTTGTAGGTGTGAACAGGCCAAAATTACCAGTTATAATGTTGAATTAGCTCTCGTAAGTCTTAAACCATAGGATATAATTGCATGAAGGAAAATAAAGTTAGCCTAAGGTAAAAAATATGTACTAAGGATGTATTATTGCTCCAACACTTCCCAACCTTTACTAGCTTCCAGCACTAGAACTAGTCTAATTGAGTCCATCTTTGTAACTGGCGCAAGGTCTCTATGTAATCAACACCATGGACTTGAGAATAGCCCTTTGGAAATAATATTTCCTTATGGTTCATTTCAAAACCATCAGCAGCAAGTTTGTTCTAGAAAACCCATTTGTATTGAACAAGCTTCCTCTTAGGAGGGAGGGGAACCAATTCCCATGTCTTGTTCTCTTTGAGAGACTGAAATTCTTATTCCATTGTTGATTTCCATATTGGGTCATTACAATCTTGCTGATATGTCTGAGGATCATACCCAATCAGCATATAACTGTGCTCAACAAGAGCACTATGATCTAGTAAAGGATGCATGACTAGTTTGTGATCTAGTCTTCCTAGGATCATGGGGATTGCCTGCCCATTCTCCAGCAGCTTGAATGATTTTTTCAGCCCACTTGGGCCTTGATGGTGAGTTATCATCAGAAACATCATTTTTAGCAACATTTATATTAGAGATATCAGAAAAAAGAGAGCAGCTATCATCGCTTACATCGAATTGGCTCTTCTTTAAATTTTGCACTTCTCTCAACAAATGTCTTGAAAGTGGAGGTGTGAAAGAGCTTGTAACCTTTGGTTTATTCACCATACCCAACCATAATGAACTCCTTTCTTTATGGTTGCAAGGATTTCCTCTTTTCAGAGGGAATTCTAGCCCATGCTCTAGTCCTGAAAATTCTGAAATTCGAGACATTTGGCTTTTGGCCAAACCATGCCTCGTAAGGTGTTGTTCCTTTTATTGATTTTTGAAAGGCTATGTTTTGTATGTGAGAAGCATAAATAATGGCTTCATCCCATAGATTTGGACTTAGATACCTTTCTTCTATCATGAAAGTGGCCATCTCCTTGAGAGACCTATTCTTCCTCTCACCCACACCATTTTGTTGTGGTGTGTAGGGAGTTTAGTGTTGCATTTGGATGCCACTCTCCTCACAAAGGTGACGTAAGTTCTTATTCATATAATCCTTCCCATTATCATTCCTAATTACCTTAATCTTATTCCCACTCTGATTTTCTACCAATTCCTTCCAAATATTCAAGTGTTCAAACACCTCAGACTTCAATTTAAGGAAGTACACCCAACAAAATCTAGAGTAATCGTCTATGAATGTAAGCAAATAATTTGATCCACCATATTATGGAGTGGGAAATTGACCAATAAAGTTTGAATGCACCAACCCAAGTGGTTGTGTTTCTCTCATTCCTTTCCCCTTCTCATAGCTTTGCTAAGGATGCTTCCCAACTGTGCACCCAATGCATGGTCCATTTGATGATCTGATTTGTGGAAGACCTTCCACCATCTCATCTCTATGTAGTGACTGGAGGTACTTGTATTTCATTTGACCAAAACTCTCATTCCATATATTTGAAACCTAATTGGCATGTGAGAGAAGTGCCTCGTCATTGGAAGTGGGGAGGAAGTTAGAGAACTTGTGCATCCTCTCATGGTGATCTGCATACCCAATTCCAATGAATTGGTCTGTTGAGATCTCTGCAATCTCTACCATGTATGGAGTGAAGGTCACTCTCTTTGTCTCTCCTGTATTGGTCATCTAATAGACTGACAACAAATTTACTGCAAGATATGGTACATACAATACTTCACTGAAGTAGCCATTCTCTAAATCAATCTTTCCAATCCCGTTGGTCTAGATTTCTGAATCATCCCCCATTTGAACTGTTAGAAGAAAATTTGAACTCATGGAGGAGATGAGATCTCTCTTTCCCAACATATGCGTGGAATCCCCCAAATCAATGATAAAATATGAAGAGTTAGAAGTACCTGCCACCAAAGCATGACATTTCTCCTTGCTTTCGTTTGAAGTGGAGGTGCAATCCTTCTTCCTTGCGGTGTCATGGACTGGAATGTTGTTCCTCTCTAGTAGTTGCATCATGGTGTCAATGGTATTTTCATGCATGAGCTCTCTGGATTCCATCCCTTGTGGAAATAGGTGCATTTGGTATTTTCTTTTCCCTTCTTGTCCTTCTCCTTGGAAGGATTCGAACTTGCATCACTGGATTTGGGTTTTTCTGGGTTTTTCTTCTTCTCTCACAGCTTCGAATTTTTGGACTTGGGCTTTCCCATTGAGGAATTTGAAACTACCACTGCTAATTCTTGGTCCTTACTCTTGATGGTGCCCATTTGGACCAGCTTGTCTTGCTCATGAGTGAGTAACTCCATGAATCTTTCTAGACTAGGAATTTTCCAGTTTCAAAATGTACTCACAATAACTGAGAACCCTGGCCCCGACTTTGAAAGTATAGGCAATATCAATTGGTACTATTTATTTCCATTTCCACATTGTTTTATCTGCAACACAAGTGACTTAAACTTGGTGAAGAATTCCTCGATAGTGTAATAGTTTGTTGGGCTCAAGCTGATAAGCTCATTCTCAAGTTGGTGACCATGAAGTTCATCCGTTTTCCCAAATAATGCCTATAGTTTTACCCAGACCTCATTGGGTGTTTTCAAACTGTCAATGTGGAACAATAGCTCTCTTGAGATGCTCAGACACAACAATCCAAATTCCTCATCCAATCTGTTGAAGTACTTAGTTCTCTCAACTGCAGAATTTGGTTCCACCTCAGTGCCCATGGTAACTTTGTAAATCCCTTTGCCTCTCAGAGGAATCACCGTCTTTTCCTTCCAATAAAATAAATTGAAGGGTGTTAGCATGATGTGGGTAGCTTCCATTTCTTCCTGCGGTGATGATGAATAAATTGTTGAATGTTCTGCCAAAGACACAATTCGATTTTTTTTGGAACTCCACTAAACATGCAGCTCAAATCACTCTGAATTGATCTGCAAATCAAATATATCCAAGATACTCTGATACCATGTGATAAATTAGAACCAAATGAGAATATAGGAGTGTTAGTGCAGCTTACAAATCAAATTTGGTGCAAAAATAGCAAAAAACCATCACTTGAGAAGCTAATTACACACACAATGTGAAGTGAAACAATATAATTTTTGAACAGTCTAAAATTGAAACATGTTATTATTAGCTATATATTACAACATAGGAGTTTCATGAGGCTTTGGAAGCCAATTGTGAGCATACAAGTCAAAATTTCCAAAATGGCATCAAACCCCCCTAGGTGGGCAAATCATGCCCCAAATCAAGCCAAACAACCAAAAAATGCTTACTGGACAAGGAATAAGTGATGTGGGTCAATTATTTCACCTTGGACACAATGGGTGTGGAAATACGGGTGGTTTAGAGTCTCAATGTAACATTTAATGCACCAAATCAAGCCAAAATTGGGCAAAATCCACCTCTAGGGCTCCAAGTCAACCTACGTGTCCACATCCAATAAATGGGAGCACACAAGCAATAATGAGGATGCACATGTGGCTGGTTTACTTAGATGGAGTTCTCATGTGTGTGTGAAATCCCCAACTTGACTTGACATTTGTCCAACTAAACATCCCTAGTCCACCACATAGTGTATTAATGCTTAAAGAGAAATAAAAATGACTAAGTAGTGTAATTAGGGACTAATGAGTTGGATTAATGTTCTAACAAGGAGAGATAATTATGGATAGAATAATGGTTAGAGGGTGAGAGAGTGGGATAATAACACTAAGAGAGGAGGGATTTAGGGAAATGAAAGATGGTCAAGGATTGTTACACCAAGGGACAGAGATGAGGGATTATGTGTGTGTGTGTGTGTGTGTGTGTGTGAGAGAGAGAGAGAGAGAGAGAGAGAGAGAGAGAGAGAGAGAGAGAGAGAGAGAGAGATGTATATTAAGTAATGGAGAGAAATATGGAGAGATGAAGGATTGAACCACTGGATTGATTTAACGTGCGAGAGTGAGGGATGCATGGTTAGAGAGGGAAGGGTGAGAGAGAGAGGCTTGATGGATGGTTTTAGAGGAAAATTCATGGTGAAGGATAGAAATATCGATGGTTAGTTAGAGAGAGGAAGAGAGGGAAGGAATTTAGCGGGAGACAGAACGGGGTGGAGAGAGGCGGTAGGGGGACAATGTGAGGGAGTTACTAGGTGAGAGGATGGAACACATGGACGTAGAAGGAGAGGGAGGGAGGGAGGGGGTAAGAAAGAAATGGTTTTATCAAGATGAAAGGGTAATAAAAGAATTGTTTTAGAGGGAGGGAAGGGGGGGAGAGAGAGGTTTTATGGATGGTTTTATAGGCAGAGGCATGGTGAAGGACAGAAATATCAATGGTTAGATAGAGATAGGAAGAGAGAGAATGAATTGGGGGGGGAGAATGGGTGGAGAGAAGAGGCAGGGGGGGAAAGTGAGGGATGGAGTGAGTGATATGATGGAACACAAGGAGGTAGAAAGAGAGGGAGGGAAGGATGGGGGAAGATAGAAATGGTGTAACAAATGAAGGGTTTTAGAGGGAGGGAAGGGGGAGAGAGAGATAGGTTTGATGGATGGTTTTAGAAGTAGAGGCATGGTAAAGGAGAGAAATATCGATGGTTTTATAGAGAGGGATGGAGAGAGGGTGTGTGTATTTGTTTGAGAGAGAAAAATGGGAAGGTTTGTTATAGAGGGAGAGGGGGTGTGGTGTTCCAAGACCAAGAGGTGTGTAAGTTTGTTTGAGGGGGGAGTGGTGAGATAAGGAAGGATGGGGAATTTAGGCAGAGAGGGGGAGAGGGGAAGAGATGGAGGGAAAGGGGTGAGAGAGAGGGTTGAGAAATGGTTATAGACCCAAAGGGATATTGTTGGAGAGAAATAGTGATGGTTAGATAGAGAGGGTTAGAGAGATGGTGTGTGGATGTGTGTGAGAGAGATAAAGTGGGGAAGGTTGGTTATAGAGGGAGAGAGGGTGTGGTTTTTCAAGACCAAGAGGTGTGTAAGATTTTTCAAGGGGGGAGTGGAAATATAAGGAAGAAGAGTGGATTGAGACAAAGAGGGGGAAATGTCACGTCCCCTCCCCTCATCCCTTCGAGAGAGAGGGCGCGACTCCCCACTACTGCGGCTATCAAATGGGAAATCTAGCCCCATAATATATAAAATGCATTGAATTGAAATACATATGAAGATGTATAATTCATTAAACATCAAAATCAAGCACATTTCATTCACAGTCAAGAATTAAACATGTTCATGATAATTTAAAACAAATACGGTTGTAGAACTTAAATACACAAGAAATATTTATCTTAAAAAGGAGTTATCCAGCAACCAACTATGTCACTACAATGTTCCACCCAACCATAGGCCAATGTTCTCATAAATCTCTCAGCACTACTACCACCCCAAATATGGGGATGATTTCCATAAGGAACTAGGGAACAACATGGTCACACAGCCAAATACACATCAAAGTGAGCCAAGCCAAACACAGTTGGGCTTATGAGGCTAATAACACACTGGAAAGGAGAATTGCTAAGCTATTGAGCTCAACTGCAGAGCTATGGGCACCTACACAAGGTCTGGCTTGGCCTCCTCAATAACTACATACCCAACATAAGGAAGTATCCCCTTATCTTCTACACAGTCCATCGGGCCATACCTTCCCTTCCAGTGCTCTTCATGGTGTGCATAGAAGAATAACTAGCCCCTCTTCATCTCTTTGTGAGGTCCCTCTCTTCAATAGCTTTATCAAGCCAATTCTGGACTCTTACACTCTTAACGGTTCAGACCAAAGAAAGGATTTATAGAACAACAAAACACAAGTGTTTGATATGTACAAAACTCCTTGGGAACCAAAAATAAAAAAAATGGTAAATGGAGAAAAATGATCCAGGTGAGAAAATCATTTTAGGAAACATTTAATGGCTTCATAGAGGCAAAAATGACCTCTACAAACCCCCAATTCATGGATTCAATTTCAGAAAATGTCTATGGGAATTATGGGAGAAGAAACAACCTCCCTAAACCCACAAATCATGAATCTCTCTTGGCGATTCACTCATCAATAACAAAAAAAATATTTATGGGCATGAAGGAATGAGGAAACGACAGAAAAACATGAGGATAAATGCAGAGCAAGCTCCAGCTACGTGAGGAAATGAAGGAAATGCATGAATAGATGGATGGGCATTTTTTTTGTGAATTTACTTTCCGAATAAGTCAAAACACATTTTCCAAAAATTGATGGCTTCTCAAATTCGAATTTGACTCTCATACTCTTCCAACCCCCATGCATTGGATGAATAAGGCAAAAACGGTTGTTGACATATTTATGGGTTTTACCTTTGAAATTTGGATTGACCCTATTGGATCAAGGGTTTGAATATTTTCTCTCCCTATTTCTTGTGAAATCATGCCCCCATCTCTTTAATTTTGCATGACATAACTAGTTTTGGGTATTTTTATTAATTGCATATTTACATGATGTCCAAAATTATATTGTTCCTGGATAACATGTGAACCATTAGCATCAATTTCAATTATTGAACCATAAAACTCTAAATCCATGATGGGGCCTTGGCCTTGATCTCCACACCATGATTTAATAACGCTATTTACATCATTTAAAATTTAGTGCAATTGGGGTAGAAACCGGGGTATTACAGGACAGAGGAAGAGATAGAAGGAATTTGGGGGGGGGAGAGATGGGGGTGGAGAGAGGAGGTAGGGGAAGAAAGTGAGGTATGGAGTGAGTGAGAGGATGAAACAAATGGAGGTAGAAGGAGAGGGAGGGAGGAGAGAAGAGAGAAGGGAGAGAGAGAGGTGGATGGGGAGAGAGAGAGAGGGATGAGGGATGGCTATAGAGGTAGAGGGATGGTGAAGGAGATACATAGAGATATTTATAAGATAAAGAGAGATGGAGAGAGGGTATATGGATGTGTGTTATATAGACAAAAGGGGAATGGTTTTTTATAGAGGGAGAAAGTGTATGGTGTTCCAGGACCAATGTATATGTAAAATTGTTTTTTAAATTAATGTAGTGAAACACATATGCGATATAACCCATATGTGTTATAAAGCATATGCGATATAAAACGCATATGTGTTATAACACATATTTTCTTTGTAAAATTTAAAATTTTGGAGGGAACAAGGATTGGCATCATGTTCGAAAATAGCTTCGGACTACCAAACCTATTGGCTAGGACAAATAAACCAGGGCTATTGTCTGTATTTCAAAAATCTATGAATATGCTCGGTTTCGATGGAGTTTTTTGCTATGACAAACATTTTTTTTTTTTTTGGAAATATAGAATATTATAGAATACGATCTAAGGATCTGAATATGTAATTTTTCATAAAAATCTATGTTTTATTTATTTAATATTATTTTTCTAAATGACACACATCAGTTTTCGAAAATAGATATATCGATTGTTTTTTATATAACTTTTGATTTCCTTCACCATTTTGCAAGAAAACTATATGGTGCACTAAAGGAGAGCAAGATATACAATATTATATATAAAAATCAAGAATTTCATTAAGTTTTTCCCCTAAACTTTTTCACCCGCACATAACGTTTTCATTTCAAGGTTTTCAGACTTCAATAATCAATAATAAAAATAATAATTCATGAATTTTTTTGAAAAAATAGTGTTGTACTAGTACCATATGTCCTTTATATGTATGCAATAGTTTATCGAAACGTGACATCATTTACCTCGATAGTGTTGCACCTGCACAAGCATATATGTTATGATGTGCTGAAAATTTGAAAACCCAATTGGAGGGAAACTAATTTTATAATCATTTACACAAATTTAATATAGATAAAAGTTATATATTATGAAAGCTTATTCAAATAACTATCTTTTATCTTTTTACTTCATCTTCAAAACCGTTAGGGAACTACCTCTAATTGTCACCTAAATTCAAAGGTTTTTTTTTTATAGTGTTATGTGGAATCTAAAGTGCCTTTAAAGGAGTCAATGATTGTGCATCAACCCATTTATTATTTTTAATAGATTGATGGTGAAATTTTGTGCTCATTTTTTGATTGTGCACCTTCCAATTTTGTTGATAAAAAAATCCTCTTATATCTTGATCAAGCTATTTGGGATAAATGGGACATTGTTTTTAATTGTTACCAACTAGGCACATTGAAGTGTTCTTCGAGTCAACCCAAATTTGAAAAGTACAAGACAAATAGTCTACAAATTTTGACTACTTCTACTCTTCGCCCTCTTCAAGGACTAACTGTTGAAGAGATTGCTTCTGTAGCAGATAAGCTATTGGATGGAACCATTTGGTTTTCAATTCGATTGAGCCATCCAATGGATGCTATAAAATTCAAAGGTTATTGTTCTAAATTAAAAACCGATCGAACAATATTGGATGCAATTGTTGAATATTGTCAATGTCATGATGAGAAGTTGAATGATAAGACTCTTACCACATTCAATATTCTCTAGCATTATAAAATTGATGATATCATATTTTCCAACTTTTTAAAAATTGTTGCAAGGTCTATGCATGTAAACAGAACATGAAATACAAAAAAATAGTGCCTTTCTCAACAAGCATGTGTAGTTATTTACAGAATAATAACTAAATCAACAAACATTCAACAATTTTCCAACAATTTTGATTTTGGTTGTGTTTATGGGGGCCCTAGTCTTTTGTCAACACTTTTTCACTCTTTTCCTTCTCACTTCCATCCAATAATATGGACCAGCCTTATTGTTCTGGATACATTGGCTTTGAAAAAAGAACCATTCAACAAAGGTTGTTTTATTGAATTATTTCACTTTTTGAAATTAATGAGTTGGATGAATTTACTATGGTTCTCTTAGTAGAACCTTGGTCATTTAATGATGTACCCAAAGCTTTGGAAACCATCATAGGGAGCTCCACATTCTAAAAAGACACACACACTTTTGAAGGAACAATTGATTAAAGTGAAATAGATATAGAATTTTGGGTGGATTTATTGGAGAAACATCAACAATGTAATGATGCAAAAGTTATTATTTCATTTTATGTGAGAAAAAATTTAATCAAGGCATGCTATACATATAGAAGAAGAATCGCATGCATTGTACAAATAGAGAGACAAATGGAAACCATGTAGGATATTCACAATTCGTTTCAGCTGACAAACCCAAGATCCATTGTTTTCCTGGAAAATTCAAGTATCACACTTTCATTGTTGTTTCTATTATAATGATTTGGATTAAATTTTGTTTCAAATTTTCAATTGTCAAGTTTTTATTACATCAATTAATGATGGATATTGCAAAACACAAAATCAAATGATAGTCAGCAACAAAGATACAATCAAAATAGTGTATACAATGTTGAAAAAAGTGTGTAGATGGAAATAGAAGGAGAAGACGATTGTCGGGTACATAATTTGTTTGGACACTTCCTTTGTTGGTTCTTTTATATTTTATGTTGTTTAGAAATTTTAATTGGAAAGTTTTTTACCACATTCAACTAATCATAGAGATTGTAAAACAGAACATGATGATAGTGGGAAACAAAGTAACATTCAAAGTATTGTGGATAATGTTGAAAAAAGTTTGGAGACGGAAATAGAAGGAGAGGAAAATATAATACTAGGTACATAATTTTTTTGGTTATTTCTCTAGTTTTTGTTTTACATGTTGAATTGTCAAACCCAAGATCCATCAACTTCCTAGGAAATTCAGGAACTACACTTCCGTTTTTTATTTCTATTATAATTATTTGGATTCACTATTGTTTAGAACTATTAATTGGAATTTTTTTTATTACAATTACTAATGCTAGAGATTGTAAACAAAAAATGATGACAATGCTATAAAAAATTGAAGATTGAAATACAAAGAGAAGAATATATCATACCAGGTACATAATTTGTTTTATGGCCCCTCTTGTTATTTTTATAATTTTTATAATTGCCACATTTTATAACAATTTTGAATGTGTATTATAGGGAACTATAAAAACAAAGGAATTAATCAAGATAATAAGCATAAAATGACAAAGATGAAAAACCCATTTGTATTCTTGTTTTTTCTCTTATCTTTTGTTTTTTTTTATTCTCATGATTCATAGCATTTGATATGTTGATTAAGTTAAAAACAATGAAAATGAATACAATAATTAGAGGTATGTGCCACAAAGCTACACTCGAGAACAAAATTTTATATCCGTTATTTATCATGATTCGTTGTTTGTCTACTTAATAAATTTTTTTCATTGTCACAATACATACTATTTCCTAACTTTATTATAGTGACTAGGAAGGAGATCACCGAAATTGATCAAGAGGATATGTAAAAAACATATAATCAAGAACATACTACCATATTAGGTACTTTACATGTTTTGTTTCTCGTTTTGTTATTTGGTGAATTTTAGTCATTGTAATAATTCATAACATATTAATTCTATATTATAGAGACATATAAAGAGAACAAATATGATGTTGAGGTGAAACACTATAATCATGAAAATAATATCAAATTAGGTATTTATAACTTATCTTGTTGTTTCTCTTGTATTTTTTTTAAATTTAAACATTGTAACATTCATAACATATCAAATGTTTACTATAGGGACAAATAAACGGAATAAAAATTAGAATTAAAACAATGTTAAATATGTTATATTAGATTTTGATAAAAAGGACTATTATTGGTAATTCATTGAGGGTTTAACTATTTTCACTTTAGGTTTTATGAAGACAATACAAGAGAACAATGGATTATTTATAAATAATAATAAAAATACTCAACGTGAGTGTATTCTTTCTAACATTTTTTTCTCCATGAATTTTGTAGCATGAAAAAAATGGTTTGACTAGAAAATTGGTTAATGTGTTACAACAAAAATAATTGAATTTAGAAATTAATTATTTTTGAATTAAAGGACTTTTTTACCAGATTATAGATGATGATTGAACAAAAGAACATGTTGATAAAATAGGAAGGGATGCAGATTACACAATAGACAAAAAAAATCAATTTGGTTTCATCCACTTGAAAAAACGGTTTTTGGAACGTGTTTTGAGAATGAATATCTTGACATTGCCATTTGGACGACATATTTGAAACAAAGCACATCAATAGTTATAAAAAATTTGGTTTCAAAAACATCACATGATAAACTTGTGTTTATGTGGATGGCTACGGATTGCAAACCACAAAATGGACATAAAGCCATTGGTAATCCAATAAAATTTGTGTACACTAAATCATTGAAAAAGTGTGGGAAATGCATACTCAGTATAATGCAACTAACACTATTATAGTGGATTGTTGGGCTTGAGAGAGTGAAAAAAAGTCCCAAAGAAAATGTGATTCTTGCAAATTGATTCAGTGGAAATAACCAAGAGGATAAGTGGTTCATTGATGAAATATTAAGAATGTTGAGTAAATTCAAGAAGGAAACAAATGTGTGAGATACTTTGAAGAATTTTAATTGACATTTAAAACTACCTTGAGATGACTAGTGTATATTTTATGTATAGTCATACATATGATTTTTACAATATAAATTGTTGGTCATTATATGTATGACATCATGAATTATTACTATCTTTGTAGTATTTTTCATTTTCATAATGCTAATATAAAAATCGGTGATTTAGTTTGTCATTACTAAAAATTAAAATATATATATTTTATTTTTTTGTTTAGATATTGAATTAGTAAAGTTTATTGATTTGAATGGTTCTTTAATGTATTAGATTGTATATAGAGTTTATTAGAGAATTTGTATATTTGTTTGAATTGGACCATTGCAATTAATTTTTGCACTTTAATTGATCATTACACTTCTTAAAAATTAGTGATTTGAAAAGTGGTTAAATGCGTTCTTATAAAAAAAAAAATTTAACATATACTTAGGTCGTATATGAAAATTAACAAAGAATTAGTTTTCTTCATTGAATTAGGTCATTTTAATTTCATCTTCCAATTGCATTTTCACTAGTAATTATTATATCTATTTAAGTCAATGTTATAAATGGTGGTTCATTATGCTCACCATAATCAAGCCACTATAATTATATTTTTAAATTGCCATTTTACCTATTAAAATTCCACTTGTAAACAAACAAAAGATAATAGATATGAACTACATGGTGTTTTAGAATGCTTTTAAATATTATGTTTTGATGTACATAAGTAATGAAGTGGAGCTCTGTTAATGTTATATATGTGGTTTCAGTTAAGATGGGAACTGATATGAGTTGAAATATGTTATTGATATTTGAAATGGAAGGAGTATTGTTCACCTCATACACTAGAGATGAACCAAGTAGTCATATTCAAAGAAAATCAGATTGGGAATTTCGTGACATGTCCCATTTTTTAAGGTCTTTTCAGTTTGAATTATTAAAATACTACTTAAAAAATATGATGTTTCAATATGGACATTCAAATTCACTGTCAACTACATTAGACAAGTACTTGAAAAATAAAACATTGATATAAGGGAGTTTCAATTCACATGGGATAGGGCCCATTGTCATTTGCAAAGCAAATTCAAAGGAGGGAGTACAATACAATTTTATGAGAAAAGGTTGAGCGTTGTGTGGTCCCAATATGGAGATAAATTTGGAGAATCAAACATATTGCTAATAGATACATCAAATCCTACTTCTCAATTCGTTGGATATCAGTCAACCCATACCATGATAAAGGCCTATATAGGACAAGAGCAAGATACTTGGCTTATGGAAGTTTTATTCCCCTTTCGTAATACACTTCAACGTATCAAAAAGAAACGCGAGTACATTCAAATGTTCAATAGAAAATCAACTTCATTGTAATATATGAAGATATATTGTTTTATAAATTTGTTCACAAGTACATTTCAATTTTTCAATAAAACTTGGAAATAGATTTTGGTGAATCAATTTGTATGATTTTTTATTTTTTGAAATATATGGGAATTGACAGTATATTAATATACATTTTTACTATTGTTTATAATTGATTTTGTATTGACTTTGTTCCAACTTACTAAACTTTTTTCTACAGTATCATTTCTTTAAAAAATGTGTTGTTAAATAAATTATTTGTAACTAAAGAAATATAATATGAGCCATCGAGGCATAATTATTTATTGATTTTTATTTTATTTTTTAAAGGGTGAATTTTAATTTATTTCATGATATTCTAATTAATCCAGGAATATTATGTCATTTAGTACAAAGCATGTCACAAGTGAGATTTGAAAATTTTCTACTTATTTTAATTTACATGTTGTAACAAATGCCCTTGCGCTTGTCCTAGGATGAATGCTAACATGTGTTAATGTTTCTTCATGGTGCAATATATTTGATGAAAATGTTATTGTTTCTTTTATAATGTTTATAATGTAAATTATTCGTCATTGATGCATTAGCTTCAATTCTTTATAAAATGTTGTTCTAAAAAATGTGCTTGTGCTTGTGCTAGAAGGAAATCTCACATCTGTTAGTTTTTCTTCATGGTGCAATGATTTGTTGGAAATGTGCTTGTTGCGTATATACTGTTTCTAATAGAAATTGTTGGTCATTAATGCATCAGATTTTATTTACTGTGGAATGTTGTAAGAAATTCCCTCGATAGGCTTGTGCTAGAAGCAAAGCTAACATACATTTGAGATATCCTTCATGGTGTAATGTATTTGATGACAATGTGGTTGTTTCCTATATAATGATTATAATATAAATTGTTGGTCATTATATTTATGACATCATGAATTATTGCTATATTTGTAACAATTTTCAAGTTCATAATACTTCTATATCATAATACTAATATAAATATTGGAGATTTGGTTTATCATTATTAGAAATTAAATATTTTTATTTTGTTTATTTCTATACATATATTAAGTTAATAAATGTTTTTTATTTGAATGGTTTTCCAATGTATTAGATTGTATATGTAGTTCAGTAAATAACTTGTTTTTTTGGTTGAATCAAACCATTGCAATTAGTTTTTGCAGCTGTTCTTTTATTGATAATTACACCTCTTAAAAATTGATCATTTTGAAGGATGGTTAAATGTGTTCTTATAAATTTATCCTATTTTAACATGTATTCAATTTCTATGTGGAAATTAATATATAATTAGTTTGCTTCCTTCAATTACACCATTTACAAATTGGAGCTTCACTAGTAATTATTATAATTCTTAAAAACAATGTTCGAATGATTGTTCAATGTGTTCATGTAAGACTTAGTTGATAAAAATAAATTAAATGTATTAAGTAAATGTATATATTAACAAATCATTAAAATGAACTTTATTAGAATGGGTCCAGGTAATTATTTTTCATAATTTCCATTTACCTCATAAAAATGAAAGAATGATTTTGAATACATACAATCTTGAAAAACAATATCTTAATCGATAGTTTATTTGTAGTTAAATTAAAGCATTAGTAATAAAAGAGTTTGGTTACATATACAAAGTTCAAATAAAATCCATGAAAATTAGGTTTCAACATCTATCTATTACTAAACCAATGCAGTTGAAATTCCTATCATTTTCTTCTCTTACTGAAAGTACTGCTCAAACATGGTTTTTATACGGTTGGTTAGCACTATAATTACATCATGTTAAATAAAAAATGTTGACAGGGAGAGATTGATACCCAATATTCCTTATGTACCACTCTTTGAAGACTTATTTGTGTTCATTGCCTACTTGTCCAAGTCAATTGATTCTTATAAGCCACTTGTTTATTTTAGTTCGTAACATTTCCCATCATTATGGATTGAGTTGAATCACATTTAAGCACTGTTCTTTCATGTACATGGCTTTGAGTGGAGATAGATTAATGGAATAACCAACCTTCTTTAAATAGCTAGATTAACAATTTATGGGCTTAATATACAACATATATTTAAGGGTTACGTTGATTTCTTTCTTTCCTAGACGTTCCCCATAGAACACCAACACCGAATGATCACCTCGTCCATGGTGTTTCCTAATTTAAGCATTAAGAGGGGAGAAAATTAGCAGAAAAAAATATCACCAAGCTTCTATTAGGCTTGTGTTAACAAAGAAAATAGGAACCCTTCATCCACTTAAGAGATCCTAAAATGACCTCCTTTTGATCAACGATTCTTCCCAAGTTAATATTAAAGGGGGAACTTGGATTCTTTAGGCATGTCCAAATTGAAACGTTCAGTTTGGTCTATTATATAGAACTATAATTTCTTAGTTGGATATCAGACATACTAAATTATATGATTTAGTTCATATCAATTTCTTGTAAGATATGCTTTTGCACTCCTTAGTACTATGTATTGATACTATTGTAACTAACATTGACTCCCATGTTTCACAATGTGTTCATAGTCACTTGTTGGTTTGACATAACTAAAACTATTTTTATTTTATTTTATCTTATCTTGATATGGCCATTTACAAATAACTCAAAATTATGAAGTCCTCAAGTTTTTCCTTCCATTTGTACTATCTGGTTTTCCTATATTACATATTTTGATAGTATAATTATTTCTACGAGTTTGGTCACCTCTAATATAGATAGAAAATATCTTGTAGTAAAGCATGGAATTATGGTTGAAACTTCATTAGATTAGTGGTTTTGGCTGAGAATCCATAGCAAAGGTTAGGGGCATCATCTAGAGAGTGTGTGGTATATCATGGTTTAGTGTCTATGTTTCAAGCCATTCTTGGCTCATCATCAAGACATTATCGATGCGTAGAAACATATTTGAATCTCTAGTTCATATAAATATAGAAGAGTCATAAGTAGTCGACACTAGGATTTTTAGGTTAGAAAGTAGGTTTTGTTGATTTAATGTATATCAATTAGTTTTAATGTCTATTTTCTTAATATTCTTTTGATATTAATATATTATGTATTATTTATTTCATAATATTCTTTAATATTAATGTATTGTTATCTTAGTTGTAAAATTTTATTTACAAAATGTTTTATTTGAGTCACTAAACATTGGTTTTCTATGTATGTTATTTTATTAATTATTTATTAGATTAAACTATGTTTGTTTTTGTTTACTTCATTAATCTATGTTATGTTTTTGGTTTTATAAAGGTTATAATTTATATGTTAATTATAATGAATAGTTAAAAAGTTGTTTAATCTCATAGGTTATAGGTTAGTTTTAATAGGTTTTGTCAATTTAGGTTATTAATTAGTTTGGTGTTTAATGTTTTTCTTAATTTAGTGAGGTTAAGAATCCATGACTTGCTAATGGTCAGGCCATCATCCCTGTTTAGATAGTTCAGGTTTTTTAGGATCTCGATCGCCTCCGTAATTCTTCGTGAGGATCAATTATCCACTTGATCAAGGAATTTCATGTCTTCTATCCTCATTGGGTATTTTGTGCCACAAGAGTGTTCATCCAAAGAATAATTGTGTGTTCTATCTAGTCAAATGTCTACATAGTGTTCTTTAAGCCTGGTTCGAATGGATCTCCACATTTCATCGATGTAGGCCTTCCTGCATTCACATGGCATCATGTACACACCTTTTTTTGAGGAAGGATATATGGGGTATTTAACATATTTATGTGTCCATTGGATTATTCCTTTATTCGTTAATGCCTAAATGATATTCATATTTATCTAAGTAGGTGATCAAACCAACAGTTAGCATTTTGTCGAAATTCGACAAAGTCTAGCACTTCGACTACTCGAATGCTTCGACAGGTTCAGCATTGGCTTCGACAATTCTGAATTTGGACACAACCAACCTCAAAAAATCACAATATATTATGCACTCAACGTACAACATATTGACATTCCTTGTCAGCAGTGATTCGACACCTAACGAACATCGACATATTGACTCTCTGTCATCTGCAGCAGCTGAAATTTCGAACCATTATAACTTCTTGTAACTGAACGTAATGAGTAGCCACCCAAGCATCTCAACATTTTATATAAACATGTACATTATTGTAACTATCGACCAACCTTCATAGAGAAGAAGTAATACTAGAAATTGGTTTGAATTCTTTCATATTATATGTGTGCATACATTCTGTCGATATAGTGTATTCCCTTCTTTCCTTGTTCTTCTTCCAAGTTTCTGCCATAACAGCTCTCAACTCATTTAGTCGACTATTGTCCCCAATCTGCACCTAGGAATGACCGGAATAATTGGTATCATATCTTCACCTTGTTTAGAGCCTAAGTGATATCAACACTTTTATCGAAGTTATTTAACTTACGCATGTTCAAACATGCTCACAAAATAAGTAAAATAGGAAGACGATTACTTCAACTTTAGAAAATATGGTCGAAGAAGCAGACAATAGACATGAGATTGATGAGACATACTCATAGGAAATTTACTGGCTCTCTTGTGGACCAAAATGTTCACCCAGTTCAACGAGATTCACATGCGATTCGCTTTGAACTCTAGGGAATCCTCGACATGAACTCACTCTGATAAGATCAGCCCCTTCAAAGTGAAAATGAATATGGACATATAGGATCTTGAATGCAAGATTGATACAGAATCCATCGACAATTGGATACAAGAACTGGAATCTTACTACTCTGTGAATCAACTCTCCAAAGCAGAAAAGATCACCAGTGCATCCTTAAAGATGTCAACCTTTGTACACTGATGGTGGGAAAATTTCTTGACAAAGATGGAAAAGGAAGGCAATCCAATATACACATGGGTAAAATTCTTTGAGTATGTCCATAAGGGGTTTTACCCGCCCAAGTATCTTGAAAAACAATATAAGAAGTGGTAGTAGCTAAGGAAATGGAAACACCAGTCTGTGTAGAGTTATACTGATGAGTTTTATTCACTCATGGCTATACTTTGTGTCCAAGAAGAAGAGAAATTTCTTGTCTTGAATTACGTCAGTGTTTTATCCATGTACATTCAGAAAGAGATGGAGTTTCTGACTATTATTAGCTTGCAGATGAATTTTATTACACCAACAATATTGAATCCAAAAAAAGGAAAAGCGCATTTCACAAACAACCTAAAAGGTCAAACATACAACAAGAAGTCATCGGTTGAATCCGACAAGTAGAAGAATCCTTCTCATTTGACTATGCCAAATCCTAATCATCAAAAGAAGAAATTTCAAAAACACGGGAGGGATCGCAACAAACAAGATCCTACTGAGAAATGGTGTGATTATCATAGTTCATCATGGCATGGTACATTAGAATGAAAAGCTCGAAAAACATTTTTGGAAAAATTATCGACATCTGCCTTGTCCGATAGAACCATGGTAGAATCTGATCCAGATGCAGAAACCCTCTTTTCTTCGACCTCAACCACTATGAAAACCTTGAATTTTGTTAATGAGGAGGAATGAGAACATCTGCTGCATATACGGATGTGGGTTCAGAAAAATAAATTACACCTAATAATGGATAATGGTAGCTAGAATAACTTCATTTTTGAATATCTTGTGAATAAATTAGGTCTTGTCACCACTCCACATCCGCAGCCTTACAATATTGGTTGGATGAAGTATGGGTAGGAACTAAGAATCACATAGCAATGCAAACTCACCTACTTCATTAATCCTTTTGAAGATGAATTACTTTGTGATGTGGCACCACTTTCTGTAGCCGACGCCTTGTTTGTGAAACCCTACTTGTGGGATAAACATAGCACATATTAGTCATAGCCTCAAAAGACGATTGTCAAAATTTGGAATCAATGGTACGACATACCATAGCGACAACCCACATCAACGATTTCTATAATATCTACAAAACAAACAAAGAATATTATAAATCGTCCTTAGAAGTTCGCATTAATTATGATAAATCCTCAACATTCTATAAATACTGCAACAATGAGTCGACTCACTGACCAATGCAGCTGTCGACCACAACAATAGATTGACAAAATTCATGAGGAATACCAGAACGTATTTCAAGAGAAGAATGGAGTACCTTTGCATTTCCAGATAAAACACTCCATTGAACTTGTTCCTACTCCTTCATTACTTAACGTATGTATTTATAGAAGATCCATTCTTGAGAACAAAGATATTCGCAGGAAAATGTAGGATTTGATCGATAAGGGTCATATATGCCCCAACTCTTCTCCTTGTGGAAGTCCAGCCATCCAGTTCCAAAGAACAATGGGACTTGGCACATGTGCATTGACTATCAGGCTCTCAACAAAATTTCAGGTAAGAACATATACCCTCTTCCATGGATAGATGAACTCATCGACAGTCTGAAATGTGTTAAGTTCTTTACAAAACTCGACGTCAAGTTGGGATATCATCAAATTATGATCGAGTCCACCGATGTATGGAAAACAGATTTCAATGCTAAGGAAGGATTGTTTGAATGATTAGTCATGCCTTTTAGCTTAACAAATTCATTTGCAACCTGCATGAGATATATGGATGACCTTTTACGACTGTTCATCAGAAAGTGTGTCATTGTTTATCTCAATGATATCTTGATTTTCATTCAATCATGGAAAGAACATGTCACATAGTTTCGACAAGTCTTTGACACTCTCTAGTAACATCAACTATATATGAGCATGGAAAAATTCTCATTTATGATGACCAACATCAAATATTTAGGGTATGTAATTGACTCTACAGGCATTCATGTCGACCGAGAAAAAATATAGATCCTAAAATATTGTCCCATTCCTCAAAAATTCATGAACTAAAATTTGTTCTTAGTTTGGAGAATTTCAATTGACGGTTCATACTTGGCTTCAGTCACATCACATGGCCTTTGATTAAGGTGACTAAATAAAATCAGAAAATTGTCTTCAAATTGACACCGACACAACAACAAGATTTTGAACAACTCAAAAACAATCTTTGTACTACACCAGTACTTGCATTACGTGATTTGCATCAACCTTTTAATATTGAGACAGATGCATTGGACTATGCTCTTAGTGCAATGATCACTTATTCGAGTCACTGAGTTGTGTTTCATTCCAAAAATTTCAACGACACTATTATAAGTTATTCAACGTATGAAAAATAACTATACGCCATTGTGCAAACTCTTAAACAATGAAGACACTACCATGGAAATGAGATGGTCATCCTCACTAACCATAAACCTTTGCAGTTTGCTTCGTCCTAGTCAAAACTACAGAAAACCCAAAAAACTCAAGTGGACTAATTACCTACAATAATTTCAGTTGGTAATTATGTAAGGAAAAATAAAATCCAACGCCACAGCTGATTGTCTCATCCGACCACCCATTACTCTACTATCTATAATGATGAATATTTAGGGTTACAACACCACTACTTGGCCACAATTGTATTCGGTAGATTATGACTTCTTATAAATTTATTCATAGATCTAGACCAACACACTATCTACTCATGGCTACTTCCTAAAGGACACCTTGCTATACAATCTTGGACAAGTTTGTGTACTGAATGGTGAGCACAGACAAAAGCTCATTTGGGATGTGAACTATAGTAATACTGCATGACATTTTGGATTCAAAAAAACACTTTTTATCCTTCAAAATTATTTTTACTGTCCTTCACTTAAATATGACATCAACAAGTACATTTGATCATGCATGGTTTGTGCCATATCTAAACCATTGAATCGATGACGAGGACTGTATACACCCCTATAAGTTCCTAGTCGACCATGGGAATTGATTTCTATGGACTACTTGATGGGATATCCTACTACCAAACGTCAACATGACACGATCTTAGTAGTAGTCGACATATTTTCCAAGATGGCTATCCTTATAACATGCTAGAAGACTATGACAACATAGAATACTGCTCAGCTCTTCTTTGAACATGTGTGGAAATATTATGACCTCCCAATGCCCATTATTTTCGACAGAGATGTTATATTTTTCAGCACCTTTTGGGAAAATACCTGGAAACAACTTGACATGAGACTTTCTTTGTCGACAACCTTCCATCTGTAGATATACGAGCATACGAAAGTTTTGAATCTCTTGGTAGTACAACTACTCCACATGTAAAACCACAAACATTGTCAAACATGGGATGAAAAACTTCCATACATACAAAATAGCTATAACCGTGCTCAAAACAGTTCTATGGGTATGATTCCATTTGGGCATTTTTATGTATTTCAACCCTCAGTGCCTATCGACTTGATCATTTCCTCGACACAGTCAAATGAAACTGACTTTGAAGGATGAGAAGTGGATAAATCATGGAAGTTCATACATCAAATATACAACATCCAGAAGCAAGCACGGGAAATGTTGCAATGATCTAATGCAAAAGATAAGGCCCGGCATGAAAATCATGATATTCCTAAATCATTCCAAATTGGGGATCAGGATTGGTTACATCTAAAGAAGGAGTGCTTCATTGGCCCACATGGAAAGTTGAACCTTTGAGATATGGTCCATATAGTATCCTTAAGAATATTGGAAAAAACACTTTTCAGCTCGAAATTCCTGTATACCTTGGCCTACATCCAGTTTTCAATGTACATCTACTTTGACCATACTATGCACCATTGTTGGAACAGAACGACTTGCAAACAATAGAATCTAAAGACATCGATCCAGATGTTCAGGAACCTCTTCTTTGCAACACCATTGTGGGATGACACATAGACCATGCAAAGAAGAACTTCATTCCCTTGTTTCAAGTGTCTAAATATGGTTAGCTCCCTGCGCAACAAAAAATGGTGCTCTGCTACTGAAGTAGCCAACAAGTTTCCTCACCTTAATGAATACACAATGGAGACCATTGTTTCTTAAGGAAGGAGGAATGATCCAACCAGCCGTTGGCATGTTTTCAAACTTTCAAAAAGTCTAGTACTTTGAATACTCAACTTCTTTGATAGGTTCATCATCAACTTCGACAATTCTCAACCTCGACACAACTAACCTTGAGAAATTGTGATAGATTCTACACTCGACATACATCATCTTGACATGCCATGTCGGCACCTCACGAACATCGACAGATTGACTCTCTTTCATCTTCTACAGTTGAACTTCCTAACCATTATAACTTCTTGTAGCTTAATGTAATGGGTAGTCACCCCAGTGTCTCATCATTCTATATAAACATTTACATTATTGTAACAATCAACCAACCTTCATAGAGAAGAAGCAATAATATAAATTGGTTCGAATTCTTGAATATTGTTTGTGCACATACTTTTTGTCGATATAGTGCATTCCCTGCTTTCCTTGTTCTTTTTCTAAGAATATGCCATAACAGTGCTCGACTCATTCAGTCGACTTTTGTTCTCAGCGTGCACCTGGGCATGAACTGAATCAATAGGATAGTCATATATTCATCATGATTTCTATCCTATCAAACTATTTCTAATTGAGATGTAATATTTCATTTTGAATTCTTAAATACTAAGATTTTACTTGAAATAATAAGAAAATATTAACTGAGGAATTCGTTCCCTAGATCAATATTTCCAAAATTAATGGAATAGTTCTTTGAGTTATTTTTTCTAGATTTAATGGAATATATTATTTGAAGATTTACAAAAAAAATCAATGTTGATGAAGTCCTCGTAATAGAATTTTTTCAAATTTAATAAAATATGTGTTATTACCAAGAACTGTAATCACATGAAAACTTTCAACATACTGGAAACGGTTAACACCGTTATGTACATAGACTAAATCAATGTTTTGACCTAACCCCATTCATATTTTAGAATAAATTATGAATCCCCATAATCATATCTCATAAAAAAATAATGCATGGTTTATATTCATATCTTATGAACAATTATACAACCCTATACTATTATTAATTTAAACATAACATGAGTTTTACTATTTACTAATAAATAGAAGGATTGTAACACATATTTTATTCATGTTATACCATAACATCATTCCTAATCCTAGGAATACATTAAAAACAAATTTGAAACTGATTTTATAAAATCATATGATAATCCAACATGTATACTTCATCAATTTTATTATTTTCCAATAAAAGAAAGACAATCAACATATATGCTTAAAATGTTTATATCATAACACAATTCCTAATCCCATGAATATGGATATCTATATGAGAGTAATGAAAAACATTAAAAAACATATAAATCTAAAGAGAATATAATAAACAAAATACAAGTACTTATCTTTTATTGTTTTGTGTGCCCCCTTGCTATTTGCTTCCTTGTGGCGATTACTAGAGTCCCTTGGTCTTGATCTCCTTCCAAATTTGAGTGCATTAAGGAGGTAGTGAATCTTTGCATTGGTAAATTGGATCCCATGAAAATAGAAGCAAATTCTCTTCTTTAGAAGAAACTTCTTCTGACTATAATCATCCTCTTCTTTAGATGAGTTGTTAACTCTATGAATTTCATCATATCTCCCAAGCTCTTGTGAATTTTTGAAATCCTCTTTGTATTTAGATAGATCCACCCATTTGGGAAGTGTGTTTTCAATGGTTTTAGTTGATTCCTCACAATTGATCATAAATTCTCCAAACAAGTTGTCTCCTAGAAAGTGACAAGAACAATGCAAATTGAATTTCTCTTGGATTCTACCTGCATTGGATGAAATAACCTCAATCATTGTGTATATGAATCTATCATATAATGCCCAATATAATTGCCTTCCATGTGTATAAGTTGGAAGTTCCCTCGAGATTGTTTTTTTATTGAACAGAGATCAATGTCATGGGTCCAATATTTTTCTCTACTCTTCAAGATCGATGTAGGATTTATTTTACTTAGGAAAAAATAATCTCCTTCACTCCCTATGCTCTAATACCATGTTGATGTTTGCGAAAAATCGGGGATGCTTGAACCTGGGAAAACCCTCCAAACACGTAGGATGAAAACCCCAACATTTCTTTGAGTATGATAGATAGATTTGCAGAGGATGGAATAGAACACACTAGAATACTTCTTGATAATATATATCACAACAACAATAGATAATAGAGATCCAATGTAACCCTACAAATTTTTATTTTATGAAATTCTATTGAACTTTCCATATCCATGGCATATTGATAATAAGACAGAAATCCTAGCATGTAGAAGATAACAAATAGTAGGCTCAATAAACATACTAAGATAACCACATAGTGCATCCACAAGGAGCAGCTAACTAGAAACTCCTCCATGTGAAAATTATCACCCTTCCTTTCCTCAATTATATTTAACTGGATGTTCGCTGAATTGAACTGAAAGTAAACTAAGTTGAACTAAATGTTAACTAACATGAACTAAATGTTAGCTTACTTAAACATAAATATAAATTAATTGAATTGAATGTGAATTGAACTCAAACTTTAACTGACTACAGATCACTTAGTTAATAGGCTAACTTAACCGCCATCAATGCTTAATTATTAGTGCCATCCATGCACAATTTATATTATTGTAATGTCCCAAAAAATTGAATTTTTTTTATAGGTTAGTGAAAACTACCCAAAAGGGATCATTAGTACTCATGCGGAAACATAGATGCTCCTTAAACTTTCAAACTCTTGGAATCTTGCCCATTGTCTTGTAAATCTCTTATCCATTCTGTTTATATTAGTTCATTTACTTATTATGTCTTAATTCTATTATTTAAACTGTCAATCTATCATAGTTACTACTGTCGATGAATTAATGATTTATTTAGATCATTGTTTTACTCCTGCACATGTATACTTTGTTCATTAACAACTTTATTAATGGGAACAAAGTCATGGAGTGGCGGGAGTCATTCTACCATGACAATCTGAGAGGTAATATTATTCTTTGTTATGCAAGCTTACTTAGTTCATTCGAACTAACATGCCTTATTCATTGATTCACAGGTTACTCTTATGACATCGAGGTTATTGATTACTTGACACAATTCTGTCCTTAGTTGTATTCCCGTCCCGTCTTGCACTTTGTTACTGATCTGTTTTATGACTCACCTGTGCCCTATGTTTATCATCTATCTTTTATTTGCTAATTTACTAAATTCTTATGAATTTATATTATTGTCCTTTCATTATTATTTTCTATCTCTTGTTTACCTACTTACTCGTCTCTTGTTTCTATTTTGCAGGTTTTACATTGGTGATGAGCTGGTATGTTAGAATAATCAGCCCATAGTATTTACCCACTTAGACATTATTTCATTTATTTTGTCTTATTTGCCTAGTCCATGAGTCCCACCATGTGCAAGTTG
>LPNX010471215.1:0-13931 GCA_001517045.1 Pseudotsuga menziesii
CTGAAAGTGCTCATTTGTAATAGCCATAGAATTCAGAAAGTGCTCAGGCTGATATTCTTCTATATATCCTATGTCACACTGATAAAGTTGGCCTGACACTAATTGGCAATGGCCTTTGTAAGAAGCGTCTTACCACAACCAGGGGGTGCATAGAAGAGGACACCCTTAGAGGGAGACATACCAAAATTTTCAAATTTCTCTGGATGTTCCACGGGATATTGCACAGTCTGCCAATAATCAAGGAAAACATCATCAATTATAGTTATAAAATACAGTGGGCAGCCTTTGACAAACTAGGACTAAAATGGAGAAAGGAATGCATGGTTCAAGGTTTTACCTTCTGAAGCTCTCTTTTGACATTTTCCAGACCCCCAATATCCTCCCAAGAAACATTTGGCACCTCCACAACCTGACAAATGATTTTCAATTGTATGTAAGAATATGTTATCTTTAATAAAGAGACGATTAAAAGGAATGCAACAAATTTACCCAAGAAACAATGCCAGTTTGATCTAATAAATTTGTTTACTCACAGTCTCATCGAGGGAAGAGGGGTTACTAGAGCCCAGTGCAGCCTGAAAGTGTTCATTTGTAATAGCCATATAATTCGGAAAGTGCTCAGGCTGATATTCTGATATCTGCATCACTAACACTCCTTCGAGCATATTTCATTGATTCCTCAAAATGAGCTGCCTTTATTTCTGCAACTTCAATTTCATCCTCATCCACGGCTTCAGGATTTTCTTTTCTTTTCTTTGCTTTTTCAATGTCCTACATACGACGGAAGAACAAAATTCATTCAAATATTCCAAGGCATTGATAATTAAAGCAAAAATTTTGCATTTTCTTGCTTTCCAAAAGTACCCTAAGGAAAAATATTAATGTACAAAATTGATCATCATATATTGGAACATGAATTGCTCAACATCTTCCAAGCAGGAAGGTCTACTGATGTTAAGACATGCTTACCATTTCAATGTTCTCTCTAATAGCATACTTGCAAGCACGTTGACAAATTTCAGTAATATCAGCTCCACTAAATCCTTGTGTGTATTGAGCAAGAGTTGCAATTTCAACATCCTTTGCAATAGGTAACTTCCGCAAACATGCTTTAAAGATCTGAAAGCGGGAAGCTTCATCAGGTAAAGGTATGTATATTAACTGATCAAGGTGACCGGGTCGTAATAAAGCCGAATCAATAATGTCAGGTCGATTTGTAGCCCTAATAATGAAAACAATTTTCTTGGCAGTCATGCCATCCATCTAAGTCAACAACTGATTCAAAACTCTGTCTACTGCACCCCTAGCATCTTCCCCACTATTACCACGCTGCACAGCTCAACACGCTAAAAGTCAAGCCGATAACCAAATTGACTAAAACTTCAGCTCGACAAGCTAATTTATTTCTAGAACCTTGGCATATCTTATTATCGAGACTACAAACAAGTAGGAAGAGACACATACAAAATAACATAATATACAGACTGTGGTTACAATAGTATAGAAATAATACTTGCCTGGGTAGCAATTGAATCAAGCTCATAAAAGAAAAGGACACAAGGTGCTGACTTCCTGGCCTTATCAAAAATATCACGTACATTAGCTTCACTTTCTCCAAACCACATTGTTAGGAGCTCTGGACCTTTCACACTGATAAACTTGGCTTGACACTCATTAGCAATGACCTTTGCAAGAAGCATCTTACCACAACCAGGGGGTCCATAGAAGAGGAAACCCTTAGAGGGAGACATACCAAACTTTTCAAATTTCTCTGGATGTTCCATGGGATATTGCATAGTCTGCCAACAATCAAGGAAAACATCATCAATTATAGTTATAAAATACAGTGGGTAGCCTTTGACAAACTAGAACTAAAATGGAGAAAATAATGCATGGTTCAAGGTTTTACCTCCTGAAGCTCTCTTTTGACATTTTCCAGACCCCCAATATCCTCCCAAGAAACATTTGGCACCTCCACAACCTGACAAATGATTTTCAATTGTATGTAAGAATATGTTATCTTTAATAAAGAGACGATTAAAAGGAATTCAACAAATATACCCAAGAAACAATGCCAGTTTGATCTAATAAATTAGTTTACTCACAGTCTCATAGAGGGCAGAGGGGTTACTAGAGCCCAGTGCAGCCTGAAAGTGCTCATTTGTAACAGCCATAGAATTCAGAAAGTGCTCAGGCTGATATTCTTCTATATATCTGATATCCTATGACTGCCTGGCCTTATCAAAAATATCACGTACATTAGCTTCACTTTCTCCAAACCACATTGTCAGGAGCTCTGGACCTTTCACACTGATAAAGTTGACCTGACACTCATTGGCAATGGCCTTTGCAAGAAGCATCTTACCACAACCAGGGGGTCCATAGAAGAGGACACCCTTAGAGGGAGACATACCAAACTTTTCAAATTTCTCTGGATGTTCCACAGGATATTGCACAGTCTGCCAACAATCAAGGAAAACATCATCAATTATAGTTATAAAATACAGTGGGCAGCCTTTGACAAACTAGAAGTAAAATGGAGAAAGGAATGCATGGTTCAAGGTTTTACCTCCTGAAGCTCTCTTTTGACATTTTCTAGAACCCCAATATCCTCCCAAGAAACATTTGGCACCTCCACAACCTGACAAATGATTTTCAATTGTATGTAAGAATATGTTATCTTTAATAAAGAGACGATTAAAAGGAATTCAACAAATATACCCAAGAAACAATGCCAGTTTGATCTAATAAATTAGTTTACTCACAGTCTCACGGAGGGCAGAGGAGTTACTAGAGCCCAGTGCAGCCTGAAAGTGCTCATTTGTAACAGCCATAGAATTCAGAAAGTGCTCAAGCTGATATTCTTCTAGATATCCTATGTCACACTGATAAAGTTTTCCTGACACTCATTGGCAATGGCCTTTGCAAGAAGCATCTTACCACAACCAAGGGGTCCATAGAAGAGGACACCCTTAGAGGGAGACATACCAAAATTTTCAAATTTCTCTGGATGTTCCACAGGATATTGCACAGTCTGCCAACAATCAAGGAAAAGATCATCAATTATAGTTATAAAATACAGTGGGCAGCCTTTGACAAACTAGAACTAAAATGGAGAAAGGAATGCATGGTTCAAGGTTTTACCTCCTGAAGCTCTCTTTTGACATTTTCTAGACCCCCAATATCCTCCCAAGAAACATTTGGCACCTCCACAACCTGACAAATGATTTTCAATTGTATGTAAGAATATGTTATCTTTAATAAAGAGACGATTAAAAGGAATTCAACAAATATACCCAAGAAACAATGCTAGTTTGATCTAATAAATTAGTTTACTCACAGTCTCACGGAGGGCAAAGGGGTTACTAGAGCCCAGTGCAGCTTGAAAGTGCTCATTTGTAACAGCCATAGAATTCATAAAGTGCTCAGGCTGATATTCTTCTAAAGTTTGGAACAAAATGCAAGATTTGGTATCTATGAGATGTATACTTCTCTATTGGATCCATACTGGGTTTTTTAGTTATGTATTTTTCATTACCAAATCATATATGAATTCATATTCATATTCAATTCTTCCTACTATGACTGTCAGCCAATCGCCACATTGAAGTTCTATATATCAAAAAAAAGGAACATGTTACTTGAATGCATACATCTGTTGAACGCAAAAATGAAAGAAGGGAAGGGAAGGAAACTAACATAAGCACTAGCCATGCACAATGAGCCAAAGCTCCCCATTGTTAGGGCATCAGCCTTTGCACTAAACATATAAACATGTAGTTATGAAGAAAAACAAATTCCATGACTACGGGAATTTCAACTTCCATCCACTTTACATAAACCAGAGTCACACAGACTAACCCAAAATAATTGAAAATTAGCCTAACAACTATACCAATTCAATGATGAACTGCAGTGTTGACATAGGATAACTGTGACACTTTGTTGCACACTCCTAAACTGCCCAAGTACCAGTACCAGAAAATTGCAGAAACACAGAAATGCCCCGGAAAATTCTAGGAAACACCCAAGTGCCCTGAGGACCATGGTAGGGTGAAATGTCCATGTTATATTCCACTCTATGAGAGGAAACCAGATTTGACAACAAATTTGCTTTAGGGCTACACAACTTCTTACCTAAATTGCTCCCTAAGGGAGCTATTGAATGTTAACCTACAATGGTATCACAGAATTTGTCAAAATATACAACAAATGGTTGATATCCATCAATCAATGTAGATTTGTATTTTGTCCTTCATTTTATTTCTTTTTGGAGAGCAAGTATTGATCATAAATAGTGTAGCAAATAAGCAACTACAACAAACACATTGCTAGTAGTATGATTCAGGAGAATGTGCTTTGCGGAGTTAGTGCATCCACAACAATAGTTGTTATGCCTTCATCTTACATGCATTTTCAATTGGTTATGGAACTTTATAAAAGCTAACTCAAATAATAGAAATGCATACATACAAGAACATGTGCAACTGGGAAAGTGAATTGGGAAAAAATTAGCTATGAATTATTATTACAAATTTAGTTTGTACAACAATTGTATGAACATTATGAAGTTGAAGAAATTAGACTTTCCACTACTCTACATAAGCCCTATAACACCAACCTATTTACATTTGAAAAGAGGTGTACAAATAATAATACATGCCAAGAAAACATAAAGTATTTTGTATTGTGTATATTGGTATCTCATAATACATTAATCTACAGGTGTGGGGAGAAGAAGCCCCAAGGTTATCTCAAGATAGATGCTCTTGTGTAAAAGATTACAAAGGCCACCAGATCAAAAATCTCATTGAGTCCCTTGGCATTACCAGTCGATATTTCCATTGACAATTACTATTGTTCTCCATCCAGAAAAAACAAAGAGAGGAGAATATGTCAAGGTACCACCATCCTCACTTGGAATGCTTAATACTTTGATAAGTGAGGGACTATATTTCTCCAAAAAATAAATTAAGAAAAAAGTTTTGAGAAGATGAAAACATAATGAAAGTGCTCACATCAACATTAAATGCGCCTTGCACCTAAGGCTAATGCACTCTACTAATGTGCACCTATGCTTATGAACACTCATTGCATGTGTTGTGCATACTCTATTCATCATGCACTTGGCTAAGCTTTACACCCATACTAGGCAATCCTTGGAATGAACTTCTACCATGCGAAGCTCCTCCAATAATACACTTAGTGGATGTTTTGATTTCTTTTCTTGATCAATTCACATTATAAGTTCCCATGTTGCATATGGGCTGGCCCATTTTCCTATTTCACACTAAAAAAACTGTGAAGTTAATTATTAACTTGCTAATATTCATTCATTTCTCCTAGGTGATATAGTTGAGTTCAAGTTGTTTTCTTTTTCTTTACTGACTACAACAATGGAGCAGCATTAAGTTTTCAATCTAATCGTTTGATAAAAGTTTTGCCCAACCACCTTAGCATCTCTGTTCACACATCTAACTCACTCTGTTTCCTTTTAAATTGCTTTTATCTCAATTGTTGGCATATTGAGTTATACAAATAAGATGAGGTGGGTCATGGTACTTGTATGACTCTTGGGAAACTCCTGGGAACCCTAAATGCCACATTTATAGTATTAATTTGAAAGGAAAATGAGCCCTCGCCTTTGAAAACATCAGGTCCATCTCTATGTGTAATTTAATCTACAATCTTATTATAAAATACAAAAGTGATTGCTAATAGGATAAAAAGAATTTTATACAATATAGTTTCGGTTGAACAGTTTGTATTTCTGTTTAATAGACAAACTCTTGATGCAGCAGGAAATGCCCAAGAAGGACTACAATCAATAAAAATTTCATAAGACCCTGCTCTTGTCATAAAAATTGATTTCAAAAAATCTTGTATAAAGCTAGCTAGTTGATACTGGGTTGTTACTTTTACAAATTGGTATGAATCTGCATACAGTCGACAATATTATGGGGTGTATCTCATCAGCCACCTTTGATGTCTTAAATAATGGGTTTCCTTCAGGTTTTTCAAGGCATCTTAAGGGCTTAGACAAAGATGCCCGTTGTTCCCTTTTATTTTCTTGCTGGTGGCCAAAGGACTTGGTAGACTGATTTCTGAGGCAAAAATGGGGGGAAGAATTAGAGGCTTAAAGATTACAAATTCGATGTCCCTCTCTCACTTGCCTTTCATAGGTTACATCTTTCTTTTCTGTAATGGCTCCATAAATGAACAGGTTCACTTTCAAATTATAGACATCTATTGTAGTGCCATAGGGTATGGAAGTGAACATGGATAAATCTTCTATGATCCATAGTCATTTAGAAAAGGGAGTGAGTGTTACAAAAGGCTTTCCAGGGAAAGTAGATTGGTTTTTATTAAGACTGCTAGAAAGCATTGCAGTGTATTGGATGTCCATTGCATATATTCCTAAAGCACTTCTTCACAAAAGAAGGAAAAATTGGTTCAGTTTCTCGTGGACCATGAATCCTACCGAAGAAATTCCCTTCGTAAAGTGCTATAAGTTAGCTAAACCTAAATAAGATGGAGGATGAGGACTTATAAATATCTATGTTTTTAGTCAAGCCTTAGCTGTGAAAAGTCTTTGAAGGCTTCTTTCCAATGATGGTTTGTGGGAAAATATTATGAAGTATAAATATTTAAGAGACAGATCTGTGGAAGATTTACTAAGGTTAGAAACAATAGAAGGCCCATCAATGTTTGGAAAGCCATGCTCAAAGCTGCTTGGGATATTGGCAATGCTAGCAAAATCAGGGATGGTGAAGATCCCTGGATTGGGTGTTGTGGAAATTTGAGACTTTCTACTCCTTATCTTTTGAGATGACATGATCAAGATGTTCACAACCTATAGGATGTTCCAAGCTGGATACAGGAATGGAAACCAGCCGTCTTTTTAGGTCTAGATAGGCTCATCGCTGATGAATGGGATCAATATGTGTTATTATTAGAACATAGTGCCATTAATCTCAAAAAATCAAGAAGATGAACTCAAATGATTTAAAATAAAGCATCAAGAGCTTTGACTGCAAATAAAGGCTATCAATCAAGCATAGAGAAAGAAGTAAGGAGGGGCAAGCTTAGTGGTGGAAGACAGTCTGGAAACTGGATGGTCCTTTGCAGACTAAAATTTTACTAAGTCACAGGATCCATTGAATTTAACGATTAAAATTCAAAATTCAAAGAGTTTCTTCAAGTGCCAAATTTTATGGCTGAAGTTTCACCAAATACATGGCAAACTTCAAGATGAATTTGAAGTCAAACTCGAACTCGAACAAAATTGTTTATATTTGTTTAAATTTGCCTTTAAAATCCATTTTATTCAATTAGATTTGTCTTTAAAATCAAATTGACTCCTGGGGAAACATGAAACCCTGGCCCACGTTAGGAGGTGAAACTGTGAAGTTGACTTTTAGCCACCGTGCCTGCAATGACTGATTCACCTGAAAACAGTTAAAGGAAACGCATAGTACAGCTACTCTGTGGTTTGCCCAATGCCCTCATTCCTCACTGTTCAACAGTTCATAGACTGGTTCGATGACTGGGAGTCAGCGCTCAAAGATCAACTAGTGCTCACAGCTTGACGCCTGTCTCTCCGGCCCCAACAGTTACCAAGTGCCAACTTGCTCACCCTCACCAAGTTGCAAATGTGTTTATTAAGCATATTGAATTTTAATAAAAAAAAATCATATATTGTTTATTTTCAATTTTTACAGTCCAAATTTTATGCCGAATTTTATCACCAAAATTTTCATTGCTAGATTTTTTATGAACATCAAGGTCGCCGAACTCGATTTGAAAACACGAATTCAAACCAGGTGACTTAGGAATTTTCCAATAGTTAGCTTTAGCAAACAAGATCCTGACTTGGGATAACAGGAAAAATTATAGTTGGCAAGGCCTTAGCTGGTGGTATATTATGCAAATCAGGCAACAAAACATTAGATCATCTTTTTATCCAGTGTCCTTTTTCAAATTCAGTGAGGAAATAAGTTCTATAGGGTACAAATGGTCTAAATGGAGTCAATATGTGGGATAAAGATTCTCTATTGGATTGTTTTCATACTTTCAACTTTGTATCATGACATGTCTTTGTTCAGTTTTAGAGCATTGCAATGCTTTGTGCTCTGGGGCCTATAGCTTTCAAGAAAGAAATAACTTTTGAAGGAAAAGATTTTTCATCTGAATAGGTGTCACATATGATCACAGTCTCTTCTGATGGAAGCTAGAAGCCTCATTCTGGAAAAAAAATGCTAGAATTCCAAAAGAGATTGCTATTACTCAGGATATAGTTTGGGGATATTCTTTGATGGGGAAAGCCAAGTATCCCCAAGATAATGTGGTGCTGGTGTGCACCTTTTATTTAAATTCTTGCGCCTATTCTATTTTTAAATATGGTGCTCATACTGGCTCAAATAACAGATCTTTCTTTGCCCTCTGGACTCTATTAAAAGCAGATGCAGATAAAGGACTTGGTAAGCTTGAAGCCCTGCAGGATTCAAAGTTAATTAGATTGGGCAAATGGAAGAAGCAGAATTGAAAATTTGGCTTTAAATGATATAAAGAACAGAATCCTGGAAGCAAGAAATCAATTCAAAGAATTCATTCACCCATATTTACAGAGAAGAAAATTCACAAGCAGACAAGTTGTCTAAGGAATCCCTATCTATGCAGGAGGGCATGTTTGCAGAGCTGGACTTTAAGGACAACCTCTTAGTTTTAGAATCTTTGAAGTCTGTTTTTTAATTTCGATTGTTTTCTGTGTTGTCCCAGGTACAGTATGGGTGGCTTTTCAGAAGAGTGAGACCTGTTCTAGATTTAAGAATAGTTTTTGAACATGTTTTTTGAAGTGTTTACTTCTGATGATTATGTGTGTCTTTTATTAAGGAAGACTGTAATTGTGACATGACAGGACTGTACTAGGTAATCTCTAGTAATACTTTGTGAGCCTTATCGGCCACACTATGTAAATTCTGATTTCTCTTTTGAAATATCGAATATAAGATTTTTTTCTTGGACAAAAAAGTGTAGTTAGTTCAAAATCCAAGTTGAATTACTAACCATCACAGCCACCAATGTGTGTGCCCCCAATAAATACATTTGGGACAGTCCACTGTCCTGTGCATTCCTGAAGAGCTTTCTGTATCTCCTGTCCATCACCTCCACAGATGTTCCATGTAGTCACATTCAGATACAAAAGATAAATACAAGCACAAATGGGAATGAAATGTGCTTATTTATTAGAATAACTTGAGGCAATATCCAAACAAACAAGAAGGTTTGATATAATTACTCCTAATGGAATTTCAGAAGGGAATCCCAATTGAATGGTGAAACCAATAACTAGCAGCCAGACACTATAAATAGCTAAAGACTGACACCAGAACTCCTTACCCAAGTCATTGAGAACTAAATCATTGAGGGTACGAAGACCTACAATATTAAGGTTATATGAAGGCTTTAAAAATAGCAATGCACAATGTTAATTAAACAAATAATTCCCGCATCTTCACATGACAGATACATGCCTACTAATCTCTGATTGCAACCATCGATTTATCTCTGATTGCCCACTCTGTTCAAAAGGCAGTCACCAACCCAAAACCCAGAGATCTACTGCTACTCTATGACCAGGTTCTCTCTCAGCTGCTTGGAGCTGCTCCATGCCTGGTAATCACTTCTCTTTTCTCTTCATTTTATTCAATTGATTGAATATCATTTCCCCTGGTTTGAATATGTTGTTCATTTGTATAAGCATCCGGCAGTGAAACAATGAATTTGGTAATGATTAGAAATGCCCATGTAATAAATAAAAAAGAGATCAATAAATACCAGAACCTATCTTGTATAAGGATCTCTAAGGTTGAAATCCATAAAGTAATCATAATATAATAGAAACTAGTTGTCTTTTAAATGAACCTGCTAGAGTAGTGTGAATCCATGTGGATTGCATGGGTTTGTTGTGGCTTGTGGCTCTACCTCCATCTTTAGCAGAGAAAAGATTTATCACCTTATCCTCGATCTTCAAAACTGGTAAAAAAAACAGAGGAAGTGAAAATCATTTGTAAATACCAATTGCATTATCAATTGAGACCTTATGTAAGAAGAATAAATTTATTCCATAAATGTGGAAAAATAATTTCAATTCAATATTTTGCAGGAACTGTTGAGCATTGTATGCCCTTGATCATACCCATGGTGTATTGGTCTATAATGTGTAATTGTAAAAAATTGTAAAAAATTATCCATATAGGAAAGATCCTCTCTTCAGCAACATAAATAATTCTTCTGAGCACAGCTATGCACATTAATAGATGATATCCTTCCGCAAACATGGCATAGGTAAGAAGCCAACAGTTTGAACTCAAATTTTATCACATTTATGCTGAATCATCCATTTGGAGCTTTGCTGAACTTTGTTAGGATAATATTTAACACTCTAGAAATGATCCCAGTTTAAAATAGCATTGGAGCATAGCATATACAATTAACTATTAGTGGCACAAGCACATCTACCCCCACCCACAACTTTCATTTAGAACCTGCATTGAGCCAATTTTTCTGGATGAGTTGTGCCCATGAAAAACATTGAAACAATTTACTAATAGATAGCCATTTCTCTACAGTACAAGGAACAATATATTCAAAACTAACTTGTTAAGCCATGCCCTCTGATTATAACATTGAACTAAAATCTTTTAAGTTTTAATAATCATTGATTTCCAACACGTGTCTTTGAGGGTTCCCTTTTCAATTACAAAAGATAGTATGTCTAGCTACAACTTAAACGACCATCGGTAACATTTTCATTATATTGCTTCAATAGTTGCCTTTCCACATATATATATTTATTACTTGCCCCACTATCTCATATCTATATGCACCTGATACCATTGTTACAAAATTCACTCTTCCTCATTACCATTATAGACAGCCACTTACCCACCTGTTCCGGAAGGCAAAATGGTACATCTTCACAAGACTCACTAAATAGGGAAAGTGAAGATGACTTCTCATTCAAAATAAATAATCCTATGTGGCTTCTCTTGAAGGGCTGACTCTGGAGCTTACTACAACCTTTGTTGCCTTCTGTAGGCGAGCCTTACTTTTTGAACCTATTTCTTTACACTCTCTAGTAACTCAACCATACTACATATAGACACCATGGATTCATTTACACAGTATCCTTCTAACTACCCTGCAGATTTAACTTGTCAAGCCAGACCCCTTGATTATAACATTGAACCGAAAGATTTTAAGTTATAATAGATCATTGATTTCCAACACGTGCCCTTAATGGCCCTTTTTTCAATTACAACACATACTTACAATAGTTTGTAGTATATCCCACTACAACTTAAACAAACATTAGAAGCATTTATTTAATATTGCTACAATAGCTCTTCATTTCCACATATATATTGATTAATTACTGGCCACATCAACTTATATGCACCTAATGCCATTGTTACATGATTCTCGCTTCCTCATTACGATCATGGACAACCACTTACCCACCTGCGCCTTACGAAAAAGGGTATATCTTCACGAGAGCCCCTAAATAGGGAAGTTGAAGATGACTCCTCAATGATTTGTCACCTCATGAGTCATGGCATAGGATAAAACTGATATATCAGTGACTTCATTATATAATCTTGCAGAACCATATATATGGCTACCAACATTTAGAGGTGAAAATTGGAATAACATTTTAACAAAATTGATTAATCAGACCCAGAAAAAGCAGCCCAAGGCTATAATTGATCTATATCCGATTGGAATTGCAAAAAACTGAATAACTGGTGCATTACAGACTTCTTTGAAGTAAAAACAAATTCAACAAACCCGTCTCTCAAATTCATATTCCCTCTTAAGTCATTAGGATAACATTTGTCCAACTATTTCAGAAGTATCCAAAGCCCTGGATCATTTTAGAAACCATCAAAATCATCTCGGTAGCATTTGAATGGGACTTAGAAGCCCTCAAATATGGACCAGACTCTGTTCAACCATTGTAAACCATGGTACCCTTATCAGAAATTGTAGAAGGACATAATAGATAGCACCAAAGTCACCACAATTTCATGTCAAATTGATGTTCTTGTATTTGCAAGGGATTATGTTTGTGCAATTTATAAAAAATGTCTTTACTAATAAAATAAATAAATTGAATTAGATAGCTCTTTAAGGAACATGAACGACTAGATGTAAATTATGGGGCATAGGAATTTGTATGAACTATAGCAATGGATATCAAACTTGGTGGAACTGAATGGGTTTGCACTTGTTTGTCAGGCTTATGCTGGATCACAAACCATGCAGAGTATTATCTTATTGAGCACTGGGACAAATAAAGGTGGGGGTTATTTGGCTCCACCTGGAGTCTTTCTGGCTATGTACATAGGGCTTACAGTTACATGGGCAAAATTAAACACATATTCTTTGGATGTGATTGCTTTTATCGATACCGTCTCAGTTTGGTGGCAGGTATTGATTACTTTCATTTGTATCTTATTAATAACCTGAGCACAATGATGAAGATTAACATGGGAAGTTTCTTTCAGTATTTGATGTTAGATAAGGTTTGTGAGTTTTTTTTTGTTTGGAAAGCTTGGCTGAAGTAAATATGTAATTCCCTCTCCATTATATAGAAGGCTTGTTTCTTTTCCCCTAGCTTGATGATCATAGACTATAGTGATTCTTGTCTCGACAGTCGACAAATTGTTCTTGATGTTTGGATTGATTGAAATTCCTTAATTTTTCATGGATAAAACAAAAAAAAATCATGGAAGCCATGCTGAAAAAAACCACGATCTATCTAGAAAAATATATGGACAAGGTGTGGAGAAAGATCGCATATGTTAAGGACTCGGAAGGGAGTCCAGCCTCCTGCAGGATACACCCAAAACAGCATGGTTCAGAAATTGGGGACACTGCCGCCAAAAAGGATAGAGATTCAAATAAAATTGAGAGTAAAGAGCATCACCCCTATGAGGTGATTCCCATTTTATTCCCTTTCTAACTGAATAATTTAAAGCCATGAGACAAATTCAAGAAATGTTGGTATTACCTCCATCTGCTGGAAGGTGATCAAATCAAGCACCATATCACATATTTAAAGGTTAAAGCAATGTCCATCCCATTTTTCAGCATCACATAGAGAAACAGAAGATTGTAAGAACAGATTTTAACTGAATGCCTTAATGAAAGAAGAGGGGATTAAGGAGTAGGAAGACTTGGAAAAGAATGGAATTTGTAAAAATATTCCTTGGATAGGAAGCACAGTGCAATCAATTTCCTTGTGGTGAACCGGAAGCATCAATACATCTTCAATTAAACATTTTGATCTAGTTTGACCAAAAAATGCACAATTTCCAAATCATAAATATCATACTATGAAAGAATACTTATAATAACGCATGTAAAGCCCATGAAGTAACTTATACTCAAGTATGTAAAGCCCATGAACAGATATAATAACACCTTCAGATTAATACTACTGAGATGGCTTAGCATCTTATAGATTGAACAGATGTAATAATACCTTTTGATTAATACTACTGAGATGCCTTAGCAATCTTGAAGATAGATGGAGAGTCCATTCAAAACATGCGTAGATCATCTTTAAACTTCTACACGGTGGAAATCCAAAAGATTTAACACAATGTTAATTTTTGTTTCTTGAAGTGTCTTGCTCCTCTGTAGCTGCTGCAAATGCCTGATGCTCCTTTGTGGTAGTAGTGATGACAGGCATCCATAAATCCGTAGTTCCACTTAAAAGGCTCTGTACTTGTAGATCTGCTACAGATGATGAGGACAATAGTTGATCAATAGATTCTAACTTGGCTGACATCCTGTCCAATTCCTTGGCTATTTCAAGCTACAAGAATAGAGAATAAGTTTAATATTAGATCGTAAAACGCACT
>LPNX010471215.1:14096-33834 GCA_001517045.1 Pseudotsuga menziesii
TCATTTAAATCCTGCCAAAGACAGTAACGAACCAAAAGTAGTATGCATAGATAGATAACTCCTTGGACCGTGGACACTTGGACATCAAAGACTTACTGAAAAACAACACTACAGGTAAACATTATACTGTGTGCAGCTAGGATGTAGCCAAAGTTTTATATATTTGCCTTTCCATGGAGAGAAAATGAGATGGTAATATGAGATGTTGCGTCTCAATAATAAATTTGAGCTGAATGATATCGTTTAGATATGTGGACTTCCTCTATTCTTCCAAAGAAAATCAGCTCTGTAAAGTTGAAGACATAGGGTAAATATAGCATTGATGTGTATCTACATAGGCTAAGGTAATATATGAGGGACATATTAAAGAATCTTTTTGAGATTAGCCCATGGGGTATGGAATAGAAGGTGATTGGGTGTACTGTTAAGACACTAATTGTGTAAGGTCATTAATTCAAAACTCTGTTATTGAGTACTGGACTATAAAAACTAAGAATTTTTGTGAGGTTAATTTTCAACCTCACGTTGCATTGTATAAAACAAGTCTGTAAAAAGTAAAAAAGCCAAAATATGTTTAAATGGTAAGCTTTTCAGATTTCCTAACCTTAAAGTTTGTACAAGTTAACCTTAATTGTTTTGTCCACTTCAAAGCAAAAAAAGACCCTCCCAATAGAGAGAAAACATACCCAAAAACAATTGAATAACATAGAGAAGTGATATAATGTACAGACACCATAAGAACTATAAACTAACAACATATCTAGCACTAAGAACCAAAAAAACTTGAGAACATAGTAATTATCTGAAGAAGAGGGACCTATTCTAACTAGAGTGTGCACCATGGGAGGAGTCCACATGCTCTTCAATGATCGAACATGCATTGTATTTAGAGCTCGGGATTTCAACTACTAGGACGTTCACCGGTAGCGGCTCTTTCTTCCTAACATAAACCGTAGGGTCGGTTGGAGTCAACACAGTCACTTGTCCTTTAGCAGGTTTGATAGGTAGAGAAGCCTCCACACGTCCTTTCTCAACTAAGCATGAAGGTTTGTTACATTGACCAATGTGCTCATTATTTTCCATTGAGACACTGAGCCAGATGCCCTCCATTAAATTTTTCACATAGGACTAGACCTCTTGGCTCTAACCACTTTGAAATGTCTATCGAACCAGGCTTGAACTCAAGCAAAATTGTCCACCTGGTTGTTTAACCCCTAAAGACTTTGCTCCATAGCCCGTCTCATTTCCTCTTATTCATAATTATTATCTATATAGTATTTATAATAATTACAAAGCATTATAATATTATATTTTTATGTTCAATTTTTTTTTTAGAATTATACTCTTATCCCTCCATTTTAGATAAAAGTCGATTAATAATAAATTAATAAGCTTTGACATCAACTTCACAAGGATATATAAGTTGAACTTGCGCTTGAGAATGAGGTTAATATGAGAATGAGGTCACACAAAACAACCCTAAGAAATACAAAGCCCATGAATTCACTTATTTCTAAACATGTAACAGATCCTGGATAAAAAAATGTGTGCTTTTATCTGCAGACACGGTTAGTTGGTATCATCTTATCCTTCCAAAACCCTGTGGCATCTACCTTTCTATATTGTATAGTAAACTAGCGCAGAAAGAAGCATAAATTTGTCAAATTAAAATCTCATAGCCATGAACATGAACATAAACATTGCGTATATTACCTGGTTGAGGAACTGATTGAGGAGCTGATTGAGAAATTGAAAGAGCTGCCCATTGGCATCGTTGGCTCCTACCATGGCCAATCTTCGCCCCTGAAATCACTTGGGTTCCAATCTAACAATGGATCTTCATGGCTTGTGTTCCCATCTGGCAATTATTATGTGGTGTTTGCATATATATACGAGAGAGAGATATAGGACTAACAAATACCCAAATCTACGGCGGACTGCTCCAAATCTCTGAATGCCGGCTTTCAGCTGAACAAAAGGGAAAGAACCCCATCAAACATACCATGATTTCCATTGCAGAAACCCTTGAATTTGTCAAATTAACAATCTCACAGACATGAACATGAACATAAAAATTGCGTATATTACCTGGTTGAGGAGCTGATTGAGAAATTGAAAGCGCTTCCCATTGGCATCGTTGGCTCCTGCCATGGCCGATCTTCGCCCCTAAAATCACTTGGGTTCTGATCTAACAATGGATCTTCGTGGCTTGTGTTCCCATCTGGCAATTATTATCTCTTGTTTGCATATATATATACGAGAGAGATATAGGACTAGCAAATACCCAAATCTATGGCGGACTGCTCCAAATCAAAATGGCGAACTGCTCCAAATCTCTGAATGCCGGCTTTCAGCTAAACAAAAGGGAAAGAACCCATCAAACACACCATTATTTCCATTGCAGAAACCCTTGAATTGGACTCCTTCCTGAAGATTTGAGATGAAATGAATTTGTCAAATTAACAATCTCACAGCCATGAACATGAACATAAACATTGTGTATATTACCTGGTTGAGGAGCTGATTGAGAAATTGAAAGAGCTGCCCATTGGCATCGTTGGCTCCTGCCATGGCCGATCTTCGCCCCTGAAATCACTTGGGTTCCATCTAACAATGGATCTTCGTGGCTTGTGTTCCCATCTGGAAATTATTATGTGTTGTTTGCATATATATACGAGAGAGATATATGACTAACAAATACCCAAATCTACGGTGGAATGCTCCAAATCAAAATGGCAGACTGCTCCAAATCTCTGAATGCTGGCTTTCAGCTAAACAAAAGGGAAAGAACCCATCAAACATACCATGATTTCCATTGCAGAAACCCTTGAATTGGGCTCCTTCCTAAAGATTTGAGATGAAATGAATATTTCATTGCATTGCAGTGGCATCCTGCTAATCACCAAAATGCCGTGCTCGAACACAGGGAAAAATGGCCAGAGATTGAAAATCCTTGAAAAAGGTCACCTTGGGCTTGAGCTTGAGTGAAATGTAATATTTTTCTACATTGGCACCCACCACTTCAAGTTGGCACCAAAACCCAAATTGTGAAACTACACTAACATGATAGAATGAAATTTGTATTTGTTTAACATGAATTCTATTATATTTGTATTTATTTAACTTAATTTTTTTATATGTATTAATAGTATATAATAAAAAATTAATTAGTATATTTTTTTAAAATTTTATATGTATTATTAGTACATAATAAAAAATAGTTAGTAACATTTTTTTTAATTTATAATGTAAATAGTTTAATAATTAATATTATTTATAAATAAAATATTTAAAAACAAATGTATTAGGTATATTTGTATAGTTATTTTCAAATATATAAGTAATAGCTTACAGCTATGACATTGTCATAGTTAATTTGCCATTAAGACATTGTCATAATTAATTTGGTGTTAACAATGGAGTTGTAACACGTGAGGCTTTGCAATTTACTAAGTTCTAGGGGGTCTATGAATCCATTTGTAGTCTTAGAATTTAGAAAAATATACAACATTGTGAAAATTGTAATTTTTCATTGCCGAACTGATCCACAACTAAAAATGACCAAATAAATGACCAACTGTTATGTGGTCATTTTTTTCTAGATACCCCATGACCAAATTTGGTCATTTATCTTGGTCTTTTTTAGTTTAGTTTTATCATGTGACCAAAATTGGTCATTTATCTTGGTCTTTTTTATTTAGCTCACTTAAATTTATCAATTTTGGTCATTTATCCCTTGAAAAAAATTGTGGTGACCAAAATTTTTGGTCTCTTGGTCACTAATCTCTCATTTTGCACTAGTGGGAGCTAGTTTCCCTTCCACCTGGAAGGAAATTAGTTCAATGCAAGTGGCTGTTTTGGACAAAGGTTGCTGCTGATGGAACAAACTGAAAGTATAAGTCAAGGCTGGTTTCAAAAGGGTTCTGCCAGGTCCAAGGAGTGGACTACCATGAGACCTTTGCACCAGTGGCAAATATGGACTCCATCCGCCTAGTTTTGGCAATTTCTGCATCAAAGCACTGGGAGGTGCAACATATGTATGTTAAGAGTGCATTTCTACATCAAGATATTCATGATGAGATATATATGAAGCATTATGAGGGCTACAGTTCAGATCCTAGTTTGGTTTGAAAATTGCAGAAGTCTTTATACGGGTTGAAACAGGCCCCAAGATCATGGTATGCCAAGATGGACATCTTCCTGCTTTCACAAAACTTCCAAAGGTGTAAATATGATCCGAAAGTTTATCTACAGTAGTATGATGGTCATTTACTTATCATTGTTTTATATTTTGATGATATCTTGATCACTGGTAGCACACTTTCTTCCATTTCATTCATTAAAACTGCCGTCCATGATGCATTTGAGATGAGCGATTTGGGCTTGCTGAAACAATTTTTGGGGCTCGAAATTGCACAAAATTTTGATGGGATAATGGTAAATTATTCTAAATACATTTCAGACCTGACAATGAAGTTTGTCATGGATTAATTTAAGGCTGTCCCATTCCCTTTCCTCTCAGGAGTCATCCTTGAAGAGGGAAAAAACACTTCACCCATGGATTGCACTATCTACCGCCAACTGTTTGGTAGCTTTCTTTACTTGACTCATTAATGGAATGATATATGTTATGTTGTGATTGTTGTATCAAGATACATACAACAGCCTCATGACCTGCATTGGAAGGTATCCGATAGGATCCTTAATTATATTCATGGCACAAGATCCTATGGCATCCACTATGCTACATATTGGGAGCTAGAGTTGGTTGGATATACAGATTCAGATTGGGTAGGAGATTCTACTGATCGAAATTCCAATTCAAAATTTGTATTTATGTTTGGTAGTGGCCCCATTTTCTGGTGTAGTAAAAAGCACGCCGCTTGTTGGTTACTCTGGGCGGACCCGGGTTTACTTATAATGTACCAACAACACCCCTAACTCATTGGCCCTTTCTGAAACAGAACGCAGAAAGGCTTGCAGTCTCACCCGAAGTGATCTTAGATGGGTTGGATAAAGACTCAAGTGTCCTTAATCAGGTTTTGAGGCATCCTAGTGTCTCGCGGATCTCCTTAGCTAGTGAGGTCTTTTTGCGAGTCGCAGTTCTCCCTTCCTCGTGGACTCGGATAGGGGGAGGAATCCTATCGCATTGCAGTGACTAGGACGATGCGCAAACTCTCCCTTCCATGTTTCTCACTATCTGCGATATCTCGTACCGTAGCTCCTCTGTCGGTGCGATATATCCTTCTGTCAATGCGATATCTCCTATAATACATCCCAATGTAACTCTCAAGGTCCAAAGGGTTTCCCACTGGGAGGAATAACTCGGCTAACCTCCAACAGGGTGTTAAACAATATTACATGAACTTCACGGTTCAACCCACTCACATCACTATCCTTAACTCACTGAATAAGTATACTGAAAGCACTGAATAGAGTGACTATTACTGTGCGAAACAAGCATTGATAAACTAATACGCAAACACTTGATACATTTAAACTCGCCTTTAACCTTCTATAATGATGTAACTGAATGAGAACATACAAACATTTTACTAACTGATATACGACATTCATGTAACAAATACTAGATAGTAACTAAGTAAAGCACAATCACATGAAGCAGTCACATAACACATTGATTTTACATGGTTCACATCCAGGGTAGAAGCTACGTCCACAGGAACTGGTTTATATATTATAACTTGGGAGAGTAAACATAGTTCCGCTGAAACCTCATATGCAGCCGATATCTTCTGGGTAACTCCGCACACACTGCCAGGAGCCCTTCTCTCTTAGATCTCTTCTCTTCTTATATTGGTTCTCTTACAATATACTCTTCCTCTCTCTATGTCTCTCTCAATCCTTGTGGATTGTTACATACATACTCTAGGAGTCAGCTACTGGTTACAGTAAGATACTACAGACTGAATAACAGAACTAGAGCTCGGCTCTTCTATAATACAAAAGAGCTAATGGCTAACAGATCGTTCGACTAGCTGAATAGCTAATTAGCTCTCCTTTTACAATACAAAATACATCCCTTTATAGCCGGCCCAAAGGTCTCACCATTACAACACTGTGGGCCTCTCCCAACAGTAACCCAAAACCTTAACTGTGACAGTCGGTCTATCTGTACTCAAACTTCCGCTTTTCATCACACCATAGCTTCCTGCAATCTTCCACGCTTCCCGGCACTGACCGTGGGTACTAGCGCTGCTTCCTTTTCTATCCTTCATCTTCAATACCTTGGCCTCATTGCTCCTTTTCCTTTATGAGGGTAGCTGAGCCCTCCTGTCTTTGCCGCTACCTTAAGTGCAGTGGTTGAGCTTTCTCCTCTCGGTTGCTCAGGTACTATTACCTTTGACTTACTCGTTCCAAAACAGTAGATTTTCCTGTAGCTGCGGGACCCTACTCCAACACTGCCATTGCATTGTCTTCAGTAGAGGCCAAGTACAGGGGAGTAGTGAATGCTTGCATCCAAGCTGTTTGGTTGCAAGGAATTATTTTAGAGTTTGAGGTTGGTAGTACTTTGTCCAAAGTCATATTTTGTGACAATCAAAGTAATATTAATATCTCCACAGATATAGTTACCAGGAAGAGGACCAAGCATATAGAGATTCGCATGCACTACATCAGTGAGCTGGTGCATGACAGGACCATAGTTTGGTGGAGATATTAATATATCTTCACCAAGATATTTTCAGAGAAAAATTTCAGTTACCTCTGTTCATTGTTGGGGGTGAGTTCATCAAGGTGATCAGATGTTTTCTTCAATGTTCATCTTGACAGTGGGTTTTGTTTCCCATTGGGTTTTCCCTCTTTCCTCACTTAGATTTATTTTGAGCATTGTTAGAGTTACATATTTTGTATGGGGTGACCTATGGCCATTATTGCTAGGGCCCTAGAATTTCATGAATTTATTTTACTCCTCCTCAGTATAGCTTACACTACAACAAAAACTGGATTTAGCGTCGAATTTAGTGACGGATTTTAGTGTAATTTTTTCCCAATTGTGGTGAACAATTTGGCGCTAAACCTGGTGCTATTGTACATTTTCGTAAAATGCCATCTATTGCATATTTTTTTCCATCCTTTTTAACATCCATTTTTGCGTCCATTTTTGAGCCCATTTTTTTGCATCTTTTGTTACTCCTTTATTTCCACTGAATTTTGCAACTTCTATTGCGTCTTTTTTTGCGTCCTTTGTTACATCCTTGTTTGCACCCAGTTTCACGCTCAGTTTTGCATCCAATTTTGCTCCTAGTTTTCCATCGATTCTTGCACCCAATTTTGCACCATGTTTTGTATAAAATTATGTGTCCAATTCTGCATCTAACGTTGCATCGAGGATTGCATCCAATTTTTGGCCCAATGTTGCGTCTAGTTTTGCATCCAATTTTACTTATAATGTTGCATCCCCATTTGCATCTAATTTTGTATCTTGTTTTATGTCTTTTTTTGTATCCATGTTTTTGTCTAATGTTTCATCTCGTTTTACATCATATTTTGCATCTAGGTTTGCACCTGGTGTTGCATCCCGGTTGATGTCTTTTTTTGCATCTATGTTTGAGCCCAATGTTGCACCCAGTGTTGCGCCTAGTTTTGCAGCCATGTTTGTATCTAATATTGCATCTAGTTTTGTGTCCAATGTTGCATCCCATCTTGCATTCAATATTACGTCTAGTTTTACATCCAATGTTTTGTCCCATCTTGCATCCAATATTGTGTCTCATTTTAAGTTTTTGTTTGCGCCAAGTGTTGCTTCCATTTTTGCACCTGGTGTTACACCTAGTTTTATGTCCATCGATACACAATATTTTGTGCTCAATTTAATGTCCAATTTTACGTCTAGTTAGGAGTCCACTTTTGCATCTACTATTGTGTTTAGTTTTGGACCTAGTATTGCATCTGGTTTTGAGTCATTAATTGTGTCTAGTGTTGAGTCTCTTTTTGCATCCAATTTTGCGTTGTGTGACATCCATTTTTGTGTCCATATTTGCGTCTGACATAAGGTTGACGTTTAGATCCACTTTTGAGTTTGGTGTGACGTCCACTTTTACATCTAGTTTTGCATTTAGTGCTGCATCTAATATTGCATCCATCTTGCACTACTACATTTTTTACCTTTATAAATACATTCCAATATCATTAGGGCATGGAGGAATCGAACCACCAACCTCCTGCTTGTAAAACAGGCGCTCTTCCATTGAGCTAGCACCCTTTAAGAATCGGGAAGAGGAGCAATATTAACACATTGATTTGATCATTTGTAATTCTAATAAAAGACAATAAGATCCAAAGACATTCAAGCTTAAAATCCAATTTAATTTTTCAAACACACTAATAAGCAGAAAAGTATACCGTCCTCAGGAATCAAAATATCATAAACAGTTACGCAATCTATTAAAGTGGTCCGCAAAAGAGTCTTAGAAAACAACATAATGCATTGATGCATGCCTAATAACCTAAAATTGATATGGACACAGAATAAGGGATGTGTTTAAGAAATAGTTGTAGAATCCAATTGAGGATGTGTGTGTTGCTACATAAATTTTGTTATTCATTGATGAGGTAATTTTGTTCAGCAATGGGATGATAAGATAAGAACTCATGAATGGTTACTAAAAGAAGATGCCTACAAACTAAATAGTGCTAAAAACTAAAGATAAACTTAGGGAATATTTCTTAAAACTGCCAAGAAGTACATACGGGTTTAAAGGATACACGAGTTAGATCCTTCACTGGATATGCCTAGAACAACCACCTCAAGAATTATTGCATTTAACCATGGTGAATATCATTATACATAAGTATAGCTTCTTCTCCAGGGCCATTGACTTGTTGGATGATTACAAGCACACAACCTCTTACAACACAAATTAAGATGAGAATAAGTGAAATTTTAGATTGTAAATGTATAACTAGATACATAAATATGACTGTACGGAGTATGAATATGATGCTAATTTGATTGAAGAATCTAAGGTCTGTTTACTTTTGCTTTAACCCTCTCTCTCAAGGTACTCCAATTGTTTACCCAGTTGACTTGACCCTTCGGTGACAAGATCAAACCTCAAAGTATCCAAGTATAAGGTTGATTTAAAATAATAGTTATGGTTATTTAGTGATGTTATCTCCTGTACATTATTTATTATTTTGTTATTGTACATGGCATTTGGTGAATCAATGCAGTGTTAAAGTTGAAAGAGATGAAAGTTTAATTTTTATTGCAGTTTAAAATTTAAATTTATTTTAGCAGTATTATTCTGGAACTTGTTTTATATTTATGTTCATGCATTAAATTTTATTTCTTATGTTAAAAACTTTCCTAACCCTAAAACTTTAACACGGTCAACCTAAACACATAGCTTCCAGGTCCATAAGGGAGTGCCAAGAGCATAGTCAAAGTTGGCCTCAAAGCCCTCCAAATAGGCCTCTGAATGATAGGTTCCCTGCATTGTCCTGGCTATGTCAAAACACAATAAGCCACCTCAGTAGAAGAATGATGAATGGGAGGTTGATGCACATAAGCCCAAGTCTCCAACTAAAGGCTAGTGCTAGTGCAGGTCACTCAAGTTCAGCCAAACAACAACTAAGAGATCAAGGAGGGTTAGATGGAAATAGAATGCAATGTTTTTTATAGCGAATGAACAGCAAGAAAACTTAAAAGCATTCTAAAACGCCAAAAATCTCCTCTACACAGCAATTTAATCCAAAGTGATTTGCATGCGACTACTACATTTCGACCAAAAATCCGATGGCCGTATTGTCGAATTTTCGACACTTCCCTGTCGCATGTACGACACTATGATTTTTTTTAAGTGTCAGTGGATTTTCGTCGGTTATCCGACATCTTTCCAATCCGTCGGTTAAGTGACAGCCCAGTTTTACCGTCGGTTAAATGTAAGCGTCGGTTAAGCGACGGTGGAGAATTTTTTTTTTAAAACTACACTTACAGGCCGTCGGTGAAGCGACGGATTATGAAAACGTAAGCGTCAGTTAAGAGACGGTGACAAATTTTTTTTAAAAACATTTACACCTACAGGCGTCGCTTAACCGACGGTATTGTATTTTTTTTTTTTTAAATCACCTACAGGCCGTCGCTTAAACGACGGCTATAAGACTGAGCTGTCACTTACCCGACGGATTAAACGTCGGTTAAGCGATGGTATTGTATTTTTTTTTAAAAATCACCTACAGTCCATCGCTTAACCGACGACTATAAGTGTTTAAAAAAAAAAATACAAATGCCAGATTACTAGAGACACACCTTGATGTTTTATGACGGGTTCAAGGCTTCTTTTAATGAAGGAATTTGATAGGCAACTATGGGAGGAGTGAAGGAAATTAAGAATGGATTTATGACAGTCCATGACAATGATATGGGGGTCTTGAACAAGTTTTTGTGCCAGTAATAAGTCTTCATGCTCATGATTTGTGAATATAATCATGTGTATGGACCTTGTTAAGGCCAGATTACCTCATATTTTGCTACAAGTTAAGGGTTGTGAGGATAGTTCAATTGCCCCCTACTCCATTTAAATTCAATTGCTCTTGGTTGAAAGAAGATGATTTCATCAAATTAGTCGAAGACAACTAGACTCACGTCAAAGATGACTAGTCTATCCCTTATATGCAACAATTCTCCCAAAATATTTAGTTTTTAAAGAGCAAAATGAAAAAATTGGAGCAATGCTTTTAAAGAAAAACAAAAGGCTAATCTTAATAAAGTAGAAACTAAAATAAGCTCCATATTTCATTCAAATGTTTTAGGTGTCTTCTTTATGTTCAAATATCACACATAAAATCAATACTCTCTCGATTTGAACTAGTCACGGGCATGAAAATAAATGACAGGAACTCTTTGGTTACCTCTTACAATCTCTCTGCTCCAGTTAAGACCTCCCTTGATCATTTGTTCTCCTTTCAATATGAAGATATGCAATGCAAAGTGCAATCTCATGTCCTTTACCACTTAGTAACACTCTTAGTAAACTCCACAGGTGAATTGGCAACAATAGATTTGGGGTCGGAGCTAGATATACATAATGTGTACATGTCAGAAAAATGGGTAAGTCTCCTGATTTGCTTCCTTGACATCTTTCTCTAGTAGTTTTTCCCATAGTGCTGGCTCAAAATTCTCTGTCGATTCATTTCCATTTCCCCAGACATCTGAAATTTCAAGAAACTAGACCAATTAGTAAAAAATAATTTTACCTATAGCTTATAAGAGAAGATTAATCTTGCCAATGCTGCTCAAGTATTCCAATTCTGAATCTGTCACTGGTTTCCAAATGCAATAATATTTCTGTTTTTTCTTCTCATGCCCTCTGGAACCATCAAAGATTTCTCTATTCAACTGATCTAAAATTTATAAGCATTGAATGTGTACCAAAAACATTGATGATCGTTAGTCAAAAAGTAAAATAACTGCTACTGGAAAAGAATAATATGAAATTGTATGATGAGGAAAGATGTCACTCCACCTATTATGTTATCAAGGTTATCCCATGCTAAGCCTACCAACAGAACCTCGTTATTTCTAATATGTGGAAATAAATTGAAAAATGATCATTCTGTAGAGGGACCATCTTTTGTTTTCTGCTATGTTCTAAGATCAAACAGAAGCAGAAAATATATAAAACCTTTCTCAAATAACTGTTTGGGTAGAAAGGAGGAAATCCAATCACAGAAGCCACTAGATGGAACTAGGAAGAACGCAGAACAACTTAAATCATACTACTGCAAGGATGCAGCTGTGCCTCTACCTAAATAGTAAATACTGTGTCCAACAATCAACCATCTGCCCAGTTCATAGGTTGCTCCAGACCTTAACGAGTTGGATAGGACCTGTCTTTTCAGTACTATTCTATTTATGGCATCTGCACTTTGACAATACTAAGGAGCCATATTGGATCAAACCACATTATCTATTTCATATAGATGGTAACTTTCAAATTTTTGGCAATAGCATCTGCCATCAGGTGTTCCCAGATTACCTGTATTGCCCAAAGATCCTTTTGTCCAATGTCTGAATAACTTGTGTTAAAAGTATGGTTTTAATTTTATGTACATTATATATTAATTATTTTGCAGTCTACAATGACATCACATGTCTAAATCAGGACAATAATAGCATAGACATGAGGCCCAGCCAAGATAACGAACACAATAACCTATAAGGGTATCTTTAACTAGCTTTGAATGGTGTGGAACTACATTTTTCATTTCCCACCAGGTGATTGTAATGTTAATAGTTAAACAACTATCTAATCTTTTTTATCCAAACATTCTGGATTATGAGTGCAAAATGAGCCAAAGTTAATTTAGGAAATATTTTCAGAAGATAAAACCGAAAAGAGTGGCAATGCATTACCATCAGTAGCGTACTTAAAAGAATTCTCATGATTATGCTTGCTGACATCCAAGTGCAAAGAATTGTCCACTGCTAATGTTGTTGCGGGATGAACTTCTAAGGATGTGTCAAGGACAAATTCTTCTTTAAATTGATGTCTTTTATCCACTAATTGCTCCAGACTCTGTCCATTGCTGTCATGTTTTGATTCTTCCCTTGAAAGTGGGGCCTGTGATTCTGTATCTTCAGTACCTTGGAAGCTCAAGTCAGAATCCCTTGCATCTGGTACTAGAAATTCTGATACTACAGACTTCTACTCAACCACATCCTCAAGGGATGTTTTAGGAAACTTTTCTAGTGCCATTACAGAAGCTTTGGTATTTCTGTCATTGTCCTCATCTGTAATTATAATATTTCCTTTTGTGGATTCATCTTTTCTGCTCTCTGTATCCAAAAACCTTATTCCATGTTCAGTTATACCCAGGTTTGTAATGGCATTATTTTCTACCCACTGCAGCTCCCTTGCTTTTGTAAATCCTGATGTCAGGCTATCTGCACAACTCATGTATTGATCAGAGATAAGCAGTTCACTTGAAGCCTGTAAATATAACTTCTGACATGAGGTTTTATCAAGGCCTTCAAAACTTGGGTCCTTTCTTTTGTTTTCGAATTCCTCATTTTTATGAATTTCAGTAGATTCACTGATTGGAGGAGAAATGTCAGAATATTCAAGTTTCACTTGTCCTACACTGCTCTTTTCTTGAGAAGAAATCATGCATTTTGTCACTTCAGGATGAACATTATCTACAAAAATTGACTCAATTAAGGGTGCAGAAGATGGGTGTTCAAGCAACTTCCCTGTTTCTGGTTCAAATGCAAAAGATTGAGGGTCTTCTTTCTAACTGAGAATACGTCTTGGAGATTTTTCTGCAAGGGACACTTCACCAAAAACAGAAGGGTATGCCACATCATGTACCATATCTTGTTCAGAAATAGAGACATTTTGTTTCGTATCACCAGAAACTTGACAACTTGTCTGAAATAGCTCATCTGCACGTGAAAGCAATACATTAAATAGATTTTCTCAAAAAGTATAAATCAAAGCCTTTCCCATTAACTCTGATATCCTTCACCTCAAACACAAATTTAAAGATTTGAGGACAAGCTTATATAATACTTTAATTAAAACATTATTATTAAAAACTCAAAACTATAATTGAGAATATATCAGAACTAGGTCAGTGGCATGTTAACTAGGAAGCAACGGTTTCATTTATGTGTTTGATATCCTTGTATAAAATATAACCAGAGTAAATGGAAACATGTCTTCAGTTGCATGGCTACTCTTTATTCAATGGCATTGATTTATTCAACTGCCTTTTAGGTGTAGGCAATAAATAAGTTTACAGTGTACATGATATGCAAGCTCAAACTAATAAGAGTTAGAAATATGGAGTTTATCTGAGAATGGTTTGCAATTACGCAAGTGAAAGAGTTTTGACTAATTGGAAGTACACACTGCCATCATATGAAAAAACTTGTCATCATATTATACTTTGCACATTAATGTAAATATAAGATAGATTTTCCAAAAATAGTAATAATAATAATAATAAATGAAAAAAATCCAAGCCTGAAGTAGAGGCTCAGGTTTTATGATTTCGGCTCCATTCCTAGCACAATATTTGTATTTCCAGCACAAATATGTATTTAAAATTATTATTTACATATAGCAACTGTTATTGCTTGAAGTTTTCAGGCACATTAAATATCACGAAGAGCAAACAAATATAAAGGGATTATTTTGTAACTATCTCCAGACCATGTCATGGAGATACTTAAAGAGCAGAAACCTTTTGTAGTTCTCTGGTGGAGAAAAATGGCATTGTAAACAGATCCTTGGTCTTCATCAGAAAACAGGAAAACACATCCTGTTAACAGGGAAACAAACTTCAGTGTTCCTTGGATTAGGTGAGTAACCAAGGAAATTTTTGTCAATTCCTAGAAAGCAATCTACTGTTATTTTGCAAGTACTAGAGACGAGATATGGTTACATTAGTTTGCTGGCCAAAATTGAGCTCATTAACAAACCAAGAAATCTAGAATAACTACTTGAAGGATAGCACCATAGTCTCCTCATAGAGTTCTATGATGAGCTGCATGGGTAATTTATGTCATACCTTTTATCAAAGCAAATCTCAATAAATGATTAGACATATTTCTTATGCATTAACTAAGACTTATTTTATCTTTGTAATAGTTATTTGTATATATTGGAAAATTGAGGGTTTCAATGGCAATGGAATTGTGCAGTGATAGTAGGCAAGCTCTATATGAATTTTGAAAGCCTGGATATATGAGTAATTACAATCTGCAAGTTGCAGATCTGAAAGTATCATATATGCGAGCAGAAAGATACCAATGAAAACAAAATAAACAAATGAGTTAAAAGGTCCTACAGCTGCAAAACTCCTAAATGTACTTATAGGTTTTCTGGTCAACAGACACCAGAGTTTTCTCAGCTAAAGGAACTTTGATCTTTGACTCAACTGAATTTTCTCCCTTCAAAGAAATTTGTTCCAAAATTGATGTAATTCCCACTTTCTTCGAACTAATTCCCAAGTTATACTCCTGTGTGGCATGCGTTGGAGTTGTACCTGGCATGCCAAAGGTCCTCGGTTGTTCAGTATGACCTGTATCCTGTGATTTCACAAGTGGTCTTTTAACTTCCTCAAAAATATTTTGCCACTCCCCAGCATCTACAATGTGTTGTTTAGCCCTGTCATCCATGATTTGGAAACCACGTCCATCAATTATATCACCAGATTCTGGATGGACTTGAACACAGGGTGGAATAGAGTCTTCTGGCACATGCAGAAATCTATCTGTTCGGTTATTCTGGATTTTCAGCTGAGGATAATCTGACATTGTATGAGAGTCTTTAACTGGAAATTCTTGAGGCCCAGTATCTCCAATGATGATGTGGCTGCTGTCCATATCTGGAACCTCCTTGAGAACTATGTTTGACTTTTGTTCGAAGCTGAACAAATCGTGTTCTTTAAAATTATCTGACGGTTCTAATGCTGGTGGTGCCGTGGAATTCTCTTCCTATTTTTTGGCTGTGGTCAAATCTATTTTTTTGGATCATAAAATACTTCTGAGTGAAACTCTGATTTGTATTTTTGATGTTTAGCTTGTGCTTTTCGATGTTTGAATAAAGAAGTTGAGGTGATATTGTGATACTAACAAGTTGAAATACAATTTTGATGTTGATTTGTTTTTCTTAGCATCACTAATCCTTTGGTCTTATCAATCCCTGCTACTGTACTTTCATTAACATCAAGGGTAACACTTGAAGGTAAAGTCTATTTCCATAACTCTTTATTTGATTAATATTTATATCATGCGAGTTGTCTTTTTATATTCATGTTAGCAACTGTGTTTCATTAATGAAAGTGAGAATTGCTTATTGTGTTCTGTAATCAATTGAAGTATGTATTCTCAAATGTTTTTGCTGTGTTTAATATTTTATATACACTGTTAACATTTAGTCTTCATTGGGGAAGCTGTTAACCCTAGTTTGATCTCTTATAACTCTACCAACTGCCCATCTAAAGAAACATAAACTGACCTTTTGTGCATAAACTGTCACTATACTTTTGTGCATTACCTTCTCAAAGGGCGGCAGAGCACATTTATTTCTGCATTGTCATTCCTAGTGGGGGCACTTGCGCTCTGTGTGGCCCACTTCAATACTTGGGGTTTGTTTAGTCTTCATAGCAGTGTTTAGATCATATTTTTTTATTTACTTCTACTATGGCTGCTTCACACAAACCATAAAAAGAAACCATATCCAGATTTCGAGGCAGAGTAAAACACAAGCATAAAGGGCAAGAACTCACCTTTCTTCCTCCATTGCCAAGGACAAAATCTCGTTCATCGGACAACAGAAGAGACTCTACAGTCTGTGCAGCCCTTAGGGCCTCCTCTCTGGCCCTCAGCTCATCAATTCTCTCTGCAGTGAATGGATATCCCTCAGCACCATATTCTTCAATGATCTCTACACCTTCAGTGGTTATAGCTTTGCCCTCTTTGTCTAAAAATACCAAGCACGAAATTCCATCGACCTGAAAGGCTTGGTTAAGTTTCTTCCTTGTATTTTCATCTGAGAATGGCAGGGCAAGCCATGGCATTGTGTGGTGGTATTCCTCGAATGCTTCTCATCACGATCTGCAGAAATGAAGACAATCTCAATGTCCCTCTTCTCCAATAATTTTTTATAGATTTCAGTCAAGACGGGGGTGAAATATCTACATGGAGGGCACCAATGGGAAGAAAAGTATAGAGCTACATATTCTTCCTTATACTTTCATCTGAGAATGGTAGGGAAATTCATGGCATTGTGTGGTGGTATTCCTCGAATGATTTCTCATCACGATCTGCAGAAATGAAGATGATCTCAAAGTCCCCCTTCTCCAATAACTTTTTATAGATTTCAGTCAAGACGGGGGTGAAATATCTACACGGAGGGAACCAATGGGAAAAAAAGTACAGAGCTACATATTTCCCTGCCAGTTCTTTAACGCTCACCTGTTGATTACATTCGATTCAATTCATGAATGCAATTTTCGACCAGAATGAACGAAACCACAATTGGAATATAAAAATAAAAATAAAAATCATACCTTCTGTCCATCGTTTCTGATAAGAAATCACATTGATCATTGCAAATTAAAAAGCTCAAACTCTCGTAGGTTTCAGCCCCGTGGATGACTGGTGTCTCCTGTTCAGCTCGCTCAGCCATAGTAGGCCAACAACACACAATCTCTCGCTCTGTTTGGAATAGACTTTCTCCGGTTCTTCGACTTTCTTGCACCCCTGACCTGTCTAACCCTGTAACCTGTAACCTGTGAAGAGAAAACCACCCTGAAGAGACTTTCTCTTGCTTCAAATTTGAGTATTTGTTCAGGAGTGATGTTCTCCTCTATCAACAATTTTTTTTTTGGAAAAATCTTTCTTCAACTACTTTATCATTTTTTGGTACTCCCACTACCTCTGCAATCAATTTGATCCCAAATCCCAGCAATTCCAGTAATGGGATGTTAAGGCATTATTAGACTCTGCATAGGAGAGTGAAATTTGCATGTCCCTAGGCACGTGGCGGATTGGATAGAGTTTTATGTTGATAAATGCAAATATTGCACTAACGGTTGACCAGTTTAGTTTGACCATTAGTCTATGGATGAAAGTAGTGGAAAAATCAAGGTTAGCTCCTAATGATTTTCAGAAAGAATGCTCAAAATAGCTCACAAAAGATGAGTCGTGATTAGACATAATATTTTTAGGAAGAAAAATGCATAACCCAACAAATTAAAAGAATATACAGGCTAAGTCAATAGTAGAATTAGTTTTACGACAAGGAATAAACTTATCCATTTTATTTAGTCTATCAACAAACACAAAAATGCAATCATGGAAATGAAAAGTGATAGGAAATATACTAAAAAGTTTCATGGAAAGTATTTCAAAAGTATGGGTATGAATGTGTAGGAGAAACTCAAACCATGATTCCTATTAGTTGGTTTTGAGTGACAACAAACTACACACCACCTCATAAAATGAAAAGCATTTGGTTTCTTGTGATTCCAATAGAAAAAATGATAAAGATGATGAAGCATCTTTTTCTTGCCAAAGTGGCCACCATAGAATGAATATTATCCCTATTTCATTAAATAGGATAGGTGGTCATGAGGTACAAATAAATTTTCAAAATTGTACAATAATCCTTCTTTGATATGAAAATATTACAACATAACTATATTTTATGAGGTTGAATGCTGTAGACTCTAGTAAATGTTCCCAAAATCAAAATCATTTGGATACTATGGATCCTACATATTAAATACCATATGTGAAGCGGTGACAACAATTAAGAAATGAAAGGAAGGCGGATGGATCAAATAGTCAACCATCAAATTTGTGATTCCCTTCTTGTACTTGATAACCAAATGACATTGTTGCAAATAGAATGTGCTCTTCATATGCCGAGCTTCTTCAAATTTTTGGGGAATTCAAGAAATTTCAAGGTACATGATCAATATGCACAAATGATTCTTTTTCCATGAGATAATGTCTCTAGTATTTGATAGCTTCAATTAATCGATACAAAAATTTATCATAAATGGATTAGTTTTATTTGGATTTTGAAAAAGTGTGTAAATTATAGGTTGTTGGATAACCATTTTGCATCAAAATTGATCCAACTACAAATTGTGAAGAAACAATCTCAATTTCAAATCGTTGTGAGAGATCAGGAAAAACAAGTATAGATTCATAACACAACTTTTGTTTCAAATAATTGAAATCATGACAATTACCCTATGTCCACTTGAAAACAACATTTCTTTTTGTCATTGATGTAAAGGAAAGGAAATTTTTGAAAACCCATAGATGAAGTCACAATTTGTGAAAGGAATATATGACTATCTTTCATTAACAGACACATAAGATTATATAGATATACATCATGCAAACCAATTTAACAAAAGAGGACACACTATCCTAAAGGATAGCAAGTTCCTACAATAATATAGCTAGTTGTTAGAGATAAGATTCTAACTTCTCCATGAGAATATGAAACTATATCAACTACTCCATGGGAATAGGAAACCAAAATAATTTCTTACAAAAAATCCACAATAATGTATGCACAATTAATACATATGATACAAACCAATCATGTGCTAAAAATATCTATCGTTGAGAATTCCTGTAAAAAATAAACATCTTAATGGAGAAATTTAACTTGTTCAATACCTAGGTGAAAGGCATGCTGATAGAAATTCCAGCACAAATGGATGTAGGACGAGTAAAAGTCTCATGAGGTGGATGAGTAAAAGTCCCATAAGATATTGGAAGCACAAGGTGTGAAACTAGTTATAAAATTATAAAATTTTAAAGGGATAGTGCAAGCTAATGATTCCCTCTAATGACTCATTAGCTGCAATGGAAAATTGATAAAGCAACAATACATTGAAGAGGATAAATGTTAGAGGTACATGCACACCCTATTATAACAGTGTAAAATATGAAACATAGGAAATCGAATTGGTATAAATAAGAGAATTTCACTTTCTTCTAGCATTAATACATTATTTTCCTCTAAAAAATTATTCATGTCTTCATGTTAACGATGTGGTTTAGTATTAAAATAGTGGAATCTCTTGAAAAAAAGTACACTTGTACATAACATTTGTTTCTTATATGCCACTGTCTTTCCATATTTTTTAATGTTGATTCTTTATATTTATTTAAAAATAATAATGTTAATAAATCCCTAAAATAAAGAGGTCAATTGTTTAGGACGTGTTTGAGGTCTTA